>CM038625.1:47992432-48570995 GCA_021554675.1 Leuciscus idus | reverse complement strand
GGATGGCAATTGAGCAGGTATGTGTACATACATGACAGCTAACTTGTCATTTTTGTTGCAGAATACGTCTAACGCTAACTTACAAACTCTTTTAGTACAAGCAATACTATTGTCATTGTAACATTTCTGGTCCAAGGGGTCAGACATACAGTGTGAGACGTGATATTCCTTTGTTATTGTAATGCTCCCTCATACATTGCGAGGCAGGACAGTGTGCAACAGTGAAAACACTGAAAAGTGTAATGAATGTCCTGCCTTATTCCTTTTATTAGAAAAAGTGTGCACACATGAATTCACTTTGCCTGTTAGATGTTTTAGTTGAAAGTTGTATGTGTCAAAGGGCTAATAAGAACATTTTCTAAGTGTGATTTTTGTTTTAACAGGATAGGATAAAGAGACTGACAGTAGATGAGTGCCAACAACTTCTACAAAGATGCCTCACTCGTGAACCTAGTCTCATCTTTGACCTCATGAGTCTCACCCCTGATCCCCCTCAACCAGGACCTCCTCATCCACAGGCACCCAGCTGGTGTGTCTGTAGAAACTGCAGAAATATGCCAACACTGCTGGAACAGAAATGCTGTCAACAACAACCACAAAACTGCACATCACTGTTGCCACACATGGAGCTGTACATTTTGCAAGAAGGTGTACTGAGACTGGCCAGGCGAATCTGGAATGACCTTAGGGCAGAGGTGGACATCCAGGATACGGGAGAAAGTCACAGACAGTTCCGCTATGCTGCATATAGGAACTTTGTTGTATGGCAATATGGTGTTCTGGGACCAGGATATAGAATTGTTATAGCTTCATGCTGTGTGTGGAAAATTAGAGATCGTTTCCCGGATCCTCATGGGAATTACGTAGGCTTTATTCCTGCCAGAGTCTAAACCTATTGTGTACTCACAATAAATCTTCTTAATTGCACTTTATTCTAAGATACCTCAGGAGCTATACTTGCACAGTAAAATAAGATGGATCAATACATGTGTGTATTTGACACTAACATTTTGTACCACCTTTGTTGATATGTTGATAATAAAGTATCTTCAAAACATATATTGTTTTTTCATGTTCTTCATATGAGTTTTCCATAGTTCTATAAAATATTTGCTAGTGGCTTTAGAAAGTTCACAAAGGACAATAGTTTATGTAGGCTTGTATGTGATAACTGTTTATAACTTACATGTACCAATATAAATACAATTTACCCCTTAAAAAAACGTAATTACGCATAAATGCTTTGCACATTTTGAATTTTATTAGCTGTAATGTATAAATTATAAAACTGTTTTTTTTTTACATGCCATACATTCACCAGAAATTGTCTGATATGGCACATTGTGAACAGGGGAAATGTAAAAAGTATAGATATGGCCCCCTTTTTATGTAGCCAAACTTCCAAAGTCACATTCTCTTCAAGCACCACATCTACTGACAGGTCATGTGTGAGATGGTTGACCTGTTAAAAAAACATATGTTTACATATCATTAGGACTTTTTATGTTAACAAGATAGACCTTTTTTAAAAAAATCTATCCTATGTAACAGCAGTGTACACTGTAGAGGTTTTTAATTCAACAAAATAAGGCACTTGACTTGAATACAACTCACCTAGCCCTCGGCGTTCTTTCTTTTCCTTCAATTCTTGTACTGTTGGGGCAGGCCCACCAGACAACAGCCCCAGCCTTCGTGGATCATCAAGTGCAAGAGGCTGCTTTCCTGTCATCCCCCTAGGAGCCAACAGTCTTGAATGGAGAATGGCGCTCTGTAGATCTGGGATGTACTTGTAGGTTTTTGGATTCTTGATGGTGTACAGCCGCCACATCTTAGATTTTTTGTTAAATATTTTGCCGTACCTTAGAGGAGTAAACAAAAACATGTCAATATTGCCATTGCATGCATAGAATAAATTATGGAGTGTAGGTAAACAGTTATAAGAAACTTACTGATGTGAGCCATCTGCATTTGTTCGTGCTCCCCGGTTTAGGTGGTAGTTATAATCAAGCCCTGCCAACAGGGTCCGAGCATAGTACACTGGTGGTTTGAAGCAGAAGCGCTTTGAGGCATACATAAGTATGTGGTTATGGAAGGACTCCAGGTCTGAGGTCGATCTGTAAAACAAAAATAAAGAAACAAATAAGACAATATTTGAAAACGGCATTTACCAAAATTTGATAAAGCAGCATTTTTGTGGTTTGGAATATAATTGCATTCCTAAAATGTCTACCTGAAAGTGAGATACTTGGGTATGTTTTTCAACCAGCGTGCGTCATAAACGATCTTTTGGAGTCTTTTGTGTGCTTCAGAGTCCTTTGGAATCCATTCTTTATTCCTGTCTTCCTCCAAAGGCCTATGTTGACAGGCCCCAAAGTACCACTCATGTACGCCAGTCACATGATGGAGAACTCCTGTCCACAGATCCTGTAATAAAAATGTTATGCATAGTAAATCATGTGTACTTCAAAAACACATTTGACAAACATCCTTTATACATTAATTTACTGTAATTGCTGTGTAATATATACAGTATATAAAAACTTACATTGAAAGCTTCAATCGTTTCTGCTTCTTTACAGCTGTACCAAAAGTGGTTGCAAATGTCTCTGTTCCAACTCAGAAGCAGGGAACAGTCCTTCTCATGTCCGGCCTAAAAAGATTGTATAGGTCTAAAACAAATGTTTTCTTACCAGAGGACAAACACATATCAATAACTGTATACATACAGCCATAATCTTTTTACTAAGGTTCTTTGCACCATGCCAGATATCCAGGCTGTGTTTCACACCGCAGTCTTTGTATTGGCCACTGTCTGTAAAACATCAAAGTAGCATTATTATTCATTGTATAGCAAACTTGTTTTTTTTAAGTAATATTGCAAAAAGTCACTTACTAAAAAGTGCTGATATTTGTATATTGGCATCAGTGCAAAATTCCGTCACATTCCCCAACTTTGGACGCAGTGTGTCCAAGGTCTCCATGAATGTCGCCTTCTCCATAGCCACAGAGTTCCCTCCGACCTGTCGTTTGTCCATGTTGACAATCGACACAATTCTTTTTGTGTCATTCTCCATTGTAGTGTATGTGCAGAATTCAGCACAGAACCCAGGACTGTCCATCCTAGCATCACCTTATAAAGACAATATAAATGGATTAAATGTTTTGATAACAAAAGGATAACAGAAGGACCACAGATAATTATAATAATATTGTAAGTGGCAGTCATGTAATATACTAACCAAGGAGCACAACAGAGTCCTTTGAACTCAACTGGCTGATGACTTTGCTACTCTCCCTCTTCCACAAATCTTCAATATGCGGCAGACAAAATTTGGTTTGAATTTTGTAGAATGTATTTCGGTGCATCATCCCCAAGTTCATAAACTTGAAGAGCAGAGCTATTTTACGGAAGTTGTTTCCAGACAGGAGGATGTTTACACCCAACATAAAATCCCCAGCTAGCATTCCATACTTGAAATATCGCTGTGAACTCCACTTCCAAACTGTGTGACCATTCGGACATATCTGTACGAGTGCAAGTGTTGAGAAACATTTTAAAAAATGCCACTATATAACTGACTGTTTGTGAGCTGCAAATTTAATGTTATACTCACCCATTCCGCAATGACAGCAGAGCACCTTGATTTTACAGAAACCTCAAATGGCTTAGCTGCATTACAGGGTGCCTTTGTGATGGAATCCTTTACTGTGCATTTTTCAATTGGAAGAATAAGGAAGTCCAGCAGCATCTTTATAATGTCATGATAGACTATGGATGTGGGCCGACCGATGACGTCTTCCTCTGTGAGGACCATAGGTGCGTCAGGTGGAGTAGCAAATTCCTGGCTTTCATCTTCCTTATCTTCCGGATCATCGTGCACAGTCTCATCAAGGCCAATCACAGGACAATCCTCTAAAGACATTCCATTTGGGAGAGCAACACCAGACCTGCAAATGAAAAGAAAAAGATATTTCACACATCACCCGTTAATCAAAAGCTTCTGCCAGCCACTCAGGTCCGAATTAACATTAGTCTGGCAGCTTTCCACACATTCCAATGGCTCAGCATGGGATGACCAAGAACAATACAGAGCTATTACAATTCAATAGGATGTTGGAGGCAGAAACATTACATTTCCATGTGTTGGAGACACCGTCCGGAATGTAAGAAAGATCCTTTCTAACACCAACACCTACAATGGGTTTTTACATATAGGTGATAACCCTAGCAGTTCCGTGGTTTTTGCATCTGTATTGCTTTCGGACACTGATTGCAGGAAGAAGGTCTTTTGGAAATGCAACAGTAAGGTGTACCCTCAATGAAAATCATACACCATATTACACAAAATGTACAAGCATCACAATACTTTCCATTTACAAAATGATAAAATAATAATAATAATAATAATAATAATACACATACCTAATGCAAATTTGAGGATCAGGATTTTCTGCTTCATCCACGTCAGCGGAGGTTTCCCAGGTCTCGTAATCTTCTGAGACTTCAACCTCCTCGGTCTAATCTTCATCTGTGGATGACTTTGATTGTGTCTCTAAATCCGGAGTCCAAGTTTCATCCAATGTGTCTTCATCCCAGTCAATCCTTTTGAATGAAGTAAATTTAGTGCCCCTTTCAGTACCATCCCAAATAAAGACCCTAAAACAGTAATACTTACATTGAATTTTGTAGATTGTTGAAGGCATCTTCATCAATCTCAACTGTATGTACAGTAGTTGAGGCCCTAGAAATAATATTCAGTAAATTACCAAATATAAATCAAAAACAACTAAAGTAAAAAAAAAAAAAAAAAGGTATCTTCACAGAAATCTACTATTGCATTTACCTTGGTTTCTCTTGTGAAATAGTTCTTCTGTCTTCCTCACTGCTACTACTGCTGGCCATTTTCTCAACTCCCTTCACAGAGAAATCTGCTTCTCTATAAATTACACGCATATAGAAGATAGAATATGTTGCTAATCCTTGTTGGTATAGTCACAAATACAAGACATAGTTTCTACTGTGAAGCATTTAGCTTGATGATAAATATGACAGTAACTTACTGATCAGACAGTGACTCCACAATTGTGGACACAGCTGGTGGCTGGGGTCTGGCCCATTGAGTGTGTGTCAGCGGAGTGGATGTCATTTTATCATAACTTTAACAAATATTGAATTATAGACATGTTAGTTGTTTGTTCTAACAAAGTATAAGCATAAAACATATTTTATATTTTCATGCACCGATATGCATCAAAGTAGATTGTTTGGAAGGGCATCCAAATTTGCCTAGTCACATTTGATGGCACAATTATGTTGTAAATTATAAAATAACTCAAAAACATTCATGCAAGACAAAATGTCAAATGCCCTTCCGTGTTTTATTTACTTATTATACTGATCGATTGAGTGAGGACTCAAGACATGATATGTGTAATAAATACTATAGTGAACACATTGTAATTAGCAAAAATGAACACACAAGGATTTAGAACATTTCAGCGTGATACCATTTTCCATTTGGTCATAAGGCTACTTTAGACAAATAGAGATGTTTACCGTGTCTACGCGGTGCATGACTTTTGCCAGGGCTAGCATCGCTAATCATAGCTTACATTAACTTTTACTAGCAGTGATTTTAAATGGATTTCTCCAAATAGCATGCCAAACTTTACCTGTCTAGTAGAATCTTCGCGACTGCGGCATCACTGGGAAGCCCAATCTGTGCTTTTAGCACACGCCAGCGTGTGAAATATTCACCCAAAATCACTCTGGTCTTGTTTCTATGTTCTGCGGCCTTTTTCATCTTATCATACACTTCGTATACACTTTTTCTCTTTCGACCCTCAGCCATTTTCAAAGGAATGGCTGAAAACGTAACTCATCACACATAATACACCTGAAAGTGCGCATGCGCAGAAAGCGAAAACTACCTAGGGACGAGCACGTACGACGGCCTTACGTAAACATCACCAGAATGATTGACAGTTAGGTGGACCAATAGTTTACACTACCCACCCGGAAATAGAAAATCCTCCGCTATACCTTTAACAACAAATTAAACCACAAAACATAAATATGTAACCTAACAAAGTGATACAATCCAGCTGTGAAATAACAATACATAATCAAGTGCCATCGTCACAATTCTCACTTAGTCACATTTATTAAGTCAAGTCACCTTTATTTATATAGCACTTTTTACAATACAGATTGTTTCAAAGCAGCTTTACACGGATAGGGAAATAATGCAACAAAGTTTGTCTCGGCAGATCTAGAACAAAACAGTGTCATAATCCAGCTTAAGTAGGTTCAGTGTTGATTCATTTCTGTTGTAAAAAAGTTATTCATTCAGTTAATTAATCTATATAACGTTACGTTAGCCATTCTGGAGAAAACTGTGATGTTATCATCCAGCTCAGTTCAGTTCTCATATAATGGTGTCAATGACAGATCAATAGTATTGTTGAATATTAAAGGGGCATTTCACCCATTTGAACATTGTTTTTTATTTAAAGTGGGTCATATATGTAGTCGAAATGTAAAAGAAATTTTGAATTTGGTGCCTTTGTGACCGAGAAAAGACAAAAAATAACTTCAGGACGCATTTGTATGAAAGACAACAACTCCCACAATGCACCACATTGCACAGCTCCGCAAGCCACTCCCACTAATCCAGAAAGCGCATATCTGCCTATAAAATAAATCACTCTTCCGTCTACAAGGCTAGCTACCACCAGAGCTTGAAATTCATTTCACATTCACACAAAATGTCTAGTTAGTTGGCGAACTCATTACTCCTCGTTTGTATTTCTTTCGAAAAGGTGAATTATTGCATGGTACCTGGATGTTCAGTCAGAACATATGCGGTGCGAAACTAGGATAGTTCTCAACACAAACGTCCGTGTCCTCGTCTGATTCAGAGATTTCGTCCAGGAGAAATTGTCATCGTTGAAATTCTTTGCCACAGACGGACTCTATCTCTGTGTTCGTAGCGGTTCGTAGTTGCATAGTGAGATCACCGGCGCCACCAGTCCGCCCTAACCCGAGCCAGTCCGGGCTCCTCGTCCGCGGCAGGCAGGTCTTCTGCTGCCTCGGCTGCTCTTCGCTATAATGCGGCTTGTAAAGGTAGCCACAAACACCTGATTCAAGCATCAGACTTCCGAAATCCTCTTCCTCTAGTCTATATCATATTGAGTACTCTCCTCCGCTATTGTCATAACTTTACATCTGTCTCCACAGCGCCTGTTAGCTTAGCTTCAAACAAGATGGAGGATATTGCTTTCAGTTTCAGAGAGTAAAGTCCCACCCACTGATCTGTAATAGGTCTGTAGCGTGAGCGGGTCCCGCCCCCTGGGAAATTTGAGGAACGAGTGCTTGTAGTCTCAACAGAAATCCCCCCCTCTTACACTTCCTCCTACAATGACGCAAAATGACGATTTTTGCGTCATTGTAGGAGGAAGTGTAAAAGGTAAATAACGGATTTCTCCCGTCTCAGGGGAAAATGAGAGAGTGTTGCACGACCATTCAATAGTATGACTGGGTTTCTAACAATGCAAAGCTTATTGCAAATGGGTGGAGTGTCCCTTTAACTTACAAAATACTTAGAGCCGTTTTGTATAAGCGTAACGTTAAGTATGTTGTATCCAACAAAGATATAACTTATTTTTAGCTTCTTCTCTTCTTCTTTTCCTTGTTCTACCTTGTTAAACATGAACTCCGTCCACTTCTGGCATCAGACTTTGACCCCGCCCACTTCCGGCATCAGACTGTCAGGCTGGCGCTGTCGTCCTCACACTGCTATGACGTATGGTTCAGCGGTACCTTGATTGACAGCTCTCATTACCAATCATAAGAGGGTCAGTGCCCTCCTTGGTTTCCGCCCCCAAATTGTCAAAAGTCATGTAGACTCGAGGGAGCAGAAATCAGCTGAGCGAGCAGAAATCCACTGCGCGAGGAAAACAGCAGTCCGCGAGCAGAAGCCCGCTGCGCGCGAGCAGGATTCCACTGTACAAGCAGAGTTAACCTATGAGCGTATGCCAGGCGCTCGCTCGCAGCTACCTGTACACCTCTCGGTTGTTGAATTTGTGCGCGAGTACTTTTATCATGCCAGCTGAAGGTTCATTTTTGCGCGTGTGAAATAACATAATGTGCTCGTGAGCATGTCTTACACGCTCATAACTTTTGACTAAAAAATAACGGCATACACTTTTTACATAAAAAAACACGCAAATGCTGCAACTCCATAAATTTTACTTTGTTAAAAATAGAACACATGGGAAGACTGGCAGAGGGTAGCGTAGATAATTCATTTTGAACTCCTGTGGTCTGACCTCCAAATAACGCTACACCGAAGATGCTTCAATGCTGCGAACTGTGTAACGGTCACTTTGTGCTTTGATGTTAACCTGAGGTAAAAATGAGAACTGCGCATGTGCGTGAGTGTCAGTTATAGATTTGACAGGTGAGGAGAATAGATAACCGCTCTACTCTGACCTTTGTACTCTTTCTTTTATTTCCTTTTATATTTGTGACCAGAGTTTGCAACTTTACTGTGACAGTTAGCAGCTACTTGGCTTCTAGAAGCTGATGTTGCCGGCTAACGTCAATGATAGAATTTAGCTGCTAAAAGCTATCAATCTAACGTGCTGCTCTTGGTCAAAACTACGAGAAAGGAGTTTTTACTGATTGTCAAGAATAAATTAATACGTTACCTCCTCCACATGTTCATGCAGGCGGCCAGCAGCACCACGAACAAAATTGTCCAGTCCGGAGAAGAAGTGAAAGTGAACAGGCACGTCAGCTAAGCTGAGCTGCTCCTGCCTCAGTGACACGATGACCCACCCCAAAAATTTGTTTTTTTTTATTGCGAGTGTACACAAATATAAGTTAACACTTTGCAGTTTGAATGATGTCCTGTATGTACAAAATGATGAGGTATTAAAAACATACAAATACAACATTGTTTCCACTGTTCGATCGCGCCCGCGACTCTCTCTCACACACAGACACAGACACAGACTGACGCACACACACACATTCCAGCCTTGCAATCTCAGATTATGTCCCTAAAGAACCCGCGTATAAAGTAGTTCCGCATTAACTGTTACATTAAATTGCACGCGAGTTTTATTTATTTTCATACCGTGTATATTCATATTCATGCACATATTTCCAGGCTCGGAATTGCTTACATGTGTTAAAACTCCTAGCCAATACCAGATAATGGTACACATGGATAATACAGTATCTGAGCCAAAGCTGCAAAATCAGTGCTCAGTTTAGCGCATACGGATCAACACCATTTATGACTGAAATTTTCGCATTGTACCTCTCTGTCTTGTGTTAATAGAGTGTCTTTATAATCTCTGTCACTTTGTCTCTTCATGATTTTCGTAACATTATAGGAAGAAATCTTCGAAATTTGCTTGTAAAACCTTGTAAACACAGCAGCTTATGCCCTCAAAGATGGCGTCTCCGGGGAGGTCACATGACATTAATTGGCCTGTGGGAACTATGTATTGTAATAATACACTAAACTTTATATATTGACACATATTGATCCTATTTTATTTTACTAGAAGAGCACTGGGATATAGATAGCCTATATTGGGTAGTAAAAAGATATAATATATGTACACACATATTTATGATAAATGTTTATACACCTATTTCATATTTTTCAAACATATAGTTCAGCTAAATATTTTTAGTATACCCTTTGGGATGTATTAGGACCATATATACATATGGACAATATTAAAAAAAATATATTATTTGACCTTAAAAACGTCTCATAGACGGGGACGATATCGGCGCCAGGTCGACGCGGGATCTCCAAAACGATGTCGTCCCTGGAAAAACGATGTCGTCCCTGGAAATAAATTCCAAACACATATTACACAACATTTTCTGCCCCAACTCTCTTTATGAAGGTTGTTGACTTTATATTTTACTCATAAAACTTTAATTTGCGGAATTTTTACTCATATCCATGACTATGTTTAACAGCTTTATAGTTTCTTACCGTTCCAAGCGGGCGTGACGTCATCCGCGGTCAACGGATTTAATTCCACCTACTTTAAAACATTCTCCACTTCAACTCTTTTTATGGAAGTGTCTTATTAAATATTGTAGTCATTTCCGTTTTCAGAATTTTCTTTCATGTCTATAACCATTTTTCACGATCTTTTTTTCTTGCATCCACGAACGAATTTAACTACTTACTTAATCAAGAATTAAAACTGCTAACATAATTATACACTGTATTATATGAAGTTCTACTTACCTTTAGCTGTCCAGATTGGAAGCTATTTCGTTTAGAAAAGCCTTAAATTCACATATTGAAAACCAATCTTTTTTCTAGAGCCAGACCATATAAAGGGGGCGCGCATTCAAGCGCGCGCTCATTTCATGCTCTCTCCAGACAGCAACTGGTCGCAGAAAACCAGATAAAGATCATAGATATTTAGATAATCTCCTCCCAATCACTTTGCTTAACAATGATTATACAATTTTTACACACCTTCTTGTCAATCAATTGAAAGAGGGCATTAATGGGGTAATTAATGAGGTTCAATCGGGATTCCTTAAAGAAAGATCTATTCACAACAATGTAAGACTAGTAATGGATATGGTTGAATACAATCATTTGATAAAGGATGATGGATATATTCTTTTCTTTGACTTTAAGAAAGCCTTGGACACGTTAGAAGAACATAGGTTTTTATTTAAAGCTTTAGAGCACTTTGGTTTTGGTCAGCGCTTTATCAATATTATAAAAATTATTTATAAAGATATGAACAGTTCCATTTCTCTTCCTTACGGTACTTCGCAAAGATTTCCTATTAGTCGTGGAATAAGACAGGGCTGCCCCCTATCCCCTCTTTTATTCATTTTGGCTGCAGACATGTTGTCTACTAGTTACCCAGATAGCAAACTGACATTGAATCAACGTGGAAACGATGTTTCTCGTGACATCGAAACAACGTCCGCCATCACTTTGCTCATCGAATTAACGTTGAATCAACATCAGACACGCCATTCAAAACTAACGGAAAATCAACGTAATTGGTTTGCTTTCCTAACGTTGAAACTATGTTGATTTCAATTGTGTAAATTGCGTTATTATAAACACATTTTCTACTTGTTTTAAAAATCTATCACTTATTTGATAAATTAGTCTGTATAGGTAATAATTTATTAAATTATTATTTATTAATTAATTTATTAAATTTTGTATAATTTATTATTTATACAAAAGATACATTTACAAATACATTTACAAATCTTCTGTATACACACCCTATCTATGTAAGAGTAATATAGAAAAAAGCATTTACACTCAAAATACACAGACATTCCACATTCAGGCATTCTTTCTAAGCCTCAACCAAATGCCATTCAATGTACAAAATGTCCTTGACATTTATAATTACATACAGTATTATAGCCTATGATGTATTATTATAGCAAAACCGTTGACAGTGGAATTTGTAGATATATGTGTTAAATAACAAAATAATAAATAAATACTGTGTCCAGCAATCGATTTAAATAGTACATTGGGTTTAATTTGTCATTTAATGATCTCATATGTGTTGTTAGTGCCGAGAAATTTCACGTGAATAAATACTTAGTACGTGGGTGGCGTACTTCAATGTCCAGTACGTGGTATAACATTTGCTCCATTATATGGTGAGAAATCCTGGAATGTTTTCCTCAAAAACCTTGAAAGAAAGACATGGACATCTTAGATGACATGGGGGTGAGTAAATTGTCAGGAATTTTTTATTTGAAAGTGAACTAATCCTTTAATATGTTTATTAATATTACTAATATGTCTGTTTAGCTAAATCATCGTAGATCTACGAGTGCTCTGGAGTAATAGTAAATCATGTAGTGCTTTATATACACTTGTCTTGATTGCTAATCCACATCTGATGACGATTATTACAGTAGGTTAAACGTTCACGGATGTTAAGTGCATTTTGGGGATTTCCGTAATCTTGCACGTAGAGAGCTAAGGCCAGAGCAGTCAGACTCAGAAGATTTTGAGAAATGCGATTCGAGTTGGATTTGTAAAAATCGTATTTAATGTGATTTTGTTTTTGTTTTTTGCAGTTCACACTTGCTAAATCTTTTCGCATTTCAATCGGACATGCAATATTGTTTGTATTCCAAGCAATCTATATATGCAAAATTTGTCCAAAAAGGTGTAACTTGTGTTGTTGGAGACAAAAAGAGAAAAAAGTTTGCAATTCCAAAAAAAAAAAACACTGTCACAGGAGCTCAGTTTTGCTATTATAATACCTTAACATGATAGTAATAAGCCATCTGCAAAAGCAGAGAGGTTGGTGTGGTGTACAGTAGTTAGTCTGCATCTGTAGTTCCAGGTCAGCATCTGATGTCTTGATGTGGAGATCACATTCAGCTGGAGAATATCAAATAAAATAAAAATAGATAAGCGTCATTGGTTCATTCAGCCCGCGCTCATTTAAGAACGACCAATCAGCGTGTATGTTTTGTCTAGAATAGCCTACCTCTTTTTTTTTCTTTTTTTTTATGCAATAACAAATACAAAACAACCATAAAAGAGCAATAAATGAACATATAAACAATACACAGAAAAGAGGGTTACATTACATAAACATAAAGAATATTAAGCTAGCTTAAATGATTGACACCAACGTAGAGTCTTACAAGCAGCAGAGTTTTTAGAATTCCTCAAGGAGTTCAAATATATATCAAAATCTTTCTTAAAAATGAAAAAGGAAGGAGTTTTCTTTGAAAACTTACACTTGTGAATATAAAATTTAGCAAGAAAAAGTAATAAGTTGAGAATAAAATTAAAATGATAAGGGTCTACTTTCATAGAGTCACCAAAAAAAAAATTTTTTTGGCTTATACAAAAGTTTACAGACATATGTCTTTTAACAAAATTTGAAAAGTCAACCCAAAATATTTTGCAATACATACATTCCCAAAATAAATGAGTAATTGTCTCATCAACCTGATGACAAAAGGTGCACAAAGGGGAGATACTATTATTAAATTTAGCAAAATTATAATTAACTGGATAGCAATTATGAATAATTTTAAAAGACACTTCAACAACTTTATTAGATAAAAATAACTTTTTCTGAAGGAGCCAGAAATCTTCCCATACTATATTATTATCAAATTTGTTGTTCCAAAAGCTTACACAAGCAGGTAAAGAAATCTGATCCTTGTTAAGAATTGAGCGAATTTTCTTGTTTGACAATCTGCTGAAAGGAGTTTGATCAACAAATAAATTAGTGTTGTCAAATATAGATGGAGAGCATAAAGGACCTTTAGGGCCAGGATTGACTAAAGGTTTTATACAATCAGGAATTGCCCCAAAAACAATGGCATATTCTCTTGGGGGGACTGGAAAAGAGAATTCTTGCATAAAGTGTTCATAAGAGAGCAAGACACCCCTTTCATCTAAAAGTTGACTCACTAAAAGTATATTTTTATCAAACCAATTGTTTAAAAAAAGAGATTTATTTTTATATTTAATATTTTGGTTGTTCCAAATAAAATAATTATGCGGAGAAAATGTATACTTATATATCAGGGACCAGCATATTAAAGTCTGTTTATGAAAACTAGAAAGAGTTAAAGTTGTTTTAGAAATGTCATAGTTGCAGCGTAACAAAAAATGCAAACCTCCAACTGAACTGAAAATATAATTTGGGATAATATTCCAAAAAGATGTAGGATTGTTCAAGAAAGATTTTATCCACTTAACCTTGAAAGAATTATTAATAGTGGAAAAGTCCACTAAGTCAAAACCACCCATTGTCCGATCAGCTATCATAACACTCTTTTTGATTAAATGTTTTTTAGATTTCCAAACAAAGTTTACTATCATTTTGTCCAGCGTTCTAGAAATCTCCACAGGAACATCCAGAGCCATTGCAGGATAGATGACCCGAGATAACCCATCTGCTTTGGAAAGTAACACTCTACCTGATATTGACAGATCTCGCTGTAACCAAGAATTAAATTTGCGTTGAATAGAAAGAATAAGAGGTTCAAAATTTAGCATTGATCTTCTTTTTTGATCTTTACAAATAATTATACCTAAGTATTTCACTTCAGATTTGACTGAAATGTCACATACTTTATCATCAGTGGAATCTTTAATAGGTAAAAGTTCACATTTGTGAATATTAAGTATTAAACCAGAAGCGGATGAAAAGAGATCAATTATATTTAAGGCTACAGAAACTTGTTCTTTATTTTTTTGAAATAGAGGGGTGTCATCAGCCAATTGGCTTATTAAAATTGATTGGTTTGCAACAGAGATACCTTTCAGATTACTATTTTGAATATGGATGGCTAATAATTGCATAGGAAGCAGAAATAGATACGGCGATATTGGGCAGCCTTGACGGATGCCTCAATCTATATTAAATCTATTAGTAGTACCTTGCTGTAATTTAATTGAAGCATTGGCGTTATTATACAAAGTTTGAATTGCATTGATAAAGTTTGGGCCAAAACCAAAAATATTCAAAGATTTAAGAATAAAAGGAAACTCAACAGAATCAAAAGCTTTATAAAAATCAAGAAAAACAGTTCTCAGTTGAGAACTGTGTACCGAAAACCGTCATCAGAAATCAGATCCGAATAATCTAAAGTATCAAGAACAAGTCTAATATTATTTGAGATAAGTCTGTCTTTCATGAAACCCGACTGAAAGTCATCAACTATATTATCTAAAACACATTTAATTCTTTTAGCAAAAATCGAGGCTAGTATTTTGTAATCATTATTTAATAAGCTTATAGGTCGCCAATTTTCAAGTTGAGAAGGATCCTTTTGTGGCTTAGGGATCAAATTTATAACACCCTGAGTCATAGAACATGGGAGAGTTCCCTTATGTAGGCTTTCTAAATACACTTGGAGAAGAAATGGAGAAAGAATATTTGAAAATTTCTTATAGAACTCTGTGGTCAGACCATCATTTCCAGGAGACTTATTAAGTTTCAGCTTGTCGATTGCCTCAGAAATATCTTTCAACTGAATAGGAGATTCACACAGATTTTTCCCAATATCATCAATTTTGGAAATACGGTCTGAGTCAAGAGAATTAAAAAATAAGTCAAAATTTTGTTGAGAGTGTCTAGAACGATAAAGATTTTTATAAAATTCTTCACAATATTTAGAAATGTCTTTATGATCTTTTAAGACTACTCCGTTTAAGTTAAGACTATTGATAGAATTGAGATGATTACGCTGTTTCTCTAACCTAAAGAAATAATTGGAATTTCTTTCTCCCTCTTCCATCCATCTCCTTCTTGAACGAACAAAAGCACCCTTTGCTTTACATATATATAAGTTATCTAATGAGTTCTGAAGTTCAGCCAATTCTATTTTCTGGACAACTGATACATTTTCAAAAGGGATACAGGAGAGACAGACAATTCTTTTAACAATGTTAAGTTCCTCTAATTTGTATTGCTTGGCTTTTTGAGATCCAACTTTGAATAACAATAATCTAATGTTGTATTTTAATAGTTCCCAATTAGAACTAAAATTGTTTTCAGCTTGAGCTTTATTAAAAAATAAATTAATTTTAGAAATTACAGATTGACAAGTTTCCTCATCCTCTAATAAAGCAGAGTTTAGTTTCCAATATGAACTATATGTTCTTGAGTAAGATGGGTTATCAAAAGACAGAATAATAGATTGATGATCGGATAGTGGAGAAGGCAAAATTTCAACCTTATTGACATAATCAGATAAAGAGTCAGATATTAACCAGAAGTCAATCCTAGATCTCAATGAACCAGAGCTGTTAGACCAGGTAAATTGTGAAGCATGCGGATGTTTTTCCCTCCAAATGTCAGTCAGACCAAAACGGGAAATCAATTTACAGAGATCTGATGATCCATTAGAAATTCTAGGTGGTGATCTATCTAAAGAGCTGTTCATAGTTTGGTTAAAGTCTCCACCCAAAATAATAAGCAAATTAGAATATTTAGATTTAAAATAGTCTAAGTGTGTTTCTATCAAATTAAACAGTTTCAAGTTATTTTTTGCCGTGTTAAATCCATAAATGTTACCGAGGACAAAGATACAATCATTTAAGGTAACTAATAAAAAAAGAAAGTGACCTTCAGGATCAGAAATTGACTATTATTTTACCCTTAAACTTGTGCTTTAACGTTATGACTCCTGCTGAAAGATTAGAACCATATGAAGAAAACAATTCATCACCCCATTGTGATTTCCAAAACTTAAAATCGCTTGAGTTTGCATGAGACTCCTGTATAAAACAAAAATCAGAGCTAAGAGATTTAGCATACAGAAAAATAGCTTTACGTTTGACATCGTTACGTAACCCTCGTGCGTTAATTGAGCAAACAGAAAATTTAGGAAACATTAGAACAATATAGCCTAACACGAAAAAAATGTAACAAGTGAGTCAGTCCACGGCATTCTGTAAATAAACAATTACTTGTAAATGAACGGTTGGGGTCATATGAGAGAGAGAGAGAGAGAGAGAGAGAGAGAGAGAGAGAGAGAGAGAGAGAAATGCAATCTGTTATCTTTCAGTAAGCATTTAGAAAATTGAGAACTGTTGCTTAAGTCAAAAACCATGACAAAAAGAGAGAACCATACCGCTAGTAACACCAACTAGCAGCTAAATCAAATCATTCAACGACCTCCATGTCTTGCAAATGAAGTTCTTTGCCATCAACGTACGCCTTTGGACCAACGAAGTAAGCGCGTTTCCCTTGCTGCCGGGCTCTCTCAACAAGTGGCCAAAGTTTATTACGCTGCACGCGATCCTCGGGGGACAAGTCTTCTGCGAAACGCAAGTGGTGCGTAGCAAGATAAGGAGAGTTCTTTGCGGCTTTCCAGAGAGCATCCCGAAAATGACGCATTGTGAACTGAAGAATAATTCCGCAAGGTTTTTTTGGACCAGAGGGCAGAGTGCCGTCGATCCTCACTCTTCCCAAACGGTGCACCACATCGATTAACTCGTGAGACTTATCAGCAAAAGCTGGGACAACAGCCTCGCATATATCCAGAACTTTCTGCCTGATGTTTTCTCCTGGTTGTTCGGGTAAACCATGGAGGCGCAGATTCCATCTCCTCTTATATCTGGAGAGTTCCTGTACTTTATTCTCCAATTCACTGATTCGAATTTCAGCATTTGTCACCCGCTTATCAACTCGCTCCACATTCCTCTTTACATCTTTAATTTCTTCAGCCAGAAATTCGACTGATACCTTGACCTCTTCAATGCCTTTATCAAGGATGTCGGCTCTTTCATTGATGACGGACTTGAGAGATGTTATTATCATCACGGCTAAAGGGGAATGCATATCTTCATCATCATCATCATTCCTGCCTTTTTTGTGCAATGGTTCCTTAAGACACAAGTTGCTGTTAAAAATCATTTGTTGAAACATGAAACATCAGTGGTTCATCAATCTCAGCCAAATGATGCACATGAATCTCAGACCAGTGTAGTTACTCATCGGCTACAGTGTGAATTATGTGCTTTTTCTGAGCCATGTACTATTAAGCAGTACTTTGCTCATTTGGGAGCTCATTTGAAGAGTAAGGAAACCGTTAATTGTCCTTTTGCGCAGTGTCAATTTAAGTCTAGTGTGTATTCCACCTTTACTGGGCACAAATGTAGATATCACTGTAATTCTGGTTTAAACAATATAAAACCTGAACTAATTTGTGATCACAGTCCAGCAGAAACCAGTGAGGAACAAATAGGAGATGAGGTTTCGGTAGATTATGATAACCCCCCAAATGATGACGATGACAGTGAAGATTATGGAGAATCAGTTAGTCTTCATAGACTTGCATCCTTATTCCTACGTATGCAAACCATTTTGCACGTGTCCAAGTCAGCAACACAAGAAATAGTTAATGAACTGTATGAGATAGGTGTTTTAGCTGGAGAGTTTACCAATAGGTCAATTGAGGAAGTGCTAAGGGAACATATAATGGCAACACCGACAGCACTGTTTTAACTGGTAAAGAAAACGCTGCAGGAAACTAATCCGCTTTGTTTACCTCCAAAGACTGGACCATTTGGCACTGACCATAGGAGGTCCCTGTTTTTCAGAAATAATTTTGCAGGTTACAAGTCTTTTTATTGAAAAACGTCTTGCCTGATTTGGTTAATCAATGAATGTCAAGCCTTTTTTTGCTAAAGAATTTCTCATTTTAAATTTGTTCAGCTGTTAAAGTGATACTTTGCATTTTCAAATTGAAAGGATAATTAGTGTTTATTACACATTGGGCCTTATTTTGGAGTCTTGGCCACTTTTATCATCTGATATGGATGTTCCCAGAACTCAGCAGTTAACTTGATGACTACAATTTTATCTTCCTGAAAATGTGAGCCAAAAATAGGGCCCTTAAACTGGCATTAAAATAAATTATTTAGTTAATTCTTTTTTTAACCCAGTAGTACTCCTCTTCTGTTGAGCTTCCAGCATGCTGCTTCTCGTCATTCTTGCGGACGATGACATCCGTAGAGTCCAGATTGAAAGTCCTCCAGAGACGGTGGATGAACTGAAGACTACACTCAAGAGCAAGCTCGATCTAGAGGGCGATATCATTATCCAGTTTCAAGATCCAGAGTTCAACAATGAACTTTGCAACTTAACTGAAATGTCTGAACTACCCACAGAGAGAACAAGGCTGAAGGTAATACTAAAGGTACCACCCAACATGCCCCCCTCTGTATCCTCCTTGGACAGCAGTTGTTCTGACACGGCCATTGGGACCTCTTCATCCTTCGTGTGTTCTCTGTCAAACCCTCGCTCTAAGCACTGGCCTGACCCTTTTATCATACCAACCTTCTCTTATGACGTTGAACTTAAGCTCCGAAAGGGAAATGAGACTTATGAAAAAGACGGGTCCCTACTTACTCTTAAAGGGATAGTTCACTTTGAAATTAATTTTTGATATGTTTTAGCTTACCTCAAGGGCATCCAAGATGTAGGTGTCTTTGTTTCCGCAGTAGTTTCAATTTTGATATTTTTAGGTCAAACCGTTCTTGTCTGTCAGTCATATAATGCAGGTCTATGGTCACTGGCTCAAAACACAAGCACAGAGTCCAAATTAAAACAATTTCCCATCGTCCAAATGAAACAATTCCCCATCATAAGTACACATTGATGGCCTAAGACACGAAACGAGCGGTTTGTGTGAGAAAACGAACAGTATTTATATTGTTGTTATCTCTTGAAAACAGCACACGTCCAAATGATCTGACGGCGCGGGCGGGTATAGATATATAAATAGATGTCGCCTAATTACTCACCTTCATGTCGTTCCAAACCTGTAAGACCTTCGTTCATCTTCGGAACACAAATTAAACTGTTTTTGTAGTTAATTTTAAGAAAAAGCTCTTCGTGATCATATGTCCCTGAATTTCAAGGCGATTCAAACCTTAAAAAAAAAAAAAAAACTTCAAAAGTAAATTCCCATTGAATTTAATTTGAAATGCACTGAACCTGTCATAAAATTGGATGGACATATACAGTATATATGGGTTTGTGAAATGGAGCGGCCTTACGGGATGCTGGTCAGGGGCTGGAGCCGACACTGGATGCTGGTCAGGGGCTGTAGCGGTCACTGGATGCTGGTCAGGGGCTGGAGCCGACACTGGATGCTGGTCAGGGGCTGGGGCCGACACTGGATGCTGGTCAGGGGCTGGAGCCGACACTGGATGCTGGTCAGGGGCTGGAGCGGTCACTGGATGCTGGTCAGGGGCTGGAGCCGACACTGGATGCTGGTCAGGGGCTGGAGCCGACACTGGATGCTGGTCAGGGGCTGGAGCGGTCACTGGATGCTGGTCAGGGGCTGGAGCGGTCACTGGATGCTGGTCAGGGGCTGGAGCCGACACTGGATGCTGGTCAGGGGCTGGAGCGGTCACTGGATGCTGGTCAGGGGCTGGAGCGGTCACTGGATGCTGGTCAGGGGCTGGAGCCGACACTGGATGCTGGTCAGGGGCTGGAGCCGACACTGGATGCTGGTCAGGGGCTGGAGCGGTCACTGGATGCTGGTCAGGGGCTGGAGCCGACACTGGATGCTGGTCAGGGGCTGTAGCCGACACTGGATGCTGGTCAGGGGCTGGAGCGGTCACTGGATGCTGGTCAGGGGCTGGAGCGGTCACTGGATGCAGGTCAGGGGCTGGAGCCGACACTGGATGCTGGTCAGGGGCTGGAGCGGTCACTGGATGCTGGTCAGGGGCTGGAGCCCCTATAAAAAACCCACAGTAAATGATGAGCAGCTCAGCAGCATGGCATAGTCTATATATTGGGCCAGAGAAAACTGTATTCTTTTCTCAGGCATCCTTGAACGAACGGTTAATTTAACCCGTTTCGAAGTGTCCTTAACAGCAACATCATTGAAATTCACTTATTGAGAACGTTCACAAAAGTCCGCCTTTATTGATTATCAAACATGACTGTATGAATTCAAAGCACACAATTGTATTACGCAAAACCCTGCTGTTAATTTAACTTGATCATAGTTATTTCAGAAAGTCACATGATCTTTGAGACCAGTCCAGCTGTCTCAAGCCTCTATTCACTAGGTATGTGTTGCAGTGTTATTTAAAAAAAAAATGTTTAGCCTCTTTTACATTGTATCACAGCTGTTATACTTCCAGATCCACAAATCCTGTAATATCCTTTTAGAAATTTCTATCTGGATACTTTAGATCGGTTGTGGGCCCTGTGTCTCACCTGGTTGCCCGTTGACAGCAACATTACCCTGAAACATTGCTGAAAAGTTACTCATTGCCCTGTGTATCATAACATTTAGTGTCTTATGCTCATATTTATTTCAGAGAGACACATGAACTACCCCCACCTCTAGTCCGACTACATCAGACATCACTTCAGCTGGTATATATTTCTGAAATGTAGTCTACTAAACATTGGTTGTCTTGTCTTTTTAACGCATGCATTTTATGTCTATAAATAAACTGCACATTTTTCTCAGAAAATCCACACAGGGTACACCAGGGCGGACACCAGGGATCACACCAAAACACGAACACCGAAGCACACCTGGGCACACACTACGGCGGACACCAGGGATCACACCAAAACACGAACACCGAAGCACACCTGGGCACACACTACGACGGACACCAGGGATCACACCAAAACACGAACACCGAAGCACACCTGGGCACACACTACGACGGACACCAGGGATCACACCAAAACACGAACACCGAAGCACACCTGGGCACACACTACGGCGGACACCAGGGATCACACCAAAACACGAACACCGAAGCACACCTGGGCACACACTACGACGGACACCAGGGATCACACCAAAACACGAACACCGAAGCACACCTGGGCACACACTACGGCGGACACCAGGGATCACACCAAAACACGAACACCGAAGCACACCTGGACACACACTACGACGGACACCAGGGATCACACCAAAACACGAACACCGAAGCACACCTGGACACACACTACGGCGGACACCAGGGATCACACCAAAACACACACAACGTAGGACACCTGGGCACACACTACGACGGACACCAGGGATCACACCAAAACACACACAACGTAGGACACCTGGGCACACACTACGACGGACACCAGAGATCACACCAAAACACACACAACGTAGGACACCTGGGCACACACTACGACGGACACCAGGGATCACACCAAAACACACACAACGTAGGACTCCTGGGCACACACTACGACGGACACCAGGGATCACACCAAAACACACACAACGTAGGACTCCTGGGCACATACTACGACGGACACCAGGGATCACACCAAAACACACAACGTAGGACTCCTGGGCACACACTACGACGGACACCAGGGATCACACCAAAACACACACAACGTAGGACTCCTGGGCACACACTACGACAGACACCAGGGATCACACCAAAACACACACAACGTAGGACACCTGGGCACACACTACGACGGACACCAGGGATCACACCAAAACACACACAACGTAGTACACCTGGGCACACACTACGACGGACACCAGGGATCACACCAAAACACACACAACGTAGGACTCCTGGGCACACACTACGACAGACACCAGGGATCACACCAAAACACACACAACGTAGGACTCCTGGGCACACACTACGACGGACACCAGGGATCACACCAAAACACACACAACGTAGGACTCCTGGGCACATACTACGACGGACACCAGGGATCACACCAAAACACACAACGTAGGACTCCTGGGCACACACTACGACGGACACCAGGGATCACACCAAAACACACACAACGTAGGACTCCTGGGCACACACTACGACGGACACCAGGGATCACACCAAAACACACACAACGTAGGACACCTGGGCACACACTACGACGGACACCAGGGATCACACCAAAACACACACAACGTAGTACACCTGGGCACACACTACGACGGTCACCAGGGATCACACCAAAACACACACAACGTAGGACACCTGGGCACACACTACGACGGACACCAGGGATCACACCAAAACACACACAACGTAGGACACCTGGGCACACACTACGACGGACACCAGGGATCACACCAAAACACACACAACGTAGGACACCTGGGCACACACTACGACGGACACCAGGGATCACACCAAAACACACACAACGTAGGACACCTGGGCACACACTACGACGGATATGTCTATCTATGTTCAAGAGCTTCTGGAAAAAAAAAAAAAAACGTTTCCTGCGCAAGGGAGGGACAGTCCATTAAACATATGGGGGATTTATTTTTTGTGTGTGTCTGATTATTATTAATTAACTGCTAGGTTTCAGTACTTGTGATGTTTACAGATAATGTTCAATTAAATACACACATAGGCACACTGCAAAAAATGCTGTTCTTACTTAGTATTTTTGTGTTGTTTCCAGTCCAAAAATCTAAAAATTCTTAAATCAAGAAGTATTTACTAGAGAAGTAAAACTACATAAGAAATTATTTTTTGTTTTCAGATAAACAGTAAGTAACTTAAGTAATTTTTGCTTAAAACAAGCTAAATTATCTGCCAGTGCAGTAAGAAAAAAAAACTTAATTCAAAAAAACTTAATAAAAACATAATCTTAAAACAAGATTATTTTTCTTACTGCACTGGCAGATAATTTAGCTTGTTTTAAGCAAAAATAACTTAATATACTTTCTGTTTATCTGAAAACAAACTATAATTTCTTATGTAGTTTTACTTCTCTAGTAAATGCTTCTTGATTTAAGAATTTTTTGATTTTTGGACTGGAAACAACACAAAAATACTAAGTAAGAAAAGCATTTTTTGCAGTGCATAAAAGACAAAAGCATAAAGTAAACAGTTGGAGTTGGATTTTAATTGCAAGTAGCAATACTTCTCTTAGAATCAGAATCAGAATCAGAAAGAGCTTTATTGCCAAGTGTGCTTGCACCCACAAGGAATTTTTCTTGGTACTGAAGCTTCCAGTGCACATATACAAATACAAATACAACAAGAAACATAGTAATACAAATTCTAAGAATAAAATATATAAAAAAATAAAATAAAATAAAATAGTATAAAAAGTAAAAAAAAGGGGTCACAGTTGGGTTTAGTCTGAATAAACATTTACAGATTATGAACATATTTACAGTATTTTGAGAAGTATGAATAATATAAATATAAATATCACCTGAGTTAGAGAATATTGCACTAGACAGTGGGAGTATTGCACTTGCAGGCATATGCCTTGGGGGGCATGTTAAGTGTTCAGAAGGGAAATGGCCTGTGGAAAGAAACTGTTCCTGTGCCTGGATGTTCTTGTGGCCAGTGATCTGTGTCGCCGTCCTGACGGTAACAGTTCAAACAGGGGGTGTCCAGGGTGAGTGGAGTCTGTGATGATTTTACCTGCTCTCTTCCTCACTCTGGAAGAGTACAGGTCCTGGAGGGTTGGCAGGGGGGCACCAATAATCCTCTCTGCTGTCCGGACTGTCCGACTGTCTTATGTGGTATAGGCAATAACAGTTGACGGCGCTAGCCGAATGACATTATTCAAAAGATGGCCACGAATCTAGTGTCTAAGCCAAATACTGTGTCGGGAACATTTTGGCTTTGAGGCAGGTGACAAGGGGCAGCCGGTGAACTTGGACAAGGCAGTATGCCGTATTTGTCGCAACAAAGTTTAGGAAGCGTTTCCAGGCAAAATAGAATAGGAAAAGATGTTTATATGTCATTTTGACACGAATAATGTTTCGGTTAACCGCCAAACCACGAGATTTGTTGCTTCTTCACCGCGGTAAGAAAAAATACATACCGTCACAGCCCTAATTTTATCTCTTAAAACTCATCTTTGATCACCAAAAAGAAAAGGCAAAAGTCAAAGCCCTACTCTTTAATTTTGTTCCTAATGTTTCAGGTGCATTGAGAAGTACAGCACAAGGTAAAGAGGCTTCCAAGGCAGACTTTTCTGAGGCAGTCAAAAAATGGTTGTGTTACGCTCCAGACAGAGATCATCTGTTATTTAATTGTTAATTTTTTTGTGTCAATCTAAATTAATTACAGTTATTATTATATAGTATATAGTATTGTTATATAGTTTAGGTAATAATTTGTGTATCTAATATCTGTAATAACTAATCTGTATAGGCCAACATGTTTCTCAATTGTTAAAATAATGATAAATTGTGTATACTTTGAGTTGTTAAATTAATTATAAGTATATTATATGTTTATTGAAATTATATAAAAAATATTATATGTAATATTACAGTATAACACTCTTGGCTTTTTACTGAAATATTTAAGGTTTAAACATTTTTAAATTACCCCAGGCTGTTTCAGTGAGAAAAGTTCTATAGGGTAAATAATCAACTAAATGAGGTAGGCTACAAATATAATGTTACATTGCTTGTAGTTATAATTGTTTGAACTATTATGCTAACAGATATTATGGTCAACAATATATTTTATTTATTCATTTTATTTCTCTATAGGTCTATTCTTCAGCAATGAGACTGACACCATACGGCAGAGTTATTCGTTCCACTTAAAGGTATTTATGCATGCATGTATATCTATACTTGTTTACTTATTAATGCTAAATGGTTCAGGGGCTCAACAAATTTAGTTATTGAAGTTAAGTTATTTTTAAACAAAAATCTCATTTTAACCCACTACCTATTATACATGCATAGCAGCAAATATAAATAACGACAAAAGCAATAGCCTACTTTGTGAGAAAAAACTAAAAAAAACTTTTCAACCGTTGTGGTTTACCTGACTGTTTTTTCTTTGTGAGGAAAAACTGTGTCTTTGTTCTTTGCAGGATTTATAGGTTGATTATATCTCGAAAGCTCATCACTCACTTGAACAGTGGATTTGGATTTCAGCCGTGCAGGTCGTAGGAATAGACGAGATGGTGGAAGACAACTGAGAGTTCGTAGGAAGCGTCATAGGAAGCATAGGAACTCGAACTTGAGGTAGACTATTCTAGGAGGAAAAATGGCGGCGTGAAGTTGACATTGTGAGTGAATCAGTCCATGGACAATTGTGCTTAAACTTGTAATTTAGAATGCATCTCATTTAATACCACATTTATTTATACTCGAAATCACTTTTTGATTATTTAGGGGTCTGTTTTATTTTATTTTTGGGATGTTCGTTGTCGTGAATTAGGCCTACATTCGAGTTACGTGCTCGAACCGTTAGAAGAACTTTTTGAATTATGACAAAAGGAAAAAAACGTAGATCCAAGCTAATGGATTCATCTTTAGATCTCGGTGCAAATGTTACTGTGGACTTTGACTCGTGCTCGGGTTCAGTTGTTCCTCTACCTGAAACTCAGATTAAAGGAGCGCAAACAGTCATTGTAGATGCAAGGTAAGGGGCAAGATCTATTATAGTGTCCGTGTTTTAGCTTGTAATGCCTTATAATGCTGCGTTGGTTGGCAGAAGAAAATGTGCAGAACTTGCAGATCCAGTTCATATGACTTACAGGACAGGTTGCTCCGTAGTCTCAGTCAGTGCAGCCACCAACTCTGAAGAAAAAAAAGACAAAGTCAGACTGACTTCTCCATACTTTTGAGTTTGTACGTACAACATTGCTTTTTTTTTTTTTTAAACAAAAAGCACAGGGGATACAGTATCAAGCACAAACAATAAAATAAAAATAAGACAGTAAACTCAAAGTAAAGCAAGGCAGTAGATAAGGGATAGTCTACTTAAGAAAAAGAAAGAAAAGAAATTCACAAAACAATCATAGAAACTACAAATACAACAAATGAATACAAGTCATTAGAAATAAATAACATTGGGAATACATAAATAAATAATAATCTTCAGAAAATCAGTAAGTAATTTATAATGAAACCATAATTTCTTTGAGCAACAAAGAAGTTTTAGCAGCTTTCTTATTAGCTGATAAACAAAGAGAGTCATAAAATAATTCTAAATCAACACAAAAAAGTCTAAAATTGGGCTTCGAAACAGTTACTTTACACTTATGAAGATAAAACTCGCCACATAAAGTAATCAGTTTTAATCCGTCATCCATCTCCTTTGACCCGGAGTCCCAAATCAAAAACAGAAAAGTTTGTAATAAGCAGAAAAAATAAGCCAGGCTACTTTTTTCCAGAACTCTTTTGCATAATCACATTCAAAAAACAAATGTGGTATTGTTTCAAGATTAGAATTACAGAATGCGCAGTGTGAAGAGATGTCTAACTTAAACTTAGAAAGAAGAGAGGTACAGGGATAGTAATTATGTAGAGTTTTAAAGTGAAGCCACTTTAAAACTTTTCCACTTTTCCACTTGTTAGGTAACAGAAACTTATTAATGCCAGTCCATATATTAATGGTAGAAAGAGAAGGAGGGTTTAATTTCCATTTGAAAAAGCTTTGGGATGACAGCTGATCTTCCCAATGAGAAATCTTCTAATCCAAAAATTGTTACATTTGACATTGGAAAGCTCCAATCCTCCAATAGACAACCGGGGCATTTCACAAACGGATACTCTGTAGCCACAGTATGACCTAACCATATGCAAAAGTTTAGGTGAAATAGAATTAATAACCCAGTCATAAACTTTAGGTGAGGAATCCACTCCAAAAAGGTTGATGAATTCATTGTAGGAATAAAAGCTGCCATCCTTCTTCAACAAATCCAAAACAAAAATAACACCTTTGTCAACCCAATCCTTAATAAACATAGATTTTTTTCCATGCAGCACATTCCGATTGTTCCATATAATAGTCCTATGAGGGGGAAAGTTGAGGCAAAAGGCAAGCTTACAGGCCTCCAAGGCTTGCTTATGAAAATTAGCAAGCTTAAACGGAAGTTTGTTGCATTTAAAATCGCAAGACAATAAAAAATGTATTTCGATTAACAGTGAGACCAGAAGCATTAGAGTTTTTAAAGCTTCCAAAATAACAGGAACCTGTTTCTCATCTTTTAAAAACAGACAGGTGTGATCCGCCAGTTGACTAATTAGAAAGGTGTGTTCAGCTACAACAATACCCTGAACATCTACACAGCGAGTAATACAAATATTAAGAAACTCTGTGACTAATAGAAACAAAAATGGTGGAAAAGGACACCCTTGTCTGATGCCCCTGCTAATCGTAAACCGGGGAGAAACACCATTCACCAAAGGTACATTGCTGTTAATATTTCTGTAAAAAGTCTGAACTATTCTGATAAAGGAAGAGCCAAAACCAAACTTGCGCAAAGATTCAAACATAAACTCATGCTCGACCGTGTCAAAGGCCTTATAAAAGTCTAAAAATAAAACGATTGCACCATCGTTGATCAATTCATTATAATCTAAAATATCTAAAACAAGCCGAATGTTATTTGCTATATGCCTACCTTTCATAAAGCCAGATTGGGAAACTGAGACAATTTCTTCTAAGCATGGTTTCAATCTATTTGCATAAAGGGAAGCTAACAATTTATAATCAGAATTAAGTAAAGTAATTGGGCGCAAAATATCTAAATATGAAGAATCTTTGTTAGGCTTTGGGATTAAAGTGATCAAGCCCTGCTTCATGGACTCAGTTAATTCACCTTTCTTTACACAGTCTTTAAAAACTTCCAAAACAAGCTTTTTTATATCTTGCCGAAAGGTCCTATAAAATTCAAAAGGCAGTCCATCTGGACCAGGGCTTTTATTGAGGGGGGCTTTCTGGACAATCATATCCAACTCTTCCATAGTCAAGTCCATCTCACAAGACGACCGGTTTCCATCACTAATAATAGGTGTGAATGCTTGAACCCTCTCAAAAAAACTATCAGCAAACTGAGGTTTAAATGAAGAAGAATAAAGCTGTGAATAAAAATTGGAAACAAAATTAGAAACTCTAGCTTCATCTGTGACCAAATTGCCCTCAATATTTAGAGAACATATTTTCTTAGATTTCCCTCTTTTCTTTTCTAAATTAAAAAAATTCTAGCCACTTTACTCTGGATCTAATAAAGGCACCCTTAGCCCTTTCTGCATACAAGTTATTTAATTCTTCTTTAAGATTGTGCAGTTTTACTTTATCATCTTCACTTGTCTGTTGCTTGCCTAAAGTTTGATTCATTTCTCTTAATATAGAGGTTTACTTTAAAGATTTTGCCTTCGCTAACTGTTCACTATATCGAATAGAGAATTTTCTACACTCGTATTTAAACATTTTCCCAATTAGAAGATATTGAATCACCAGGTTTTGCTTTAAATTCTTCAATGATGCTCTTAATACCTAAACAATAAGAGGGAATCTGAAGTAGAGAACAATTTAGTTTCCAATATCCAGGGTTTCTGTGACAACCAGTACCAGAATCGGATAAAATAAGATCAATAAAAGCATGATCTGTGAGGGGAGCAGGACAGATACTACTGGACTTAATAAAAGAAGATATAAAGTCTGACGTAAGCCAGTAATCTATACGCGATTTTCTCGAGAGATCTTTACTAAACCAAGTATATGAACAATCTTTATCATGCGTAAACCTGTAAGCATCCAAAAGAGAAAGGTTACTACAAAAATCATTAATAATAGTGTTACATCTGCATGACTCTCGTTTTGGGGTAATCTATCCAGACATAGGTCAGAAGCTTCATTAAAATCTCCTCCCAACTATTACTGCAGCAGATGGATATTTACCTTTAAAAGCAAGAATTTTTCAATTTTTTATTTTGTGTATGATTATTAAAACCATAAACATAAGCAAGATAAAGAAAAAATCCCCTAGCAGAATGACAGCAATAATCCATCTACCCTCGGCAGAAGAGAAGGACTGCAGAATCGAGCCGCTAAAATTACGGTCAAATAAAATCAAAACTCCAGCGGCGTGATTAGTAGCATGACAAAATAAAACCTTACTGATTGCACCAAAATGTTTCATCTTCATAACATGAATGTGTTTCTTGAAAAAAATAAACATCCCTTTTCTGTGACGTACAAAATAAAAACAAAGCCTTGCGTTTAGATAAATCACGAATCCCCCGTACATTAAGAGAAAAACAAGACAGTTTAACCGGCATATGAACAGTAACAAAACAAGAAAAAGAAAATAAAAGGTACTATACAACTACAACCGTAACAAAGTTATGAAATGTAATACAGAGTACAGTTAAAGTGCAAAACTTGAAACGTATCCATACCCCTCACTAACGGTTTAAGCCATCTGTTATGTCCCCCTTGCTTACCTTAAAGGGATACTTCACCTCTGGAAAGATGAATGTGTATTTAAAATAGGTCATTTATGTAGAAGAAATGTGAAGACATTTTTGAATTTGGAGCTTTCTAGACTGAGAAAAGCCAGAAAATGTATTTTTGGCTTATGTGGATGAAAGACAACAACTCCCAGAATGCACTTGCTTCGCTGCCCTAGGAGGCCACTCCCAAGCCACGCCTACCGGTTACAGAGCGCAGTTGAAAACAACAAGGATTAGCTACTAGTGAGTCTCCGTGACGAGTTTGCCAGGGATTTCGAGATCGCTCAAAATGTCCGCGTTTCAGCTTTTGCGTTCTACAGTCGCCATTCATCATGTTTACTGTGGCGAGCAGGACGAGGCTGAGGGGCACGGGAGAACGACGCGAGGCCGGTGGCGTCATTACTGAGACGCATCGGTCTCCGAGGAGCGGGAATTTTCTTAGCAATGTTAAAACGCACATCAACCGAGCACTTGTTTAGCGTTCATGTATTCCTCATTTGTATTTCTTTCGAAGTGGTGAATTATTGCATGGTTACGTTACCGGGATGTTCAGTCAGATGCGGTGCGAAACTAGGATGGTTCACAACACAAACGTCCGTGTCCTCGTCTGATTCAGAGATTTCGTCCAGGAGAAATTGGCATCGTTTAAATGCTTTGCAGCAGACGGACTCTATCTCTGTGTTCGTAGCGGTTCGTAGTTGCATAGTGAGATCACCGGCGCCACCAGTCCGCCCCCAGCTCGAGCCAGTCTGGGCTTCTCGTCCGCGACAGGCAGGTCTTCTGCCTCGGCTGCTCTTCGCTATGCGGCTTGTAAAGGTAGCCACAAACACCTGATTCGAGCATCAGACTTCCGAAATCCTCTTCTTCTACATCATATTGAGTAACGTTACCCTCCGCTATTGTCATATCTTCACAGCTTGCTCCACAGTGCCTGTTAGCTTAGCTTCCAAACAAGATGGAGGATATTGCTTTTAGTTTCAGAAAGTGAAGTCCCACCCACTGATCTGTAATAGGCCTGTAGCGTGAGCGGGTCCCGCCCCCTGGAATAATGAGGAGCTTGTTTGTAGTCTCTACACTTTTCAATGAAATGTGACTTCCTGCTTATTATGACGCAAAATGATGATTTTTACGTCATAATAAGCAGGAAGTAAAACACTTAAATCCTTATTTCTCCCATCTCAGGGAAAAATTAATGAAAAATCCACGTTTATTATAATATATGAATGGGTTTCTAACAATACAAAGCTTAATGCAAATGGGTGAAGTGTCCCTTTAACATGTTAATGCTCTTACATATTTGTCAGTTTTTTTGCGAATGTCAATATTGGTTTCGACAAACAAAAGTACTTAAGACAAAACGGCATTGAACATCCCTGGCATTGGCTTTCGACCTCCAGCGTCCTATAAAACTCAGCCGTCGTCCGCAGAAATCCTCCTTCCGTCCACGACAGCATGTGGCCCCCTGAAGCCGGCACGGCGACCCTCCTTTCGGGCTTTCTCCAGCAAAGGCCACAGCTTGTTCCGTGCTTCCTTCGTCCTCTGCGTCAGGTCCTCTGAGATCCTAATCTTCTTCTGTTTGAGCACCTCTGAACTCCTTGCATCAGCCCAGATACGATCGCGGTGAAACCGAGAGAGAAATTGTACAATTATCGTACGAGGGCGTGCATTGCCCAGTTTAGGGCCAAGCCTGTGCGCAACATCAATCCAGGATTGCAGAACATCTGCTAAGCCTGGAGACACCTGAAGAAAAATGTCAATTATTACCATCTTGACATTCTCCCCATCTTCCTCCAGCACACCCGAAGTCCTCAGATTCCAACGCCTCTTGTAGGTAGGCATCCAGCTCATCCACTTTATCCCATAAGCGTTTGTTTTCTGCAGCCAGCGAAGACAGCTGGGAGTCCATTTTATCAGATTTAAAGGTGAACTAAGTAACTTTTTTTACCTTAACTGAACAGCTTCGGAGTCATTGGAATGGTTATATTACTTATTTCGGGTTGAATGGTGGTCGTTTCGCACCCCCCTGGTGCCTGTGAGCGGAAAATACGCACTTGCAACTTTGGGGCGGCGGGCCGCTGGCCGGCGCGTCAGGAAGTATTGCGTGATATCAGGTCTCGCGATGTAAACAACTGCTTTACGGCCAAAATAAATCTGCTAAAATGCTGTCATTATTGCGCTCCCTCACACTGTTCGAACCCGAAGGAAGAAGACGTTTTAAAGAATGTCCCATCTGCTTTGATGTCGTTGATCTACTAGCCTCTGGTGTCTGAGAATAGCCAACGAGTTTTTACAACAGTGTTGTCAAATATCTATTCCGAAGCTGTGGGGGGAGCTCTAGAGAGAAACCTGCGAGCAAAAAGCCAGAATACAGCGAAGAAATCCCGAAGTTGCTGAATGCAGCTTTAACATCTGTATTCTCTGATTTTTTTATCAACGGCGTTGATCATTCCCAAAAAAATTCCCCCAAAAAAAGGAATTCGCAAAACAAAGTATGTTTGATGTATGGGGAGCGTGAACAAAATTAAAATCAGCACATTGAGGACAAAAGAGTCTTTAAAGGGGAAGAAAAATCAAGTTTTGCACAAAATTCAGGGAAGAGCCAAGAAAATGTGACCTACACCGACGCCATCTTGATGACGCCCCCACGTACTACATTGCTTACATTATATATACACAGTTTGTAACATTGTGGTTACATATTCTTACCAGAACCAGGAAGTATGACCATATTAGCCCGGTTCTGTCAACACTGCACTGGCTCCCTATTAAACAGCGCATCAATTTTAAAAATATTGCTGATCACTTACAAAGCACTGAATGGTTTAGCTCCGCAGTACTTGAGCGAGCTCTTAACGCATTATAGTCCTTCACGTCTATTGCGATCTCTAAATTCCAGCCAGTTGATAATATCAAAATCGACTGCTGGCGGTAGATCCTTCTCCTATTTAGCACCAAAACTCTGGAACAGTCTTCCTACCATTGTCCGGGAAGCAGACACACTCTGTCAGTTCAAAGCTAGATTAAAGACACATCTCTTTGACCTAGCATACACATAATACATTATAGACTTCTATAATTCATCAATCATAAGAAGAATGGCGTCTACGCTAATATTAGTCTCTGTTTATACCGAGGTTCACCGCAGTCCGCCGGATCCAGGCCGTATCCAGATCCGATGAAGGACCTTCGCCTGGACGCGACGACAACGCAGTGCTGAAGTGTCGACCAGTCTCTCTCCGTTAACTGAAGTGAGCTGGACCCCGTATCCAGATCAGATGGTGGACCTGCACCTGGACCCAACCATGACGCATCTCTGAAGTGCCAGCCTCATCAGCCCTGCGAAGGCCTCATTGACACGACCAATCTGACCTCTGACCTGTAACGCTCCTGGATCATAATCATACACTGTTCGCTCGTTGGCCAGAGGAGAACTGAGTGACTGAGTCTGGGTTCTCCCAAGGTTTATTCTCCATTCTGTCACTGATGGAGTTTAGGTTCCTCCACTGTCGCCTTGGCTTTTGGCTTGCTTAGTTGGGGGCATTTAATATTCAACAATATTATTGATCTGCCTTATTATGGGTGGACGATGATGCAATTTTCTTCTAGAAACAAACTTTGTTGTATTATTTTCATGTTATCAATATGAAGCTGCTTTGATACAATCTGTATTGTAAAATGCGCTATATAAATAAAGGTGACTTGACTTGAAAAAAATTGCGACGATTGGCCACTTGGTGGCGCTATAACAAGGGAAAAAGTCATGAAAATGGCTATAAACGCACCCAACCGTTAGTCCGTTGAAATCCTGAATCCTTCCCGAGTCCAACGATACCAAACATGCCAGGTTTCGCCTTATAGTTTGTGTATCATTGTCATTTAGCACTTAAATAACTTGCGATTATCTTCCGATCGAGACAAAAACACCGCAGGAAAGTTGAAACACAGGTCAATAGCTAAACAATAACGCCCAAATGTCACAATTATGATAGGAACTGACACAAATAAAATAAAAAATCCAATCTTTGTCACCCATGGATCATTTTTATTCTCTCATAAATAGAAGTGTCTAAACTTCCTAAACAAGTAAATGAGATATTTACAGCAAATTTGACAGACATGTACGGGCACCTTTTGAGGACGCCTAATAAAAGTGGTGGAGATCAGGCAAGACGTGGTGCTATAACTGTCAAAAAAAGCTTTCCTCAGTAAATTGCCTGTATTGGCTGTAAATGGTATGTTCCATCAATGATCTAAGTTTATTAGTTTATCTGGATCCCCATTAGCCTCTACCTAGGCAGTGGCTACTCTTCCTGGGGTCCCAACAAGTAAATCATACAAGACTACATTTAATCAACAACAATAAAAAGTCAAGTCAATGAAACACACTAACCCAACATTCAGTCCAAATATCAAAATCAACAGTTTACTAAATATTGTGCCATTAAATGTTCCTTTAAATATTTTTTTTAAACAAATTTTTCTTGTAAAAATGTGATATCAATAGTAAATCATTCCATATTTTCATTCCTCTATACATTACAGTCCGTTGTTTTCCAGTGGTTTTCGAAACAGGAAGTAAAAAAAACATCCCTTTTATTCATGCCTGGTGTAAAAATTATGACTAGTACTACCCCAGATAGCAATTACATTTGGGCCACATGTGGGTATTATATGGCACATATGGCCTAGATGTGGCATGGGTGAACAGATATGGGCCAAATTGTAGCCATATTTGTTTTGCCATAACTTTAAAATCTGCGGGAAATGCTCTCTTGGTTCACGACTGATTTTGAGGTATATGGCCCAGATAACAACTAACACATGAGAACCATATGTGGTTGAGCTATGGCACACAGTGAGAAACACCGACTTGTGGTAAACATTTGGCTTATACGTGGAAAAACACAGGAATCCTGAAATCAAGTGCGGCAAACATCCGCCATTCCACACCTCAGGTTGCTATTGCTATGCATCTTCCCTCCTATTGGTGGAGAGACTACGGCGCTAATTTGACTGCGACGCTGGGCAGCTGAAGCCATTTACTCTGCTTTCCTCACGACTGTGTACATTCAGGTAAGTGATGTTTTGGCATTTTAAAGTCATATAATTGAAATATGCAGCATTATGTGTCAAGATTGCATGTTATTATACGTTTAGTTATTCGTTTCATCGAGGTAGGGGTTGAACTAGCTAATATTTTCCTCAGTTTACTGCTATAACTTTAGCCTGGTTAAAACCAGACCCTTCTCAGTTGAAACTGAGTGTAGGGTCTGGGGAAGCTATGTAGACAATTCATTTCCAAAGGGGCGTCACCAACCGACGTAGCTCCCTTCGCAGGGAGCTTGATTGACAGGCGATCTAACCAATCATAATCCGCCATCCGCCATTTTGTCCAACAAAGCAGTCCAGTCAGGAGAGATCAAAGAGTATAGAAGTAACTTCTATACTCTTTGGAGAGATAGCAGATTAACATGGGAGGATTTGAACATGAATAACGGAGTGTACTGACGTCTTTCCGCGGTTAAAACAACAATCCTTCCCATGTTCATTCATGTTTATTTGATGCTATAAATGAACTAGAAGGAAGTGATGATTGGTTCACGAGCAGCTTTAACTGATGCTCTACAGCGATCTGTCAGACACATTAAAGAGCCACAAAACGGTATGTATCGTTTCAATTTCTTGTAAAAAATGACCAAATTTGAAAGGTGAGACTTTGTTTAATATGTTTAATATCAAAAGTAACAGAAAAGTAACCTGGTCTGTCCTGTCTGTCAGCGTGTTGTCAGTCTCCTCTCTGCTCCGCGATGTATTTTTCACTGCGTGAGAACATGGTGTGGCGTGAGAGCAGCGTAGCTTGTCGGGCATAGCGACAGTAACTAAGGAGGGCGGGTCTTTGCGATCAGATCGATGAAGGAGATGACGTATGCTTCGAGTGTTGTTCTTTGCTCCGGTTTAAACGAAAACGGTAAGTTTAAATCGCTCAAAACAGACGCGATAACTGATTCGAACGAGTGATGTTCCACGGCGGCATCCATCTTTGTAACGAAATCTCCTTCAGCGTCGCTGCGCTGTCGTCATCATGTAAATCCCTCCCCAAACGTTTCTGATTGGTGCCGCGATTTCGGCGGCACAGAAATGAGTTTGAATGGGCTCTTCTCCAGACTATCCTGGAGAGAGAATTAAAATTCGCCGGAAGTAGTCTGGGTTTTCCCAGGCTACTATAACTTACAATTAAGTTTAATGTAGGCTATAGCAGTTCGCTGGTTTGCCGTTTTAAATTAAGATGTTTTGTTCATAAATCAACAGCACACTGTCGTACACATATAAAATAGTATAGTTTGTCATAGTAACGTTAGCCTATTTGTGAATTAAGGCGACGCGGTCCAATGTCGGTGTTACTGTTCGTCAAAAAACCTAAATCCTAATTTGTGTTCACAATCATTCAACTAACTAATCATAATAATATAAAAATGCCAAAAATAAACACATTAATACGTGTGCATTATTGTATGTATCTTTTTATTTAACTCTGAAATTATATTCAACCAAGACTTTTTCTCATGACTTTGTAACGTTAGTGTCAAGTCACAATACCAAAATTATGACTTTCGATACAATACCTGATTAAAATACCTTGTTAACATGAACTAATAATGAACTGCACTTCTACAGCATATATTAATATGTGTTTATGTTAATTTCAACATTTACTAACACATTCAAATCAAAAATTGTACTTGTTAACTTTAGTATGCACTGTGAACTAACATGAACAAACAATGAATTGCTGTATTTCTGTTAACTATCAATTAATTGAACGCCCATTCACTGCCATTATAAAGCTTGGAAGAGGCAGGAAATTTGTATAATTACTCTGATTTCTAAAGATAGAGATTATATACCATGCTATGGTATACTGTCATAACGCCCAGCCCTAATGTGCGGTATGGGTGGGGCAATGACAATAATTTCCATATTAAAAACCTAGAAAATATGGTTTCAGATGGAGTAAGTAATAGTTTATAGTTCATTTTTGAATATAAAAGCACTTTCATTTTAGGGTGGTCTATTTAAATGCATATTTCAACCACTTACACAATGTTTTTTTTTTTTTTCCTATCAGATTACCTATCTGGGTTTGGTTGGTGGCTTTGACCTGAATAACACCGTGTGGAGAGTGCTGAAAGGCACTTTTACAACTGCTGTGGCACATTATGAATTGGAGAGAAGTCAATGGGAAGATTGGTGTCCAACGCCTGGTCGTAAAGGAAGTTGTCATTGGTGAGACCTTTTTTAGAAGTCACTTTTATTTGTATAGCACTTTGCACAATGCACAACTTTTCAAAACCGCTTTACAGAACATTGTATTTTTATTTCTGTTATCTCAGTAATAGTAATAGTCACAAATTCATGGTTCAGAGCTTAAAGGGATGGTTCGGAGTAAAATCAACCTATAGGGTCATTTGCAGCATGAGATCGAGCCAAACAATATTAAAGTTAGAGCTTATTTAGAGATATCAGCCGGATGGCTTAGTGCAGGCGCTAATGGATCCAATGATGTATCTCGTAAATTACTCCACTAATAATGCCCAGAATGGTACCAAACTTCTACAGTAGTACAAATAGGTTATGTACTCATAAAACGAGGCATTGGAAAGTTTGTAAGTACATCAGGAGTTTATTTAAATAACACTTGCCTGACGGCGAATGCTACTGCTAACACGGACGTTGACGTCACTTTGATGATTTGGGGAAAGCATGTAAAAGTCCTCACAGAAAGTGATGCGTAAGGATGAAGTGTATTATTGTTTATCAGAAGCAATCGAAATATTATTGTAATGTTGTCATTATTATGAATGCATTATAAATAAATATAAATTATTTACAGTACAATAATTACAGTATATAATTGCAAAAGTAAGATACATCTTTATTAATTTAATTAAAATATTAATAATAATTACAGGGGATAGGGTTAGCTATTCTGGTTTTCCCTCTTTTTTTTGTCATTACCTGATCACATCTGTGGCTCACTTAAGTGACTGCATTTTTTTTATTTAGAAGTTTTATGTTTTGTTTTTAAAGAAAGTTACTTTTTATATATTGCGAATCATATCGTTTCAATCATACATTTTAAAGCTGTAATCACAATATAAGATTATCATTCTGTCAAAGTCTCATACCAGCGCATGCCTACAACTATCTGTATTTAGTTCATTATCACTGTGTATTTAAAGGGTTAGTTCACCCAAAAATGAAAATTCTGTCAGTAATTACTCACCCTCATGTTGTTCCAACCCCGTAAGACTTCTGTTCATCTTCAGAACACAAATTAAGATATTTATGATGAAATCTGAGAGCTGGATCACTCCTCCATAGGCTTCTCTGTTATTGAAACTTGCCAGCCCAGAAAGTTAGTAAAGACATAGTCCAAGAATACAGTGGCTCAACCTTAAGTTTATCAAGTGTCGAGAATACTTTTTGTGCGCAAAACAAGCAAAAATAACGACTTTATTCAACTCTTCATTTTCCTCTAAGTGAGTTCACGTAGTGTAACAGCACAGTGCTTCTGTGTTGTATGTCAGAACGTAGGCTCACGATTGGCCAGCATCCCACACATGACCAGCGTCTGCCAATAGTGAGTCTACGCTCTGACGTACAACCCAGAAGTTGGAAAAACTTGAGGGTAATTACAGACAGAATTTTCATTTTTGGGCGAACTAACCCTTTATGTTCCTCCTTGCATTCAGTACATGGCCCATTATTGTTTGTGTGTTTCTGCTTCCAAATTGTCTCGCATCATTGCGGATTATCTTGAGTTTATTTTGTGTAAGTAAAAACACTTCTTTTTGTAGACTCTGTCTTTGGACTAAAACATGACATTAATGCTATCTGTGTTGGTGTGTTTTTACATTAGAGTGTTCATGTCTTTTTAAAAAAAAAGAAGCAGAATACATGCAGTGCTGTACATTTTGCACCGGTTGGTGCAAAAGTATTCTAAAAATCTAAATAATTTGTCATAAGGAATTATGGTATAATTCTGGCCCACATATTGAAAAATACAATTTGCAATTCCTTTTGAAAAATTACTGGAAAAAAACTTTCATACAGTGGTAATTCAGAGGTGTTTAATTTGTTAATAATTGCAATTAAAATATTAAAGGAAATTTACATTAATGATTTTTTTTTTTTCATTATCCTGCAGCTCTAGCTTCCAGGTTGTATTGCTGCTAACATTATTTAAATTCTTCTTTATTGCAGGCGCACTCAGGCAGAATCCCCTTACTGGAAAAGGTCAACACATTGCCGACCCTCAGTGGAGACTTCTCTGCACATCAACACACTTCTCAACTCTTTACCTTTCAAGTTTGCTTTAACTTCCTCAATTTCTCTTTCAAGTTCTCTTTACCAAGTTACTGTGGTTTATTTGTATTACTCTCATTAGACTAATTGAACATAACATTAATACACGTTTTGATCGAGTGTTTTGAACTTTGGTGTAAAAACTTAACTTTGAATGCTATTTAGATTATTAATTTGTATTCTTAAATGTTTTCAACTGAATTCTACTTAAAATAAGTACAACTGCGTAGCTGTAATTCCATGTATTCTTAAATGTTTTCAACTGAATACTACTGTAATTATAATTAAGTACAACACTTTAACTGTAATTATTTAAATGCTTGTCAAAATAAATAGTTTTGAGTACATTTGTTGTTGAGTGTTTAATTTACCTGTGAGTTAATAAGACTTTAAATACGGTCAGCTGCCTGTGGGCCACATAAGGGCCATTAGATTTTAACAGAACTCAACCATACTAAAGTTGCATATCAGGCTCACATATGGGCCACATGAAATTGTAGTATTTGGCTCATGCTTGGTGGAGTTATGGCAGTCCTTTGGTTCCCACTGCGCAATGTGACGTCGTAGTGACGTCATTTTCATGTAATTTTTGGACGTCCAAATTTGGTCCATTGAAGGGGTTGTTTTGTAACGCCAGGCGACGTCTTTTTTCGACGTCTTCCGCACGTCATTTTTCGACGTCTTTCGCACGTCATTTTTCGACGTCTTCCGCACGTCATTTTTCGACGTCCATCCACAAAAGTTTGTTTACAATAAATCGCGCTCAGTGCTCTCAAACAAAACATCGGCTTCTCTCACACACACACACACACACACACACACACACACACACACACACACACACACACACACACACACACACCTTGCTTTACCTGGGACTCGAACTCATGATCATCTGCTCCACGTGCCAACGCCCTACTGTTTGAGCTACAGAGAGAGTGATATAATTTATGATTATCGCGTTTAGGCTAAAAATAGGTTCGGCGCTTGGATCACGAGCATCTTGCAGTACATTTAAAATATTTAAAATATAATATTTTAAATATTTTAAAAATATATTACATTTTAAATATAGCGATTTGGAAACGTGGATGGAGCAGTGAATAGGTTCATTACACAGCAAAATGACACGACAAACTCGCGTTTTGGAAAAGAGCTCTTCATTTGTAAATTAAAAAAAATTATAATAATCATGTAAATTTCCTGCACCTGTCATAGACGTCCAAAACATTACCCAGTTCAGGTCCAATGTTGAACGTAAATATGACGTCCAAGTTGGGTCATGGTTGGACGTCCAAATAGTGGACCTAGTTTGGACGTCGAAAAAAATCACCCAGTTCAAAGGTCCAATGTTGAACGTCAATATGACGTCCAAGTTGGGTCATGGTTGGACGTCCAAATAGTGGACCTAGTTTGGACGTCGAAAAAAATCACCCAGTTCAAAGGTCCAATGTTGAACGTCAATATGACGTCCAAGTTGGGTCATGGTTGGACGTCCAAATAGTGGACCTAGTTTGGACGTCGAAAAAAATTACCCAGTTCAAAGGTCCAATGTTGAACGTCTATATGACGTCCAAGTTGGGTCATGGTTGGACGTCCAAATAGTGGACCTAGTTTGGACGTCGAAAAAAATTACCCAGTTCAAAGGTCCAATGTTGAACGTCTATATGACGTCCAAGTTGGGTCATGGTTGGACGTCCAAATAGTGGACCTAGTTTGGACGTCGAAAAAAATTACCCAGTTCAAAGGTCCAATGTTGAACGTCTATATGACGTCCAAGTTGGGTCATGGTTGGACGTCCAAATAGTGGACCTAGTTTGGACGTCGAATAGATGTCCAGAATTGGTCATGGACCGACGGACCCAATATAGACATGATCTGCACGTCTATCCGACGTCCAATGTTTAGTGGGTTCAGTTCTGGCAAAGGAGATGTGGGCCATATCTGGGCCGGCCAACACAAACTAATCTGGGCCACAGCTCAGCTGTTTATCTGGCCCACATCTTTGCCAAAGGAAATTTGCTGACTGGGACTATACAAAAGTTGAGAGTACAGGACATTAGGAACTCTAGACACAGAGATATTTCTTATAAAATAAAGCAGAGAGACTATCCTTCACCAGTGCATTCTTAGTATATTAGCTCTTCTATAACAGTTTAAGTTGAGTCTTGTCGCTCTGTTCTGGACAAATTTAATTTTTTCAATTAGTCCTTTTTTTTTCCTTTACTTGATGCACTCGATTACACCACTGGGCAATAGCACGCGATTCATCCAATCACTGATTGTGCTGCAGTGACTGACACCCCTGAGAGCCAACAGTAGCGGCGCATTCATAAGCCCCGCCCACTGGTCGCGCAGGCGCCGCTGTCAGCATGAACACAGAGAATCAGATGAGAACAGATCAGATGAGACACGGAGCATTTCTCCAGAAACTCCTTGCAATAAATGATAACCATAATCTATCGGGAACTGTGATTGTGTGCACTTGGAAACTTTGGATGCTTCAGCCTGGAGTGTTGTCGTCAGAGAGAGTAAAGATTTAGTGGATCCCACAGTGATAATCTTTATTGAATAATCTTCTTTAATTGAATATGTGATGCAATCTCGTTTTGGTGAGTGACATTTTTTATCATATGTTATGTTATGAAAGATATGTCCATTTCAGAAATGAGCCCAGCTAACACACGACGTAACAGTTAGGCTACGTAATTTATTCGTACTTTTTGGTCACGTCATGACTTTACTAACTGACAACAAACTACAACGTCGCATGCTCGGAATTTCATTACCATCATATTACCAACCCACAACGTCGTCAGTACAACCTCCTAAGGTTATACGATAACCAACAACGTCCCAGATACGTACTCTATTCGTAATAACTTGGTAATTTCATGACTTACTGGCAACGTAACTGCAACGTCACGGGACCGTAATTTCATTACCATCTTATCAGACTGCATTTCTATGAAATAGTTTATTTGTTTCAGGTGTTTGTTTAGTATTCCGTACTTTTGAAAGACGTTCATTTTATTCAAGTAATTAAGGTTATAATTACAGATGTTTATGTTTGTAAATGTTGCGTGGCTTTGACGTTTTAATGGGCGTGCGCGTGAACCTTCGAGTCTCCCTCAAACACTGGAGCGGAGATGAGTTGCCATGGAAACGGCGCGTCACCGACCGACCGCCCCAGATTGCAACTGACAAAGCAGCTGAACTCCCTCTCTCGCTGTTGTTTTCACTGTTTTCAGGTGAGTTTAGTCTCTAAAAACACACAGATAATACACACAACTGTTCTTGACACTTCTCTTACTTGTAATTGAAACGCTTCTGTTGAATATTTGCTTTATATAAATGGTTTAGTGTCTTCGGAAAAAGTCCGTTAGCATCTCAACCGTTTTCAGAAGAGGTAACGTTAATGTTATGCTAACTTCATAGCTTGAGCTTTTGATATGAAAGTTTAGGCTTTTAATCACATCTTATGGGTAGATGAGAGGTTTTGATAGTTTTGTAAAAAAATAAGTTAGTTTGGAAGTGAGCTAATTTATTTAACAAACGTATTTATTTAACATAAACGTAACTTACTCGATGACGTCACTTACATGGAGTGTGAAAATTGGCTGAAACTAGCTCAATGTTTAACACAAATTGATAAAACTAGTTCTGTGATTTCAGGAGCAACAAAATAATCCTTCTACAACAGGGGAAGCTCCACGACTTCAACATTTCTGAAGAAAGCTGCTGCCAGAGAAGTTGGAAACAGGTGATGTGAGGAAGCTCATTAAATAACTTAATATCCATTTTCTCACAATATTTTGGCACCTACTGTATATCACCATGCATCTGTTATTTCTTATTTTTTTAATTATCATATTTGCATTTACATTTATTTGTTTAATTTATTTTAAGAAAGTTTTGACATCCAAAAGTAAGTGACACTGTATGAGCAATATGAATAAGTGCATAAGTAAAACTAAAACTAGATGAAACATTTATGATTATTATCAGTGTTGAAAACAGTTGTGCTGCTTCATATTTGTGTGTTTTTCAGGGTTATTTGATGAATGAAAGAAAAAAAAAACAGCATTTATTTGAAACAGAAATCTTTACTCTCTCTTTTGGTCAATTTAATGCATCCTTGCTGAATAAAATATGATTTTTTTATGTTTTTGTTTTTACTCTATTGAACCCAAACTTTTGAACAGTAGTGTAAACTACTTTTTATATATGTTGGGTCTATGTAACAATGAATCCTGGAGAGAGAAAAAGGAAAATGGATTAAACTCTTACATTGGTTTACACAAAAAGATTAATCAGCACAACTGTTTTCAACATTGATGATACTCAGAAATGTTTAGGATGTTTGCATTGTAAGAATGTATAGTATTCAAGTATCAAAATGCTGACTCGTTAGGCCATGTTTTCTCATTAAAATCAGATGATTTCCTATTAATTCAATAGAATGTAAGGGAATAACTCTAGAATAACCTTCCTGATAATGTTTGGGGCCCAGAAACACTATCCTAATTTAAATCTAGATTAAAGACACATCTCTTTAGCCAAGTATTCATTTAACACATCTCATAATCTTGCACTATGTGATGAAATAGTAAAAAGTTCACATGACCATCTTTTGCCTGACATAATATGAAACAGCAGCAATGCTAATCTTTCTCCTGTTGTCTCCTTGTTTCTATCTCAGGATGCTCAGCATATTTTACTAGAGATTACAGCAGCTCCAGTTCGGATCCAGCCTCACTTGGGAAGACTTCTAATGACATCAACACTCTTGAAGACAATGTGTTTAAAAAATTTTCAGATGTTAAATTATATTTTAAAGCGTTTAAACTAATTTAAGTTTTTATGTCAGGTGGTACAACAAAAATATTATGTATTGTAGTTGTACCACCTGACATGAAAAGTGTACCACCAACTTACCCATACTTGAAATGAGCCGTTTTTATCAGTATTTGAGAGAGCTCTACAAACTTTTTCACTCTGCCAAAGAGATCAGTTAGGCTCCTCTGGATGATGCATTATCATGTTTACTGTTATTACCTTGTAAATTCATAATAACATTTGAGAATATACAAATTGCTGGACAAAAGTTTCTCAATTACCTCAACAGCTTTAAAACTACTGATATTTATAAAAAACAATTATATGAAAGGCTTCAAACCTAAAATGATGGCATAGTTTATTTTATTTTATTATTAAGACACCATTTTAAATTGTTTTCTTAGTCTGTTCATTTGTTCGGACAGTTGCACCACCACCTGACATTTTGGGGGTTTAATGCTGCCTTCAGGAATAATCATAAATAGGCCTAGTTTACTAGTTTAAAAAAATGGACATCGTAATCACGACTTCAGAAGAAGAAAAACTAAATATGTATTATTAAATGTACAAAAAAAAAAAAGATTTCAAACTAAGGTTTTATAGAACATAGTGATGCATGTCATTAAGTTATCAAATTATTTTAAAAGGAAATAATGCACTTGCCACAACATAACTTTGTGACAATGTTTAGAAAAAAATATGAACGATTTTAAACAAAACTGTCTGCTTATACAGATTCTATTTTTCAGTGCTAATTGCTTTGTGTATTTAAATGTTAAATGGGAAAACACTCAACTGTTCTTTTTTCTTGCATTTTTCTTTTCTTAATCTTGCTTTGTTATTAGGGCCACCAAAATGAAGATGTGTAGGAGTAGTTCGATGTTCAAGCTTTTGGGGAAAACCTTGTTCATTTAAATGTATAACCTGTTTGCAAACTGTTTCTGCTGTCTGTGCTTTGTTCATGAACTAAATTAACCAAATTCTGAGTCTGTATCATTCATATGTCGTTGAAAAAGTCTCTAAAATAGTTTTGGGCCAATGAGGACAAGTTAAATTAGACCACTGCATGTCCGCCCATATTATTAAAAACTAAAATGACCAACTGGTTACCAATACACGACTGTCGATCCACAACGTTGCCACGACGTCGCCGTTACTAACTGACAAAGTTACGTCGTGGCAACGGATCCAGGAATTTCACTTTTCCGGTTGCCACGACGTAACTAGTTACGTCGCCACGACGAAAGTTTGGTCACCAGATTACGTTGCAGTTACGTAACAGTCACGTATTTGTGTTGGCTGGGAGGCCGCACTCAAAGCGTGAGCTGAACTAGTTAGCCGTGGGCTAAAGCTATCACGTGTAATAATGATCAATGTGTCATGAGTTGAGACAATGAGTGATTAATGAGTGTCGATGTGTTAAATAACTGTTGAAAAGTTGCATTAATGTCATTTGAACTGCACATGTGAGTCATTCCAGAATTGCGTGTACATTTCGAGTATAGAAAGAAAACAAAAAAATATGATTTTCTTTTTCTGTTAAACCTTTTTATTTTCATAGAAGGCACTTTAAATTCAACATTTTAAATATTTGCTGATCTTAAACTTGTAAGATTTAAAATATCAATGCTGAACATCAATTTACTAACTGAACATCAATGTAAAAATCTGTCAACTCTGTTACAGACAAAATGGGTTGATTTATGGGTTGGTAACAGAGTTGACATTGTCCACCATTTTGTGCTTTATCTCAAGATGCTAACCTCAAACCAGATACCACACATGTCTAAAATCATAATTTTATGGGTTTTCACCATATTATCGTTTTTTAATGAGAGATTCACTACAATATCACAATAATAGATTTGACAAATAATTAATCTACTATTGGTGTATACTAAACATTTTGTACAAATTAATAAGAGAAGAATAATGAAATACTTCACGCTTTCCAGAGTTTCCCGCCAGAGGAAATGACATCCCTTGGTGCAAGTCACATGCTTTTTCCACAAATGCTTTGGAGGGTTTTATAACAGAGGTAACAGAGTTGACCAGAATGTAGGGACAGACACAAAATCTATTTATTTATTAATTAAATTACAAATAATACAGGAAATATATATTCTATGCAATTGTTTATATAACTTAAAAGAGTAAACACAAAAAATATTTGAAAATTAGACTTAATTGTTTCATGATAATTCAAGCTGAATGTATGAATCAGGAGGCGGAGACCGTCAATAATAGGTGCAGTGGGAGTCATTTAGTTAATATCTCCCCATTAAATTGTATTCCTAAATATACATAAAGTATTTTATTATTTTTAAAATAAAGTATATTATTTTTAGTGATAGTGTAATAAAATTTGTGTTATTATTCAAAATTGATTCAAAAAAGTTTTTTATTATTTAAATAAAAGAAGGTTTATCTGGGAGACTCGAAATGTACCCCCAATTCTAGAATGACCCACGTATATCATTTGTTACTGAAATGTTGAATCAGAAATGAATTATTGTACGTTTGCCTCGTGTTTTCCCAGGCTGGGTTTTCTTGTTCTCTGAGTTTTCCCTATGTGAACGTGATCGGCAAGCGTGTCCTGTTCTGTGCCGTAAATAATCCTGTGGCGGTGAATCGCCTGCCTGTTATAAATATGCACAAATGGCTAGCTGACCATGGACCGGTTCCCCTGTGAACCGTAATATGAAACCATCAACTGGTAGGATAATTACAATTTTATTTTGTTTTTCGGACTCAAAGGACTTTGATTTGTGGAATTGATTGATTTTTTTACTTCTGAAATGTAGAGACTTTGTTTTTTTAGTACTGAGCTTACCTCAAGTAGGGCTGAAACGGTTAGTCGACATTGTCGACAATGTCGACAATAAAAAATTGTCGACAAAATATCTTGTTGTCGAGTAGTCGTTTGATCCCACGTGACCTAATGTAAGGGCCTGCAATATCGCGATTTGACCGCTACGGCGCTGTAGCGCTAGAGTGTAATGCAGCCGTTACAGATGCTATTGCAGTAGAAGAAAACACAGCGCAAATTATGACAGAGTGCAAACGAATCCGAACTAGCAAGGTGTGTGAAAGTTTCACAAAACTTCAAACCAAGAAAGCTGTCGTGTGCAATACATGCTAGGCGGTACTTGCTTTTCACGGGAGCACAACATGCATGTTAAAGCACTTAAAGAGGAAACAAGAGGAGCCGGTGAGAGGTGAATGTTCTCAAGCTGGAGCTAAATAACTAGCAGTAAATCTCTTTATTAGAGAATGCAATACTACTAATAATAGCAATAATAATATAATTACAGTAATGTGATGATTTATTTTTGCATAGAATAAAGCTTAATCAAGCTTAGGAGTCAGGGCTGTTTTTATTATTAGCCGCTTTCCGACCAAGTAGTTACAGGAACTTAGTTATAGGAACGGTCCACTTCTAAACAGTTCTAAGAACTACTCTCCCCCAAACTCAGTTTTGCTGTTTGCGTTCGCACTGGCCAAGTGGCCATAGGAACTGGTAGGAGGGGTAAGGGAGTGACGCAAGCACGGTGACTTTTATTTTGACGGCGCGACAGACCTTTATTTTGACGGCGCGACAGACCTTTATTTTGGCGGCGCTGAGAACGCCAGAGCAAACAATGCTTGCATTCTCTGTGTTTATTAGTTAGCGATCTGTCTAACAGTACTGTTTAACATGTTATTAGATAGAACTGTTATAGAAAGTAGACAGTATATGAAAAAAGGTTATTAGCCTATGCCGTGTGGTTGATGTCCAGTGTTGCTAGCTGGGCAGATAAACATAATCATGTTTGGCTTGGTCCCCTCAAAGTTGCGTTGGATTTTCTCTTCAGCATAAAGGTTTAGAGACCCATCTATCACTGTTCTCCATGTTTGTATAGTTAGTTTCTGGAGTAAATATATAGGCTATAATCTTGTGTGTTTACATTATAGCTGTTTTAAAAATGGCGGGTGCTGGTGTTCCGCGTGCGTTCGGTCAATCAGCGTACACTAACGTCACGGGTAGTTCCTACAGTGCTGGTTTAGACCCTACTCTGAAGTAGGACCTAAATTAGTTCCTCCAAATGGAGTTCCTAGAACTAAAATCGTTCCTAGTTCCTGCGGTGCGAACACGCCGACATCTGGCCGGGTACTGTAGCCAATAGTTCTAGGAACTGTGAAAAGGTTCCTCCGGTCGGAAAGCGGCTATTGCAACACTATTAGGTATTACAGTCTTATCACTTGCCTGTATTTTGTTCCATATTCATGAAGACTTACAAAAGGAGATGTTATGAAGAATATCATGTCAGTTACTTTTTCATACTGTAAATTAAAAGGTGAATGAGAGTGCCTCTGTCAGCTCAATTGTCATGTCAATTATTATTTAGTTTTTATTCTTATAATAATTGTTTGCAGATTAAGTTTGTCTGTAATGCAGCTGATTATTTTTTGTTTATTTTTTTCTATTGAAAGAGAACAGAATATTTAACCAATGCTTAGAGAGCATGTGTGTGTGATTTGAGTTGGACAGAAATCCGAAAACTTAAAGAGAATGACCTGTTTAGTTGCTCAAAGTTCACTAAAACAACCTTTTCAAAAGTTGAAGTGATTTTCTTTTTTTATATTATAGTTAGAATATGTATAACTCAGTGTTTTAACTAATTGAAAAAGCTGAATAATCACTCCAAACGATTAGTCGATTAATCGTTCTAATAATCGTTAGATTAATCGATTGTCAAAATAATCGTTTGTTGCAGCCCTAACCTCAAGGGCATCCGAGATGCAGGTGTCTTTGTCTCCACAGTAGTTTCAGTTTTGATATTTTTAGGTCACACCGTTCTTGTCTGTCAGTCATATAATGCAGGTCTATGGTCACTATCTCAAAGAGCATGCACAGAGAAGTCCAACTTAAACAATTCCCCATCGTAAGTACACACTGATGGCCTAAGACACGAAACGAGTGGTTTGTGTGAGGAAACGAACAGTATTTATATAGTTTTTACCTCTTGTACACTCTTGCGGCGCTAAGCCAGAACGCGCGCACACGGCACACACCAGGAAGCGCCCGCGCCCTCAGATCATTTGGACGTGGCTGTGTACTTGGACTGACCGAACACATGGGGACAGTTGTAAAATAGTATTTATTTGTAGAATTTATATATAGTTTCATGTTTTTGATCAATTGATGTGTTATTTAGAAGAAAAAAAACTCCATCCATTGTTATCATTCAGTTTTTAGCATAACAAAACTATGAAAGCTGTAGCTCCAGTTTGGCTGAGGACGAGGACATGGACAGCATTTGTCATTTTCAAAAGTGTTTTTAATAAAGAAAAAAATAGCCCTAGTTGCAAATAGCTACATTTGACCTGGGAAAGGTCTGCGCTCCCTGAGAACGTCAAGTCTTAACCATCATCGACACATGGACATTATAATGCTAACTGAAATAACTTGTGAACAAGCAATAACTTTCCAAGACAATATTAAGTATACAGACAGTGTATTGATTATTGGAGGGGACTTCAACATGGTAATGGACCCCACAGCTGACAGGCTTAGTAATGCAGGTAACTATCGAACTGGCAATCTGTTAATACTGTTAAACAATACATGGAGGACCTGGGACTGTGTGACGTTTGGCGTTCTTACCACCCCAATCTTAAAGAATATACTTTTTTTTTCTTCAGTTCATCATTCATACTCTAGATTAGATTACTTCCTAGTTAGCAGCTCTTTAGTGAGTGAGTTATCTGATATTCAGATTCACCCCATCACCGTGAGTGACCATGCCCCAGTTTCCTTCAACCTGAGGAATAAATCAATTACTCCACCATCTAGGAACTGGAGATTCAATACGGCATTGCTTAAAGACCCTGATTTTATCAGCTATTTCAAAAGAGAATGGTCCAACTATTTAGAAAACAATGATACACCAGGAGTCTCAGCAGGCATCCTATGGGAAGCAGGGAAGGCAGTGATGAGAGGAAAAATCATTTCTTTTGCATCATATAAAAAAAAGAAGGAAAATGCAAATATGTCAGAATTCGAATTAAGAATTCTAATCCCAGCCCAGCGGTCTGCAGTCAGCACAAACCAGCTCTCAGTCTGTGTCCCAGATCAGCGGCCTGCAGTCAGCACAAACCAGTTCTCAGTCTGTGTCCCAGCTCAGCGGCCTGCAGTCAGCACAATCCCGTTACCAGTCTGTGTCCCAGCTCAGCGGCCTGCAGTAAGCCTAATCCCGTTACCAGTCTGTGTCCCAGCCCAGCAGTCTGCAGTCAGCACAAGCCCGTTACCAGTCTGTGGACCAGTCTGGCATCCAACAACCCACCCAAGCCAGTTCACAGTCTGTGGACAAGTCTGGCATCCAACAACCAGCCTAAGCCAGCTCACAGTCTGGCATCCAACAACCCACCCAAGCCAGCTCACAGTTTGTGGACAAGTCTGGCATCCAACAACCAGCCCAAGCCAGCTCACAATCTGTGGACCAGTCTGGCATCCAACAACCAGCCCAAGTCAGCTCACAATCTGTGGACCAGTCTGGCATCCAAGCCAGCTCACAGTCTGTGGACCAGTCTGGCATCCAACAACCAGCCCAAGCCAGTTCACAGTCTGTGGACCAGCCCAGTGGTCTGCTGCCAGCACAAGCCCGTTACCAGCCTGTGTCCCGGCCCATCAGTCTGCAGTCAACATAAGCCCGTTATAAGTCTGTGGACCAGTTCAGTGGCCTGTAGTCAGCACAAGCCCGTTACCAGTCTGTGGACCAGCCCAGCAGTCTGCAGTCAGCACAAGCCCGTTACCAGTCTGTGTCCCAGCCCAGCAGTCTGCAGTCAGCACAATCCAGTTACCAGTCGGTGTCCCAGCCCAGTAGTCTGCAGTCAGCACAAGCCCATTACCAGTCTGTGGACTAGCCCAGCATTCTGCAGTCAGCACAAGCCCGTTATCAGTCTGTGGACCAGTTCAGTGGCCTGTAGTCAGCACAAGCCCGTTACCAGTCTGTGGACTAGCCCAGCATTCTGCAGTCAACACAAGCCCGTTATCAGTCTGTGGACCAGTTCAGTGGCCTGTAGTCAGCACAAGCCCGTTACCAGTCTGTGGACTAGCCCAGCATTCTGCAGTCAACACAAGCCCGTTATCAGTCTGTGGACCAGTTCAGTGGCCTGTAGTCAGCACAAGCCCGTTACCAGTCTGTGGACCAGCCCGGCAGTCTGTAGTCAGCACAATCCAGTTACCAGTCTATGTTTCGGCCCAGCAGTCTGCAGGCAGCATAAGCCCGTTACCAGTCTGTGGACCAGCCCAGCAGTCTGCAGTTAGCACAATCCAGTTACCAGTCTGTGTTCCGGCCCAGCAGTCTGCAGGCAGCATAAGTCCGTTACCAGTCTGTGGACCAGCCCAGTGGCCTGCAGTCAGCATAAACCAGCTCTCAGTCTGTGTCCCAGCCCAGTAGTCTGCAGTCAACACAAGCCCGTTACCAGTCTGTGTCCCGGCAGTCTCGATTCCAGGTCTTTCCTAAGCCAGAGCAGTCAAGTTACAGGTCTCTTTCCAGTCTTGGTTCCGAACCTTTGGAGCAACCCACTAAAATACCACTTCAAGACTCAGACTCATTCTGTTCGCTGGATTCACTCTGCATCAGGACCACTGAAGGACAATGTAAAAGAAGAACAATGAGTTCAGCATCGAGGGAAAAGAAGAAAAAGAAGTGTTATGTGTTTCACTCTGTATGTGGTGCTTTAATCCCCCATGCCCTTATAAGGATCCAGGATCTTACTAAAACATGGTGAAAGGTTATGGTAGGACAACAGTTAAATGCACTGACTATAAATGTAATTCGAATGTAACATATTGTGTATGTACTTAAAAAATATATTGCCTGTACAAAAAAATAAAAAATAAAATAATGTTGTCATCCGAAGAGGGGGGGGGGGGTAAGGTGGGCAAAAAAAAAAAAAAACTATTAAGCCGAGCTATATTCACAATCGCACTCAGTGCAGATTTGCTTTGTTTCCCAAAGCAATTCAAAGTTTGCGAGTAAACACTTGTTAACCCTCTGGGGTCTGAGCTGTTTTCTGGGCCCTGGAGGTGTTCTGACATGCTCTGACATTTGTGCTTATTTCTGTTACTTGTGACATTTTCATGGCTAAAGTCTTATTACACTGTATTCAGCACAAACTCTGCTACAATAATATATCAACAGCATGTGTGTAAAAGTTTGTAGTTTTGAGATAATTACATTTATGCGTGGTTTGTGAAAATACAAAAAAAAATTCTCACTGAAATAAGGTCATGAAACCCGTACTTATTATTTCTTCACAAGACTTTTGAAAATTGTATGACGTAGCCTAGAATATTTGCTCTAAAACTATGTGAAAATCACCCTGACTGCTCATTCAGATAAGACAATATATTGATTTAAAATTTTTACGACGTGTTTTGTGTGAAAAAGCAAAATGCGAAGGGGCGGATCATCTCATTAATATGCAAGCTTTCCACACCTGAGAAAGACAAAGACACTCCCCTAACTGCCCTATTAGGAGCTTATCAGGGCCCATCATTCTGACCAACCTTGCACAAAGAATGAGGAGATTAAAAAAAGAATGGCTTTTAAAATTGTTTGGATTTATTTACAACATAATCCAAAGATACACAACAAAAAAAACACTTATTGATAACAATGATCCAAAGAAAGAGACCTTTGTGCCATTCCTAAAAACATTGTACATACCTTTCATTTCCAAGGTGTTTGATTTTCACTTTACCATGTTCATGTACAGAGACATGTACTGTAAATGTTGAAGTCAGCAGGACTCAGTGGCATCTGGGCCCTGAAGAAAAAACAAAAAAACAAACAAAAAGTGAACATACTGATATCAAGAGAAAGGCCTGCACGATTTTGGGAATACATTTGAGATTTTTCTGGTTAAAATTGCTTTTTAAAATTCACAGAATACACACACACACTCACACAAATGTTTCCAACAATATATTATATAATGAACACCAGGTTTGTTGTGCCTTGTAGGTATAGGCTATGCACAGTGCTGCATAAAATAATAACAATATAGCAGCCTATATACATTTTCAAAAAGATTTCAGTAACAACTAAGCTAGAGAAAAATATATTGATTATCATGTTACTTCAAATGTTTCCATTCGTTATGATGATATGAAATGAGATAATAGTAAAAACATGAAGCCGTTTGGAGCGTTTTGCTTTTCCAAAATATGATGCATTCAAACACGATCGCGATCAAATATAAAACATTATGGTTAGGCCTACCATATACATATCTACGTTTGAGCAGATATCCACAAACACAGTAACAGTAAACACGGGTCTAAATATTATAATATTCACCATATATCTAGCAACAGTTCAACTGCAATGTGAAATTTATGCAACAATAACAAACTAATATGTAAGAATTTCTTACCTTATCTTTCTTGTCTTGAAATCGCGTTCTTCTTCAGGGGTAAAGCCAATGTAAACTCACGTCTTTCAAACTCGACGAAAAGCAGAGATTGATGAAGTGTTTTGTTTTTGAGGTAATGAGCGCGTTCGCGTTCCATGTGGAGATTTGCATGTGAATATCTTTTGCGCGAGTAGGCGTGGCCAAATTAACTGTAATGAGCAAGCGTTTGAGAAGCTGGACATCTTGTTGGTTTTATACAAATTACTTAAACAGAAAATATTTGTTTTCAGTTTGAATCCGATCATTTAAAAGTACACACTTAAATGTTTATAAAGGTATATGGCTCATAAATGTGTGACAAGTATTCGCTGAGTTATGTTTCAGTTTATAGACGTGCTCAAGAAAAAAAAGTTCACCGCGACGGAGAGGCAGAACGCACACCCTGTTTATTTTCTTTATTTTTCAAAAGCACAGTGTTTTGATTTGATTGTAAGTGGACACATACAAAAGTAGAAATATCACAGATTCTTTTTTTATATTTATTATTTCTGTATGACCATAAATGACGGAGTAATTTAAGTTTAAAGTGCTACAATGTAAAAAAAGTCCAGCAAAACGCGGGGGCGCGTTTGCCGACCTCAGAGGGTTAACCTCACCTCAGCCAGTCTCATTTAACCCACGAGTGCAGGAGAAAAGTAGCCTAACAATGTGACGTTTCACCTCCTCGAGTCTATATTCAGAGATGCACTTTTTGTGTGGCATGTGTTTGTTAGCTAACATTTTCTTATTTTCCTTGGTCGTATCGCTGCTCCAGGCAGGCTACGCGTAACCGAAAGAGGGAGAGATAAAGCCCTCAGAAACACCTGATAGGTAGGTCTGCAAAAATAGCACAAAGAAAGGCCAATCACATGCCTGTCATTCTCTCTCTGTCTTGTCACTTTCCCTCTCTCTATCAATCTCGCAAGAAATCGACGATAGTCTCACTCCAGACTATGGGAAATTGACCATTGACATAAACATCTGAGTGTGTTTTACGAACTCTAAATATTGTTTTACTAGTACTTGTGTATTTAAATGTCTAAAGCATAAAATAAACATGTGGTTAAAACAATGCATAGGTGTGATTGTATGACAAGTGATAACGCACTTAACCCTAACGCACACGCTAGAACAGCGCATCAGCACGCGAATTACAAGTTTAACCGACAAGGCATTAAAGCACATGCAAATGATGAACTTTTGTGAACTGCAGTGTCCCGTTCCACTCTTTAAAGGACAATTCTGGTGAAAAATTAACCTAGGGTAATTAACACATGGTTACCGAGTCGATCGTTCCCTGGGATGCGTTTTCATGATAATCGAATGTAAAGAGTTTTATCTCTAAAAACAGATTAGCTTATAACGCTAGTATATGGGGCACAGAGTAAGTAAAAGTAAATGGCTAGTTAATACCACTAACAAGGCTCACACTAACACGGTAGCATAATGAGGGTCCCTACATGCAAACCGAAGCACTGAGAACTTTGTAAGTGTACAGACCGTTTAATAAGAAGATGCTTTATAAAGACAGTACATTACTCGTTTACAGACAGGAGCCATCTTGGAAAACAGTCTCGACTAGTCGAGCCACGAACGCCGTGCTATGCTAGATTTCACAAACGTAATTCCTATCGACCAGCTCACTTAGCACAGCGTTCGTGATTTTGGCAGCAATAGATTGGCGGAGATGTCCAGGAGTACATCGAGACGTCAGTCTGGGTTTGGAGAAAGTCCTCAGTAATAATCCCGCCAGAGAAGGGCTTCCATCAGCAGATTAAACTCATGAATCCTGGCGACCCGGAGAGTTTGAGCATCAGCCGTGAAAGTAAACGCGTATAAAATCTGTTAGAAAAGAGACGCTTTCCCAGCGGCCCGTGAGAGCTTCGGTGTCCGAGTCTTTTCCCCTTTTCCAGGAACGGCCTGGTTTATTAATAAGTAGTTCCTGAGAGAGTCACTAGAGAACAGACTGAGAGATACTCTATTAATGAATCATCACATAATGATTAGTTCATGAATGAACACACTGACCACTCTCTTCATGAGCAGTTCCTGATTATCAGCCACAATACCAGTAACGGCTCAGTAATTACTCATGTCTTTATCATCATCAGTAACTCTGTCTGTGCACCCTCCAGTAAAGTCTCATATTATACTGAGATCTTGCTAGGTAATCCCTCTTACCTTACGGTGATCCTCCTCTTGTAAATGCGGCGGTGTAATGAGGTTTCTCCTTTTGCTGTTTAGAGAGATTGTGTCGACTCCCCGCCCCCAATTTAGTATATGGGCGGAGTTTCAGCTCTCTCTAACCATCGTAACCCTATCTTTCCTAAAACTCACACAGATCTTTCCTAAAACTCACAAAGATCTTTCCAAAAACTCACAAAAGGAGTTTTTTGCACATAGCTCCACCAAAAAAGCTCAGAACGACATAATAATGGTGTCATGTTAAAGGCCTCACCAAGACCTTTCGAATGGCACCTAGTTTATGTCGCTGACAGCTTCTTGGGCGGAGCTATAAGTACACTTCCGGTTAAATTTAGAGTGTCAATATCTCAGGACCCCTACATACCACAGACATCAGAGTAGACTCTTTGGAAAGGTCTAGAAAAACCCTTTCGAATGATACCTGGTTTATGTCGCTGAGAGCTTCCTGGGCGGAGCTATGGGACAAAATATATTCAAAATATTTGAAATATATTCAAAATATATTCATGTTTTCAAAAATGTATCTCGGTCTAGGAAGGTGTCCTAGACCGAGACCAGCGACACAAACGAGGTGTCATTGGAAAGCACTCTCAGAGACCTTTCCAATGACACCAATTACGAGTCGTTTCAACTTTCCTAGACCGAGATAATTTTTGGATACACAAATATATTAGGTCCCATAGCTCCGCCCCCAAAGCTCAGAATGACATGTACATAGTGTCATCTTAAAGGCCTCATCCGGACCTTTCTTTTAACCCCTCCCATGACTCATTCTGTCTTTCTGGTTAGGAGATATGGCCACTTCCGGTTTCAATTTCGAGTGTCAATATCTAATGAACCAAACATACCACCGACATGGGAGTACACTTATTGGAAAGCTGAGAACTAACCCTTTAGAATGGTATAACAGCCCTCCCCATTTATCCGGACTTGGGACCGGCACTGACAGTACACTGATTTGTGTAATGTCAGAGGTTGGGTTACTGTTATTTTTTATTTTTTTTATTTTTTTTGTGTGTTTTTTTGTGTTTTTTTTTTGTTTTTTTTTAACAACCCCTAACGCTATACTATATTAAACCTAACCCTAACTTACATAAAAAAACACCCAACACAGCTATCACTGTCAAAAAAAAACAAGTTACCACTCTCTTATATATAAAAATACTTAGCTTAACCCACCACCAACACCAAACCTACAAATGAACCCTAATTACTAACTAACATCTATACTTTACACTAATTCTATTATAATTACTAATCTAAAACTAACACTAACCCTATAGATATAACATAAATAACATAAATACAAAAATAAATTAATTACTACTTCATCATAACGTTCCGTTTCCTGCAGAACGCATTGAACGTGCGGAACGCAATGCTCCGGGACTGGCACTGGCACATGTATTGGGCATATGCCTCTTTGTGACTGATTTCTGGATTCACATTCACCAATGCGAGTTCCAGGCTACTCCAGCGGATGGAGCTGTTGGCTGGAAGAGCACGTGGAACAAGCTTCCTCACATTTTCCACCTCACTGCTGAAGTCATCCTCTGCACCCTCCTCTGCCACCGGCTCAGAAACGATTCTCTCTGGCACACTACTCTTTGTTGGTGGACGAGTAGCTGAGACCCTAACCTTGTAAGGTATGGTCTCATGAAGGGACCAGAGTTTGATGCCATACACCCGTGGCAACAAAAACTGTGATAGCACCTGTAACGTCCTAAGCCTTGCTTGGGACAGAGGAAGATCCTCCAGAAGGGCCCTCAGTTTATCAAAACTGATGTAATCCCCATTCTGGAGGATCCCAATGCAACTTACAAAGCACATAACATCAACCAGGTCCTGGCCCTGGAGAGCTTCTGGCAGCCTCAGAAGCACCTCCTTCACCCAGGGCATACCATGCTGCATGTACTTTTCAGTGTTTCGAATGAAACAAAGTCCCCTTTTCTCCAACTCGAGACATACGTCTCCCACCAGGCTCACTGCCCTAGCCTCCACGGATGGCTCTTCACTCATGTCGTGGATTTCCCAGAAGTCCTTAAAGTTCCACGAGACTTTTTTATTGTTGCTCACACTGTAGAACTTTAAGGCTGGGAAATATCGCAGGCAGTGTCCACGCAATCCTGTCATCAAGCAGGACTTTATGTCATGTCCTGCTTGAGACACCATATCCTTGGCCCTGTTAAAGGTGTGGGGATAAACAAACGAGGCCTCGCCTTCCAGGGTCTCACTTAGACCCTGGATAGACATGGACCCCTTTTGTGTCCCCAGGCAGACACTGTTCTGCAGGGCCGCAATGGGGATTCTGTCATTTCGATCATACAAATCGCAGAGTACCAGCATGGTCAGCTCTGCCCCAACCACACTCATGCCAGCATTCACAGTGTCTGAAAATGTAAACAACCGTTCAATGCGCCGTTGCTGTGTCTCATTCAATGTCCAGTATTTTAATGGCGGTGGAACAAGACCAGCACTGGCACTGCTGCTTGGGGCAAGTGCAGCAAATCCCCGCTGGCAGGTCAGACTTTTGGTCTGGTTTGAGCTGGTTCCCAGGCTTACAGTATACTGGTGGTCCCATGAGGAGAACGGGTGGCCGAAAAATAGTTCCTCCAGCCCTAGCTCCAACTGAAAAGCAGCCCAGGACTGCTCATAACCACCTTTGCAACAATTTCCCTCAAAAAGGGATCGTAGCCTGGCCACCATGTGCTGGGCTACACTCTGTACTGTATGAATGGCCCCACCATCAGCAGTGATGTCTGTAAAGGGAACAAGCAAAGGCTTGTCCCTCATCAAACTGAGCAACTTCTCCTCATTGAAAGAGGACTCAGCATCCATAACGTGCTGAATGTCACCCCCCTCAAAAAGCCCAACTTGTTCGATACGGGCCCTAACTGTGGAACCGAACTTCATACACATATCTGACATGTAAGTCAGATATGTGTCTGCCCTATTCTTCATGGTTCTCTGGTGCCTTGGGTGAAATGCACCACAGGTGGCCAAGCACCCACTCACCGGATGGATATGCACCTTCTTTAGTCGGTTGTGCGGTGTATTTGCATACAGCTGCACAAACGTCAGGGTGTAACCGAGGTCGATATCCCTGAAAATCCCCCGGAGTGCCCTTGAAATGTCTAACCCTCGGTTGTCAAGGTTGGAGGAGAAATTGCCCGTTTCATTGATAGAGAGAGCTGAGAACAAACTCCCTCTATTTCCCACCACCTCCTGCACACCATACCGAGACCAAAAAATGTGAATCCTTGGGTCTCTTGAGTGGACCGTACAGGCAGTGTGCACAGACACACACATAATGCACTCAGCATCCACCAATGCACCCAAATCAAGAAGGTCGTCATTTTTTTGTCCAAACTGGGACAGTGTTAACATCACCTGGACGTTGAACCCCTCACTTATCCGGTTAATGCACTTTTGCAGTAAACTGAACAAGAAGCCCTGGTCCCCAGCAAGAACGTTAAAGTGGGACAAGTCATGTAAATTCGCCTTCCTTATGGATGGACGATCCATGTTGCGCGGAGCCATTGCACGCAGTGCAGACTTGAACTCCACTAAAACTGCGTTTAATATTTCAGCAGTCTTACACTTGGCTACATACTTATCAATGAACATGCTGTCTATTGTCCCATTACTTTCTGGAACAACAGAAATGTTCATAAAATAGCCCCCCTCAACATGGCCCAGCGTCCAACCACTGCAATTGTGCAGTGCACTCACATATTTATCAGTGAGGTTGCTCAATTTGATGTGCTTCCTCAAGATTTCATAATGTTCACTCATCATATGCTGATGAAATTCCGGAAGGAATAGATAGTGAACACGACCATGCACACCAGACAACTCCTTCACCTGCACAACAACCCCATCAATATCATATGTGAAGTACAGGCTGTCACATTCAGCAGTTGCACAGTGAATGGGGATTTTCACATTCTGATCACCTAAAAAATCCTCCATTTCAGTAAATCCTGCAACAGCAGACAAAACATTGTCTGTGTTCACCCTCCCTGCCTCATAAAGCACTGACTTGGCCATAATGCACTTGAATTTTTCCAATTTCCTCTGAATACAACCACACAACCTCCCTATTCAGTCTCCTCACACCAACAAAGCTGCTGCAGTCTGTGACCCTGCTAAACCAGACGTTGTTTGTAAACAAAGAAAAAAAACAACTGCCATTCCCACAGTATTCAAACTCAGTTCAGTTTAACCAAAAAATATGCATTTTATTAATTTTTAATACGTTTTAATGGTCATACAATGAATTTTAATGTTCCAAAAAATCATATTTCCCTAGATGGAAATAGGGGTCCACGCGCACCCCCCGGCTTTTTTCATGCCACCTGATTTTTTCAAATCTTTAAAGTGTCTATTTTCAGAATCTGCCAGGTACCAAGCTGAAATAATGTCCCAAAGGCTTCATTTTTAACCCTTTGCGGAACCCGACCGGAACTCGAAAAATCTAAAAATTATATAGAAAGTGGCATAACATTTGAAGTAAACAACATACAGAGACAAATGAACATATTTTCCCATACAATTCTGACCCCAGGAATTGAATGGAATGATTATTTTTGACATTTGAAAACATATTGACCCTATTTCTGGACAAAAATAGCAAAAAAAATCCAAAAATGTGTAGAGGATCAACTATATTTTCCTTTTCTGAAGTGCATAGGGTGATTTCTTTTTCACAAACTGTTATTTCTTTATCATTCAAGTGTCTATTTTAAAATTAATTTGGGTACCAAGCTGAAATAATGTCCAAAATGCTTTATTTTTAACCCTTTGCTGCACCCGAACGGAACCCGAAAAATCCAAAAATGATATAGAAAGTGGCATAACATTTGAAGTAAACAACATACAGAGACAAATTAACATTTTCCCATACAATTCTGACCCCAGGAATTGAATGGAATGGTTATTTTTGACATTTGAAAACATATTGACCCTATTTCTGGACAAAAATAGCAAAAAATGGCCAAAAATGTGTAGAGGATCAACTATATTTTCGTTTTCTCAAGCGCATAGAGTGATTATTTTTTTCACAAACTGTTATTTATTCATCATTCAGGTGTCTATTTTAAAATTAAATTGGGTACCAAGCTGAAATAATGTCCAAAATGCTTTATTTGTAAACCTTTGCACCAAACTCGAAAAATCTAATGTGATATAAAGTGCCATAACTTTTGATGTAAACAACTCACAGAGACAAATGGACACATTTTTCCATACAATTCTGACCCGGGGAAAATTGTTATTTGTTATATTTTAGAACATCTTGACCATCTATGGTCAAAAACTGCAAAAAAAGCTCATTTGACACCATTTTTATTATACTAATAGCAGCCTGAAATGGGGTTTATTTTAACCTTTTACTGCACCTATCCTGAACCTGAAGAAATTGAAAATAGCTTTACTTTTGAAGTAAACAAAACAAAGCAAATTAACTTAAAAAGTTTGGGAATGTTGGGGCTTTGCAGTTGGCAGTTGGTGGCTGTCGGTACCTGCAGATCGCCATTTCCCACTGCTTTCTCTTTTGATAATTTATTTCTAATAATTTAAAACGCAGTGCAACTAAATCTAAAAGATTAATGGTCTGGTGTCGACTAATGCAAATCGCCCAGCTCGAGGGGCGGCACCAAGCGTGCATTTGAAAATCTCACTGCACGCAATTGGATAACACTACGACCAATCACAGCAATAAAATGCTACCAGCGGAGCTAACTGGTAGATTATAGTCTTACCGTATCCGGTCGGCAAAACAGCAAAAACGTCCTTCTTGCAAAGGAACAATTCAAGCGCCGTCTTCTGTTCCTCTTTTAGATAAAAAGCCAAGTCTAACTCGTTCATTGTAGCAGCCAAAGCTGTTTCAAACAACTGGTATTCATCCATAGCCATCTTGCAATGTTTACTAATGACTTCGACGTAACAGCACTGTCGTCATCTGTTTATCTCGCCTCTGGCCCGCCTGTATCAGATAACCCGATGTGATTGGTGCAGCTCCGATCGAGGGGCATATTTAATGAGCATCATTACTCAACACCAGAGTATCTCGCTGAGCAAATTCAACTTGTGCTCTCGTGAGAACTCTGTGTTACCAGGGTATCTGAAGGAGCTCCAAGAAGGTGTTCCTTCTCGTTTCCCAATCATTGCATTTTCTGTGACAAAGCAAAATCCAAGTTCAAGGGCAAGACTGAAGAGCTTACAAAGTTTCAGAGTTGGAAACACAAGGAACCAGCCTGGAAAGTTATTGAACCTAGGGCACAGGAATTAAAGAAATAGGCTCTTTATCTCAAGGTGTAGGACAAGGACCTTTTTGCAATGGAAGCTAAGTATCATCTATCATGCAGAAACAACTTCAACACAGAGTACCAAATCCATGAGCATGGAAGGGAGAGGGCAGAGAGGGCAGCAGACAACATTGACAGTCTGCAGGCCCAGAAGATAGCAGCACATAAGTCGTATTGTGTGGTAAAGGATTACATTCTTAGGCGCCGTTCACATATCGCGCCTAAAAACGCATAGAAAACGCTAGGCGCGCCGCGTTCTCATTTTTCCAAAGCGCTAGGGCGGTTGCGCTCCGGAGGCGTCTGACGTTGCTAAGCGTGTGCAATAATTTAACACGCAGTGCAGCTGCACAGCGAACACAGCAGAGCGTCTAGCTTGCCCATTGGCTGTGCTGCGGCAACTGCACAACCTATGGCCAAGCGCCTCTGACGTGATGGGCGCCAATTCATCTGATTGGGTCGCACGTCAGAGCACGCCTAAATGGGCGTGGCCTTAGTTAAGTCAAGTCAAGTATATTTGTATAGCGCTTTTCACAATACAGATTGTTTCAAAGCAGCTTCACAGTATTAAATTAAAATAATACAACGAGGTTTGTTTCTAGTGGAATTTATTCATTGATAAAATAAAATTAAATATCCCCAAAATATCCCCTTAGTCTATAAAGGAATCCCATTCTGGCCAAATAGCAGGTTTAAATCGACTGAAGTGACAAATCCCGACAGATTGTAATAGTGCGGCAGGCTACGCAATACTCGTTCCCTTACTCTCAGGGAACCGAGGTTACGTTAGTAACCGAGTATGTTCCCTTTCGAGAACGGTCACTTCGTATTACGTAGCTAATATGCAGTGGGGACGCAATGTAAAATGCCGCACTATTAGCAAGTGGCTGCATACAACTGGATCCTAGGGAAGCACCCCGAGGTTCACAGAAACAAGCCATAACAAACCCCAACATAGTGACAGTAACCAGACGTGAGTCGGGTTTCATGAATAAGGGGCTTGAGTATAAGGGTCGCTCCGAACATAAGTCCCAGGACAATTGTGCTAATGGACAGTAATAGGTAGACTAATAAGATTGGACCCTAGCTGGAGTACTGACGATGCAGCGGCCATGAGACCGAGAAGCCTCTGAAACTTCCTGAGGGGCATGCACGCACCTACCCTGAAGGACTTCTTATAGAGAGAGCGCACTCTGGTGTGAGCCGCTCTCTCTCATCATTGTAGAGTCGATAACTGTGCCCATAAACATTACGTTCTGGCTGGGTAACAGTTTGCTCTTGGAAAAATTGACCCTGAGCCCCAGGCATTCCAAATAGCTGAGGAGCATAGATCTGTCTGTCAATAATTCGGTCTTCGACTGACAAATAATGAGCCAATCGTGGAGATAGTTCAGCACGCGCACTCCGTTGCCTCAGGGGAGAAAGTGCTGCGTCCATGCACTTTGTCAAAGTACGGGCTGCTAGAGACAGACCGAACGGTATGACCGTGTATTGATAAGCCTACCCCTCTAAGGCGAATCTCAAGAATGGCCTGTGATGGGGCGTTATCTTAATGTGAAAGTAAGCGTCTTTCAGATCCACCATTAAAAAAACAATCCCCCGGGCGAACCTGCGCGAGGATTTGTTTGGTAGTTATCATTCTGAATGGCCATCTCATGAGAGCTTTGTTCAGATGTCTCAGATCTAGAATGGGGCGAGTGCCACCGTCCTTTTTTGGTACAAGGAAGTAACGGCTGTAAAAGCCTGACCGGCTCAGCGCGGGGGGACTAATTCTATCGCCCTTTTTTCTAGCAGATTTTGCACTTAGGTGAGAAGCACGTGAGCCACGCCGCTTCTCACCGAGGTCTCGATGACCGCCTGAAACCATGGGGGTCTGCGAGGGAATTGGAGCGAGTAACCTCTCTTTATAATGTACAAAACCCATTTCGACACTCCAGGGATGTCTTGTGAACCGCTCTGGATCTCCAGCCAACAGCAGTGGGCAGGCATAGATGGGCGACAACTGCTTCTTTGAGCAGAGGCAGCTTCTCATAACCTCTTTCTGCTGCGCCGTCAACAGAGGAGAGTGTGGCGGAAGTAAAAGCGCTCGTGCGTGCTGAGTACGGCGCACGCCATGATTTCGTGAGTTCGTCGTGGACCTCAGGGAAAAAAGGCGCTGGCTTGTGACGGGGGCCTGCTGGCGCCCAGGCAGAAACCATCCATCCAGCCTGCTTCTAGGTGGCTCCTCAGGACGAGGCCCATTCGAGACCGAGGTCTAAAACGGCCGCAGTGAGGATACGCAGCATCTCAGTGTCCGAATTAGCCTAGTTCCGGTAGCAGCAGCGCTAGCACCAGACTTCTGCAGGGGTCAGCTGGGCCTGTCCACTCTTCCTCAAGCGCAGCGATGGAGAGGCTGTCGTTGTGTTTTTCGTGCGATCTGCCGAAGGAGACGAGACCTGTCGCTTGAAGGGAGAGGGGGCATTGGTCTGCCTGAGTGAACAGGACCGGCGAAGTAGAAAGTGAGTGAGAAAGTGAGAAAGCGACAGTGTCGCCGTCTCGAAAGAGAGCTAGCCGCGTCTGCAGTGTTGAGATGGGCAGGCTCTTGCAGTGAGAGCAGCCTGCGGCAGAGAGTGCAGCTTCAGTGTGGGTGGGTCCCAGGCACGTGGCGCACTCCGAGGGCCCATCTTCCTTGTGTATGCACAAGGGGCGAGGCATTTGAAACAATGTTCCCTAAATTTGACTCTTTTATAACTGAGTGTCGCAGCAGCAAACACAACAGTAGCAGTAAAAGGATATAGCATTTTTTTCAAATGGCGATCTGCAGGTACCAACCGACAGCCACCAACTGCAAAGCCCCAACATTCCCAAACTTTTTAAGTTAATTTGCTTTGTTTTGTTTACTTCAAAAGTAAAGCTATTTTCAATTTCTTCAGGTTCAGGATAGGTGCAGTAAAAGGTTAAAATAAACCCCATTTCAGGCTGCTATTAGTATAATAAAAATGGTGTCAAATGAGCTTTTTTTGCTGTTTTTGACCATAGATGGTCAAGATGTTCTAAAATATAACAAATAACAATTTCCCCGGGTCAGAATTGTATGGAAAAATGTGTCCATTTGTCTCTGTGAGTTGTTTACATCAAAAGTTATGGCACTTTATATCACATTAGATTTTTCGAGTTTGGTGCAAAGGTTTACAAATAAGGCATTTTGGACATTATTTCAGCTTGGTACCCAATTTAATTTTAAAATAGACACCTGAATGATAAATAAATAACAGTTTGTGAAAAAAATAATCACTCTATGCGCTTGAGAAAACGAAAATATAGTTGATCCTCTACACATTTTTGGCCATTTTTTGCTATTTTTGTCCAGAAATAGGGTCAATATGTTTTCAAATGTCAAAAATAACCATTCCATTCAATTCCTGTGGTCCAGAATTGTATGGGAAAATGTTAATTTGTCTCTGTATGTTGTTTACTTCAAATGTTATGCCACTTTCTATATCATTTTTGGATTTTTCGGGTTCCGGTCGGGTGCAGCAAAGGGTTAAAAATAAAGCATTTTGGACATTATTTCAGCTTGGTACCAATTTAATTTTAAAATAGACACTTGAATGATAAAGAAATAACAGTTTGTGAAAAAGAAATCACCCTATGCACTTCAGAAAAGGAAAATATAGTTGATCCTCTACACATTTTTGGACATTTTTTGCTATTTTGTCCAGAAATAGGGTCAATATGTTTTCAAATGTCAAAAATGACCATTCCATTCAATTCCTGGGGTCAGAATTGTATGAAAAAATATGTTCATTTGTGTCTGTATGTTGTTTACTTCAAATGTTATGCCACTTTCTATATAATTTTTTTATTTTTCGGGTTCCGGTCGGGTGCAGCAAAGGGTTAAAAATGAAGCCTTTGGGACATTATTTCAGCTTGGTACCGGGCAGATTCTGAAAATAGACACTTTAAAGATTTGAAAAAATCAGGTGGCATAAAAAAAGCCGGGGGGTGCGCGTGGACCCCTATTTCCATCTAGACTACCCATATAATAATAAATTTGGGGTAAGAATGAGTTGTTAATGTATGATCACTGAATAATTACAACTTTAAATCAAAAAATGCTCTTTAAAAATCACAGAACATACCAATTCAGATTTTTTCTACTGATCTAGATGTGGAGTAACAGTACCCATATGACCCCAGCAGAATTTGCCTAAATTTAGATTGTTTACCATAGTAATTTCACAATAATTACAACTTTTCATCAAAAAACGGCCTTTAAAAATCACAGAACATACCAATTCAGATTTTTTCTACTGATCTAGATGTGGAGTAACAGTAGTCATATGACCCCAGCAAAATTTGCCGAAATTTCGATTGTTTACCATAGTAATTACACAATAATTACAACTTTTGATCCAAAAAAGGCCTTTAAAAATCACAAAACATACCAATTCAGATTTTTACTACTGATCTAGATGTGGAGTAACAGTAGTCATATGACTCCAGCAAAATTTGCCGAAATTTCAATTGTTTACCATAGTAATTACACAATAATTACAACTTTTGATCCAAAAACGGCTTTTAAAAATCACAGAACATACCAATTCAGATTTTTACTACTGATCTAGATGTGGAGTAACAGTAGTCATATGACCCAATCAAAATTTGCCGAAATTTCGATTGTTTACCATAGTAATTACACAATAATTACAACTTTTGATCCAAAAACGGCCTTTAAAAATCACAAAACATACCAATTCAGATTTTTACTACTGATCTAGATGTGGAGTAACAGTAGTCATATGACCCCAGCAAAATTTGCCGAAATTTCAATTGTTTACCATAGTAATTACACAATAATTACAACTTTTGATCCAAAAACGGCCTTTAAAAATCACAGAACATACCAATTCAGATTTTTACTACTGATCTAGATGTGGAATAACAGTAGCCATATGACCCCAGCAGAATTTGCCGAAATTTCAATTATTTTGGATTTATAACAGACATTTTACTAAATAATTAGTATGAAGAAACACTATGTCATGGTTCCGCCCTCAAAGCTCAGAACGACATGCATCTGGTGTCATCTTAAAGGCCTCATCCAGACCTTACTATTAACCCCTCCCATGCTTCAATGCGACCTTCTAGTTAGGAGATATGGCCATTTCCGGTTACATTCTGAGGGCCAATATCTCAGGACCCCTACATACCACAGACATCAGAGTAGACTCTTTGGAAAGGTCTGAGAAAACCCCTTCGAATGATGCCTGGTTTATGTCGCTGAGAGCTTCCTAGGCGGAGCTATGGGACAAAATATATTCATGTTTCAAAAATGTATCTCGGTCTACGAAGGTCGCAGCGACACAAACGAGGCGTCATTGGAAAGCACTCTCAGAGACCTTTCCAATGACACCAATCACGAGTCGTTGCGACCTTCCTAGACCAAGATAGTTTTTGGATACACAAATATATTAGGCCCCATAGCTCCGCCCCCAAAGCTCAAAACGACAAAAGGGTGGTGTCATATTAAAGGCCTCACGAAGACCTTTCTTTTAACACCTCCCATGATTCAATGCGCATTTCTAATTAGGAGATACGTCCACTTCCGGTTAACATTTAGGGTGTCGATATCTCATGACTCCTACATAGCAGCGGCATCAGAGTAGACTCTTTGGAAAGGTCTGATAAAACCCTTTCGAATGATATCTAATTTATGTCGCTGACTGCTTCCTGGGCGGAACTACATGTTCACTTCCGGTTAAACTTAGAGTGCCAATATCTCACGACTCCTACATCACAAAGACATAAGACTAGACTCTTTGAACATACCCTTTCGAAAGATACATAGTTCATGTGGCTGACAGCTTCCTGGGCGGAGCTATATGTCAATTTCCGGTTAGAATTATAATCACCTTAGCAACCACCCAGACCACCATAGCAAACCCCCAAAACACCCTAGCAACCAACCCGAACTACTTAGCAATCAAACATAACACCTTAGCAACAGCACTCAAACACCTTAGCAACCACATAATCACCTTAGCAACCACCAGGAACACCCTAGCAACCACCCCAAACTACTTAGCAACCAAACATAACACCTTAGCAACAGCACTCAAACACCTTAGCAACCACATATAATCACCTTAGCAACCACCAGGAACACCCTAGCAACCAACCCGAACTACTTAGCAACCAAACATAACACCTTAGCAACAGCACTCAAACACCTTGTTAGCCGAACCCCCTTGACCTCAGTTATTGATATGAAGAACCCCCCGATTCTCTGTTGTTGGTTAATAGCCACATGGCATACAGATAAACAAATAAAATATCTAAATATTTTTAGCAAGTGATTTATTGTAATTTAACGATTTTTATAAATGATCAGCTGTTCATGAACTCGCACCCCCTGCAGTTCCTTCACACACCCCATGGGTTTAAAGGGATATACTCCACTTTCAAATCATCATATGCTCACCCTCATGTTGTTTCAATCCTGTATGAGTTTCTGTCTTCTGCTGAACAGAAAGGAAGATATTTAGAAGAATGTCAGTAATCAGGCAGTTTCTGGTCTCATTGACTTCCATAGTATATTTTTGTCCTGCTATGGAAGTCAATGGGACCACACACCGTCTGTGAGGCGAGTGTGAGTGTGTGCTGGTGTGTTGCAGTGCCGTCAGTGGCCACTAGATAATGATACGCTTGTTAACAGCAGAGCAGCTGCACAGATGATCATCACACACACACATATACTGTATTTCAGTAATTTCCCATATTGTTTACATTTTTTAGGCAGTTCTGTTGAATAACGCACGTTCTGCCTCCTTCACAGCCTTACTTAGTTCACAGAAGTACTCGTGACGAGAGTGGCCAGCAGGCCTGTGTTGATTCACAGACATTAATGAACTAATTATCTGATGATTAATTAATATAGTATATCTCTGTTCACTAGTAACTCTCCACTATCATCTTTACAGTCCTTTATTCTGAAATATTCAGGAACTGCTTATTAACAATTAAATGATTATCAGGTCGTTCCTCAGTAGCTACTCTCAGTTTTGTGTACAGTATATAAGTGTTGCCTATGTCTATGTAGTAAAAGGCTTGATAGATAGTTGTGCAAACCAACACATCAGCCTAAACACATGTATAGTCAGTGACAGGGTTCCCGCGGGGTCTTAAAAAGTCTTAAATTCTGAACTTTAAATTTAAGGCCTTAAACAGGGTGTCCGCGCGGTAGTAAAAGGTAGTAAAAGTAGTAAAAATAATCTACCAAAATTAAGGCCCTTGAAAGGTAGTAAAAGGTAACAAACGCAATTTGACTTGGTAGTAAATTTTTCATCACCACCTCAATATATGAGTTTCCATTTTTTTGCTTAATATTTGTGTCTCCATATTTTAACTTCATCTAGCATAATTAAAAAATATATATACGGTGCTAACAGGACCTGACGGGCTCGACATTAACGCTTGTCCGGGACAAGTGGATTTTTTGAAGGGACAAGTAAAGGAGAATTTTACTTGCCCGACCGGACAAGTAGCCTAATTAAACGTCAATAACAAAAAATTTATAAATAACTATGGAATCACTAAAATGAGAGAATGATTCTGATTGTATTTATATTTATTGTAAGTTGCGATCGATAGTGGACGTATTAGGCTACTGACGGTAACAAGGTTGCGCTGTTGAGGCTTGCAGCCTCTCGAGGAGAAATCCAAACAAATGTAAACTCAGTTTAAACTCAGTTAACAACATAACGTTACTGCCAGTGCCAAAATTCAAAATGTGTTTTAATATTTTTAACATATGATACAGTTTAGCAACCTCACACGACGAGTGCTGTTTTCTTGAGTACCATCACGACTGAAGATGTGACATTGCTTTTGATACAACAGTTCAATAAACAGTTCAAATTAAGTTACTTACATTTTAGACACAATATTGCCTGTTTTTGTTCTGTTTCAGCAGCAAAAATAGTTCCAAACAAAGATCACAGCAGAACCGTAACGCATCTCACAGCAACACTTAACCGTGTTTCATTACTGAATGATTCAGCGTTTTGAACGAATTGGCTGAGTCAAAGATTCAATGTCCCATTCATAAACATGTCTCATTCTTGAATGAATCAGTTGTTTGAGCGAATCGTTTGAATGAATGACTCAATGACTCGCTCATTAAGACGGTCGCCTGACGCCTCCTACTGGCGGTTTACTTTCATGTTTAAAAGTATCATTCTTTCCAACGTTTCTTATTTGTATATTCAAAAATATTTTAAACGATCTCATATTCATAACATTATTTAATGCAGTTGTACATTTTCAGTGTAAATGATTTAATTTGATCAGCCCTTCCTAGGGTAACAACAGCCCTATTATCTTATTAGGCTATTCCAATTTAATCTATTGATAAAATTTAAAACTAAAGATTAAGCATACATTGAATAAGATTTGGGGGGTGGGGGGGGTGGCCCTTTAAAGGTGCAGATATGACAATATGCAGATTTTTTTTTTTTTTTTTAACTCTTTATTTATACAATTTTCAAATTATAACAAACATGACAAAACAAAACAAAACAGAACAGCAGGGTGATATGTTACAAAGATTCCCTTTCACACTTGGGACTTATAGATTGTCCATTTCTTCCATCTCAGCTCAAATTTAGCTGACTTCAGCCTAATAAAGTGGGTGATTTTTTCCATTGTGTAGATTTCTTCCATTATCTCTTTCCATTGTGCCAATGTTAAAGTGAGACTTTTCAACCAGTTCCTTGTAATAGTCTTTTTGCTGGCCATCAACATAACTTTGTAGAGATACATATCCTCAGTTCGTATAACTGAATTGGAAAGTAAACCAAAGTACATAGATTGAAAGTCTGTGGGAAACGCGTAGCCCAACACAACCCTTATTACTGTCGCAATGATTTCCCAGAAGGGTCTGACTTTGGGACAAGTCCAAAATACATGAGAATGACTGGCATTCATACTGCCACAGAGTCTCCAGCATTCCTGGGGGGTCTTGAGTTGCATACTTTTGATACGAGGTGTAATGAAAAATCTAATTATGTTCTTCCTACCAAATTCCCTCCATTGTCTTGAACTGGTGGAAGTGTGTTGAAATAGACAGATAGAATGCCAATCATCCTCTGACACCTTGATTTGTAGTTCCGATTCCCACTTTTGTTTTATATACAGTGAATCAGTACCATTACAGTTTTGCAGACAATTATACAGTCTAGATACGATTTTTGAGGGTAATTTCTGGTATGCTCCCGACACCAAATCTACCAATTCACAGCCCTCCTGTGAGAGATGTGGCCTTATCTCTATATCATAAAAGTGCCGTAACTGGAGGTACCTAAACAGATCGGAGTTGTTCAGGCCAAATTCCCTCTTCACTTCCTCAAATGATTTAAATACCGAACCTATGGTTAGCAAACACACTGCAGTGATACCCTTATCAATCCACTTTCTAAATGTACTGTCCAAATGACCACTTCTAAAATTGGGAGAGAAAGAAGGCCAAATCAAGGATTTACATTCACCTTCGAATTTGAATTTTTTAACAGTGTCCCACCACAGCTTAATGGTTGTTTCGACTATGGGACTCCCCTCTTTTAACTGTGTACTAGTTTTATCACCCAGTCTTGATTGAGGTAAGGACGAAGGGATATAGTTAATTTCAATTTGTTTCCATTTGGAATAATACTTAGGTGAGCACCAATAGACAATGTACCTCAATTGGGCAGCTAAGAAATATTCTTTGAAGTTTGGGAGGGCAAACCCCCCTTTCAATTTCGCCAACTGAAGCGTTTTAAATCTAATCCTTGGTTTTGCCCCTTTCCATACAAATCTACTCACTTGCTTATCCCATTTAGCAAACTGAGAGTCGGGTATTACAACTGGTAGTGATATAAATAAGTACAACAATCGGGGTAGCAGGTTCATCTTTATCACCTCTATCCTGGAATTAAAATCTAAGACTAGGTTTGTCCATTTTGTCAGATCCCTCTGTATTACCTCATTTATTTTACTATAATTGGCCTCGTATAATATACTGAGTTCTCGCGTCAAATAAATCCCTAAATATTTAATTTGTTCTGAGTCCCATTTAAGTTTGTATTTTCCCCTAATTTGATCAGCTGGACTGTAATTAATACAGAGGATTTGAGTCTTGGTGATATTTAATTTGTAGCCTGATTTTTCTCCAAAATCTTTTAAGATGTTTAAAAGTTTGGGGAATGTTTGATCAGGATTTTGTAGATATACTATTACGTCATCTGCAAAGAGACTTATTCTTTGTTCTTCATTGGACACCATTACTCCTTTGAGGTCTGACGTTTGTCGCATATATTGGGCCAAAGGCTCAATAAACAGGGCAAAGAGGGAGGGGCTTAAACAGCAGCCCTGCCTGCTTCCTCTGAAGAGATCAAAGTTGTCAGTCAAGTCGCCGTTTAATTTAATTCTTGCCAACGGTTTATGATATAAGGCTTGTATACACTTAATATTAGAATCATTGAATCCCAGTCTTTTTAAAACAGCAAAAAGATAGTTCCAACTTACTCTATCAAAGGCCTTTTCGGCGTCTAGGCTTACTAAGACTGTTGGAATATTTTGTTTTTTAACTTCATTAATTATGTGTAAGGAACGTCGTATGTTGTCTTGGGCTTGGCGTCCCTTGATGAATCCCGTCTGATCCTCATCTATTAAATCAGGAAGAAAAGACTCTAATCTTTTTGCTATAATGGAGGTAAATATTTTATAATCGACATTTAGGATGGAAATTCGACGATATGATTCACAATATTCACAATTTTTTCCCTCTTTTAATATGACTGAGATAATAGCCTCCCTCCAAGAAGGGGGGCACTTTGCATATTTTAGAGTATAATTAAATGAGTCCAACAGTAAAGGAGTCAAGTCGTCTTTAAATACCTTATACCATTCATTGGGAAAACCATCACTCCCTGGGCTTTTATTGCTTTTCAATCTACTTATTGCCTTATCAAGTTCTACTTTAGTAATAGGCCTAGATAACATCTCGTTCTGGGAAGTTCCTATGGAGGGGAGATCTAAATTTGACAAAAAATCTTCAATTTCGTTTTTGTCTACTTGGTCCGAATGGTCATACAAGAGTTTATAATAGGATTTAAAGGTATCTTTAATTTTTCCTGGGTCATAATTTAACTCTCCATTTGAATGATCTCTAATTTTATTAATTGAATTTCTCATTTGTTGTGATCTTAGACGTCTTGCCAATATTTTTGTCGCCTTCGGGCCTGATTCATAAAAGGTTTGTTTTATAAATCTCATTTTCTTTTCAATTTCTTCTTTTGCTAGTTCTGACAATTGATTTCTCAAATCTTTTATACTTTCAGCCAGCAGTACACTTTTATCTGAATGCTGCTTTATTTCTTGTTCTCTCAATTGTTCTTCTAATTTGGCCTGAGTTAGTCTTTTCATTTTATGCAAATGTGCCGTTCTTGATATCAATTTGCCTCGCATAACAGCTTTTACAGTATCCCATAAAATTATTGATTCTATTTGATCATCCTTGTTATCAGCAATACAGTCTTGAATTTCTTTTCTCATTTCTTGCACCACCTTTTCATTATTGATGATACTGACATTCATCCTCCATGTTGTTTTTCTAATTAGATTACTTAAATGAATGGTTAAATGGATAGCATTGTGATCTGAAATATCTGCTATTCCTACACTACAGTCTCTGACACAGTGTCGATCAATAGTATTCATCAGGAAAAAATCAATTCGCGAGTGGACCTTATGAGCCGCTGAATAGTGAGTATAGTCTCTTTCTAGTGGGTGGAAAGCTCTCCACACATCAAACAAATCCGCCTCCTTTATTAGTTTTTTGAGATCTTTTGATTTGTTACTAATATATCTTTTTTTGCTGGTTGAATCCTTAGTCTGGTTTAAAACAGTGTTCCAATCCCCTCCACAAATCAAAACTCCCTCACTGATGGAAGAAATCTTATCAAATAATAATTTAAAAAACTTCCGATCACCTTCCGGAGGTGCGTATACATTCACTAGAAAAACGATTGAATTGTCAATCCTGCCTTTAACAATCACAAATCTACCGTCCTTATCACAGTCTTCCTCAATCAAATCAAAGTTAACAGAATTAGATACAAGGGTGATAACTCCTCTCCTTCTGCTATTTTTATAAGCACTAGAGAAAGAATTTCTGTAGCCAAACTTTTTAAATTTATCATGTTCTTCTTTTGGCAAGTGAGTTTCTTGGAGGAAAATCACCTGTGCTTTATACCTTTTTAGTTTAGTTAATAACCTGCTTCTTTTAATTGGATTGCCAAGGCCATTTACATTTATTGAAACAATTTTAAGTTCACCCAAGCCACTTATGTTTAATGAACATAATGAAAGTAAACCCCGCAAACAAACATGAACTAAGAACAGTAACTTCAAAAACAATACAAACTGAACGATACCTGTGACTTCCATTCAGTGGGTAAATTGTCTGACCCACCGTGACCCCGTTGGAAGGTCTAGGGCTAGATCTCCAAAAAAGGGAGGACCCTATGCAAGGGTTGAGAGGCGTAGGAATCACCTCCATCCTTAATGTCCAACGTTATAACGCCATCTACAGGTGCCACTCTACCTAGTCAGTGAATGAGCGAAGACTGAGAAGTTGAATTGTGATTATGAAAATGTCCATGTCCTAGAAATCAGATTCCGCCTCTTTGAAACTCCTTCAGCCTCACTTTTGCCCTTTGCGCTGTTGTAGATGCACACTCCTTGGATGATTGGCCCACCTGCTGCCATCCGCTTAACTTTTGGAGCCAGATTTCCGCGTCGTCTTCCGTTGCAGCCGGCAACTCCACCTCGAGTCCTCGCCTCTGTAGCTCTAGCCCAGCTTCGCGTGCGGTGCAGTATACTTTAGCGCCGTCCTCCCAGTGAATACGCATATTTGTGTACGGCGTTTGGAAGCGAATGCCTTTCTCCTTGAGCACCTTTTTAATCTTTTGGTACTCCTTCCTCTTTTGGACAACTTCAGATGCATAGTCGTGGTCAAAAAAGATGTTCCTGCCATTTAATTGAATTACTCCCTTTTTCCACGCTTCCTTTAGTATCATCTCTTTAATTGTGAATTCCTGGAAATTGACTATGATAGGTCTAGGAGAGGCACTGGGTTGCCTGGAAAGGGCTCTGTGGGCTCGCTGTATTTTAAGATCCAAATCAGCTGGTAATGCTAGCTGACGCTGGAGTAGATCTGCAACAAATTTCGCCATAGACGTCGACTTTTCTCCTTCGTCAACTCCAAAGATCCTGATGTTATTTCTGCGGGATCTTGATTCCAGATCGGTCAATTTGTCTCGAAGGCCCTTTTGTCGCTTCATACTCTCTGCCAGCGCTACGGCCAAATCCAGAGTAACGTCCTCAACACGCCCCACCCGGGACTCCGCCTCTTCCACTCGGTCTGTCAAACCTCTCAAGTCCTCCGCCATCGTATCAAGTTTGCCGCTAAGTTCCTGCTGTAATGAAGTGATATCCTGTCTCACTCTGGTGTTGTCTTGTTTCAGTTCGGTTTTAAGTGACTCGATAGCTTGTAGCAAGACGGTCGCTGTTGCACCATCTACAGCTGGGTTAGCATGAGCTTGCTGCTCTGCGAGGCTAGCCTTGGACGACGAAGCGTTTTTATCCCGAGTTTTCGACATTTTCGTTTAATTAACTTCTTTTTCCTTTCTCGATCCACCTAATACATGATTAATCACCAAAATGAAAGTACCAGTCTCGAGTTTATGGTGGAAAAGACTATCAAAGTTGGAGAGCGATCACCAAGCACGTCTTATCTCTACGCCATTACACCGGAAGTCCCCCACAATATGCAGATTTAAATATATCAGAGCTGATTTAACACAGATGAGGATATTTCTTCAGAATAAATTATATTTACAGCACACACACACCAAAAACATTCCGGACAAGCAACTTTTTTACTCGGACAAGTGAATGACAGATTTACTTGTCCAGAGGACAAGCACATGAAAAGGCTTAATGTCGAGCCCTGAGTGAGTCGGAGTTGATAGCAATGACAAAGTGCCAAGGTTATTATTCACCTTATTAGGGCTAAGGGCTATGGTTAGGATAACTCAAGGGCTAGGGTTAAGATAAGGACAACTGAAACTCAACTCCACACTACAAAAAAAACATAATTGACAATGACAATAGGCCTACTTAATGATAACAATTAAACATTAGTGTACCTAATATATATGATGGGTGTGACAGTGTCACACTTATACCTTATAGTAAGTAGTAAGTGGTGCTTTACATACCCCGCCCACCCCACCACACCCCCAAAAAAAGGGCTGCTGCTTGATGTCGTGATGGTAGTAAAAAATATTGTGGAGGTGGTAAAAAAGGTAGTAAAAGGTAGTAAATTCATCTCTATGATTCCTGCATATACCCTGCCGTAGCAAGCTGCTATATGGACAAGCTAACTTAGTTAGCAAAGAGCTAAGTTAGCCAGTCAGACTCAGAACTCTATGCCATGCTGCTATCGGTTTACGTGCAGTTTAGTATCCCAAATTGACATAATCTCTCGTGTACAGCTAAAATAACATGGACACTGAACATGAACCATGAGCAGCAAGCTAACTTTAAAAAAAAAAAAATGGCAAAAGCTAACGAGAAGTTGTTTACACAGAGAGTGCGCGCGCGCGACCGGCTCTCTCTCTGGTCGTTCTTTTAGTTAAAACATGCGCCCCGTCACAAACGCAGCCGTTCATCTACATTACTCACCGATCAAATAAGACTTTGGCGGGACAAAAATTCACTTTGGCAGGCGCTAAAACAAGTTCAATGCAGGAAAATTCATGCGTGAGTTTCCATTAGACTCGCACGGTAACCAGGCAAATGGCGAGCTCAGCTGTTGTTGACGCTGTGTGTGTGCTTCAAGATTATGACGCAAGTGCTAAGATTCTGATTGGCCAAGAGAAAAAGTGCTAAGATTCCGATTGGCCCAGAGAAATGTAAATTATAATATTTATCCAATAATGTTTCTCAATTCTAGCCTGCATGGCAGTTTACTGTGAGAATACAGGAATATATAATTGTTTGTGTTTTGTTAGCTTAAGTTTCAGTGTGGATTGTTTGTGTAACCTTTAGACATTAATGAAGATAATTTAATATTTTGTCTAAATCATGCAGAAAACCATCTATCTTTGGATAAAAGCGTCTGACAAATGGATAAATGTAAAATAATATATATTGCCACTGTAAACTGTAAGTCCAGATGTTCCTTTATGAACAACAGCCTTTTAAAGTGGATTTTAATGTGGTTATTCAATTTGTCCCATTTTGTCTGTTTAATAATACTGCTATCACAAAAAGGGCAGTAAAAATTTCTGCAACATGTTGTGCATTGCTCCAAAAGTGGTAGCGCTATTCAAACTCCACTGGCTACCTGTCACATTCAGGATTGATTTTAAAATGTTACTATTTGTGTATAAAGCTCTTAACAAACCGGCCCCCCAATATCTGACCAACCTCCTCTGGCCGTACACTCCATCTCGTACTTTGAGATCCAGTGATCACTGTCTTCTTATCGTGCCCAGATCCAGACTTAAAAAACGAGGCGACTGCACTTTTGCGACTGCAGGCCCAAAACTTTGGAACAGTCTACCCCTCTATATCAGACTAGCTCCCTCAATTTCCATCTTCAAAACATCCTTGAAAACTTATTTATTTTCTCTTGCTTTTAATACCCCTTGACTATGATACAACTATTGCCTTTTTTTTATTTTAGTATTTTTTTTATTTTTTATTGTCCTGTTTCTGCCCTGCATTTTATCTATTGCCCTGTACAGCACTTTGGTCAGCCTTGGCTGTTTTTAATTGTGCGTTATAAATAAATATTGTATTGTATTGTATTTTTTTTAGAATTAAGTTAATACCTTTTAGTCACCTGGGATAAAACTCCCCCTGCTACCCTCATTTGCATTTGTAAAGCTCACAGCAGTCTCATTTACATGTTAAAGCATTAGAGGGAGGGGGGTCACGGGGCAAGCAAGTCCCACGTCAATTTCCGACAATTTCCGACAGTTTGCAGTGTTGCCTGTAAATTGCCGTTTGCAGTCGTAAACCTGAACTTCCACGACAATCTACAGCGCCGGTAACTGTCGAAAATCCCACTTTTCATGCAGTGAGAGTCACAAATGATTTGCTCTTATCATCCGATCGTGGTTGTATCTCTCTATTAGTGTTACTCGATCTTAGTGCTGCGTTTGACACCATTGACCACAACATTCTTTTAAATAGACTAGAAAACTATGTTGGCATTAGTGGAATTGCACTAGCATGGTTTAAATCATACTTATCTGACCGTTATCAATTTTTCGTAGTAAATGAAGAGATGTCTCATCGATCACAAGTTCAGTATGGCATATCACAAGGCTCAGTACTAGGACCGCTGCTGTTCACTCTGTACATGCTACCATTAGGAGATATCATTAGGAAGCATGGAATTAGCTTCCACTGTTATGCTGACGATACTCAGCTCTATATTTCTTCAAAACCTAACGAAACTTACCAATTCACTAAATTAACAGAATGCATAGCTGATATAAAAAATTGGATGACTCGTAATTTCTTACTTCTAAATTCTGAAAAAACAGAGATTCTAATTATTGGACAAAAAACTTCCGCACGTAATAACCTAGAATACTGTCTAACACTTGATGGCTGCTCTGTCAAGTCTTCGTCGTCGGTTAGGAACCTGGGTGTGCTCTTTGATACCAATCTTTCATTTGAAAGTCACGTGTCTAGTATCTGTAAAACCGCATTTTTCCATCTTAAAAATATATCTAAATTACGTCATATGCTCTCATTGACAAATGCGGAACAATTAGTTCATGCGTTCATGACCTCAAGGCTAGATTATTGTAATGCTCTACTGGGTGGTTGCCCTGCACGCTTAATAAACAAACTACAGCTAGTTCAAAACGCAGCAGCTCGAGTTCTTACCAGAACCAGGAAGTATGACCATATTAGCCCAGTTCTGTCAAAACTGCACTGGCTCCCTATTAAACATCGCATCAATTTTAAAATATTGCTGATCACTTACAAAGCACTGAATGGTTTAGCTCCGCAGTACTTGAGCGAGCTCTTAACGCATTATAGTCCTTCACGTCTATTGCGATCTCAAAATTCCGGCCAGTTGATAATACCTAGAATATCAAAATCGACTGCTGGCGGTAGATCCTTTTCCTATTTAGCACCAAAACTTTGGAACAGTCTTCCTAACATTGTCCGGGAAGCAGACACACTCTGTCAGTTCAAAGCTAGACTAAAGACACATCTCTTTGACCTAGCATTCACATAACACATTATAGACTTCTATAATTTAATGTTAGGCTGCATAGATTAGGTCAGCTGGAACCGGGAACACTTCCCATAAATCCTGATGTACTCGTTACATCATAAGAAGAATGGCATCTACGCTAATTTTAGTGTCTTTGTTTATCCCGAGGTTTTCCCGCAGCCTGTCGGATCCAGGCCGTATCCAGATCTGATGAAGGACCTTCGCCTGGACCCGATCCAACGCAGTGCTGAAGTGCCCACTAGTCTCTCCTTATGGAGGATCCCTTTACCACTCTACAGATAAAGCGTTGTCAGGAAACTCAATTCGCGTATCTACCCCGAATTGATAAAATAAAATAAAATTCTGTATCAAAAATTATAAGGAAACGCCAGTACTTTGTTTAGGCTTGGTTTGTAGGGAATTACAAACCTGCGTACATATATTCAAACGCACATAACTATAGAACCAATTCTTAATGCGCATGTGAACGCCATCAGCGTTTCTCACAGGTTCGCGTTTAAAGTCTGTGTAGAGAGAATGGTGTCGTCTTAGCGGCCCCTAATTTAATAACAAATGATTGTTGCGACGGAAGCGAATCAATCAAAACTAACTTTAGCTGGAAAATAACTTTATTAAAAAACCGCTATAAAGCCAAAACAATCTCTGTTACCTTAAATTATACGTTTATCTCTGTAAAGCTGCTTTGAAACAATCAACATTGTTAAAAGCGCTATATAAATGAAGATGACTTGACTTGACTTGACTTTACTATACACAACACAGTTTATTTTATTTTTGTTTCTTTTATATTTTTGTTAAAAATGTGATCGTGGATCCTGGTGTATTCCAATATTTCAGATTGTTTTAATGGCGTGATTGTGTAATATATTAGCGTGTGACTTTGAAATAATTTACTTTGAAATGACATAAATAATCAATTTTAACCTTGTTTCTATTAGCGGCACAAAAGAAAACATTGTTGGTGTATCCTCATACACTTAGTGCGCATGACCGGTGACCTATGCAATTTCGGAATTAGGAGAACGCTTACTCTACGTCACAATTTTTATGCTGTACTGAAACCCCTGGAAATAAGTGACTGCCTCAGCTGGACAGGCTGCCTCTGCCTTGCATGCTACGGCCTTTCTGCAAGTCCACCAGGCCAAAACACTAAAAGAGCAGTACGAGGGTAGTTCTGAGCCGAGGTTGATGCAGGAACTGCAGTACAGTCACAGCGCGGGTCCTCGGCCAGACGATGTCCACCTTGGTGGAATGGGCTGGGGCACTATATGCAACGGGCACGTAGTCTTGGGCTCCTGGACAGGACCTTGACTGCAGTGACATATCAACTGCCTCGTGTTGCCAGCAGTTCTGCTGGCTCTGCGGCGGTTTTGACCGTTGCTGCAGGACAAGCACATATTGGTTCGGACAGACAACACTGCAACGGGTGGTCTACATTCACGTAGCAAGTACCATAACAGTATCATAAAAGCCGCTATGGGCCAAATCTTCTATACTGTCATTTTAAAAATGATAACTTATACTGTTTCAGAACGAAGTGTTTTAGCTTGAGTTTCTGTTTTTAAAATGATATAAAGCATCATTACAGATATTACACATGCCAAATATTAAGTTATGTGTTGTTGTAAATTTAATTGTTGTTTATACTGTGATAGTTGCAGTAGTTTAAACAACATTTCCTGAGAGAACTGAATCAGGCTGCCACAATAGTTATTGGTAAAAATGTCTGACTGAGTAGATCATCAGCTCTGTTTGATTTTTGATTTTTTTTTGGGGGGGGGGGGGGGGGGGGGGGGGGGGGGGGGTAATATGTTTCTCTGTACTGTTGGCACCTGCACCGAGAGGATTTTTTTGTATATCTACTTGTTGAATAAAAGTTCTACTTCATTTACTTTTAAAATACTTCAAAGCAAATTATTATGTAACTGACCCCTGAATAATGAGCAGCAGCTATTGCATCAGTGCCTTCACTGTGTGTTTAGATGTGTTGCTTTCACACCTCTAATGAATAGATCATCTCTGCATTCAGCACAGGTGTTAACAGCACCCTGAGGTGCATATTTACTCAACAGCAAGCCATAATGGCTATAATTGGTCTTCAGAGTTTACTGTAGCTGTAATGAATAACCTCAGATGACTTATTATCAGGAGTAAATGAGAAACTTGACATTGCATGTTTGACAAATCAACAGCTTCAAAGAAACAGACAAGTGACCAATCCTAAGTCACAACTTCACTTCATGCATTCTACCAGCACTGCTTCCTACTGTTTCCTTCATTTTTCTGCTGTGTAACAACAAAAGGGATATGTGCCACCCAATGTTCAAAGTTGACTAAATGAACCTTAGATGGCACGAGCAGAAAAAATATATATTGTTACAACCCTGCAACTAAAAAGGGAGACTTCATGCAACAATTCTAAATGAAACATTTATTTTAAAGGTGCAATGTGTGATATTTCTGAGGATCTATTGACAGAAATGCAATATAAGATCCATAACTACGTTTTCAGTGGTGTATAAAGACCTTACTTAATGAACCGTTATGTTTTTATTACCTTAGAATGAGTCATTTATATGTACATAACCGCGGCCACCCCCTTCTATGAAGGTCGACATATCGTGACGTCATGTTTCTACCGTAGCCGACAGCGAACAGACAGCGCTACAGAGCGCGTTTCATTACTAACTTGAATGAGAAGCAGCAGAAAAAGACGCGGCTTCCTACGTCGGCCTAGTCGTAGCCTCTCATTCGAGTTTGAAATTTCAAGGAAAGGCCGCGAATTATTGACCGGTTGCAATTCGCAAATCTCACCACTAGATGCCGCTAAAAATCACACACTGCACCTTTAATGACGTATGCGCATGAGCTCAAACGTTGAACTGATTTATTCGTTGCATTTGGAGAGGAAGAATTGTCTAAACTCATTAAATCATCTATATCAACAACAGGTATGTTAAACCCTATACCGAATAAGCTACTGAAAGAGAAGCTTCCTGAGGTCATAGATCCTCTCCTTAATATCATTAATTCCTCTTTGTCACTAGGATATGTACCGAAAACGTTTAAAGGTCCCGTTCTACGTGATCCCATGTTTCAAACTTTAGTTAGTGTGTAATGTTGTTGTTAGAGTATAAATAATATCTGTAAAATTATAAAGCTCAAAGTTCAATGCCAAGCGAGATATTTTATTTAACAGAAGTTGACTACATAAAACGGCTCGATTGGACTACACCCCTCTACTTCCTTCTTTAGTGACATCACCAGAACCGTGTTTAGACTAACCTCCGCCCACAGGAATGCTCCCTCAACTCTACTGGCTACTTGCGCACTTCTTATAACTTAGGCTACTGTGTTTACTCAGCTCTTACCGTGATTTTCTGAAGTAAAACTGACGCTTCATCTTTTGTGTGATGTACAATAAACTTTATTAAACTCATCAGTACATGTTTGATCATCATTCGGACCTGGTCCGAAACAGCAGACTTGTAGGCTGTTAATAAATAATGGATACATACAAGCAGATGACAATACATTATAATAACCGTAATTAAACTACTAAACCATACCTGTTTCATCTCTATACAGCACTCTGACTCTGTAGGCATTATTGTCCGACTCGAAATGAACGCCGTTACTGAGAGTTTCTGATATTATCATCATTCCATGAGATGAATTTGTCCTGACAGACTGAGCGCGAGCTCATGAAGCTCCGCCCCCTGGGTCGTCCAGCAGCAGCTCATTTGCATTTAAAGGGCACACACTGAAACAGCTCGTTTTTCTGAGCCCCAAAAAATGTCAATTTAAACATGCTGTAAAAAATGATCTGTTGGGTATTTTGAGCTCAAACTTCACATACACACTCTGGGGACATCAGAGACTTATTTTACATCTTGTGAAAAGGGGCATACAACGGGACCTTTAAGCTGGCTATTATTAAAGGTGGGATCAGTCGGTCTGTCGTCCGTGCAGTGCAGCTGTGTCCGGTGACCGCTACCTATTGGAAGGGGGATCCTCGTCTCCCCTCTAAGGCCTGTACGTTTTCGTCCGTTCTCACGGGCAAGGCTTACAAAGCCTGTTGGCAAGCCACTTCCTCCCTGCATGCCATGGCGTTGCTGCAGGCCCACCAGGCCAAGGCACTCATGGACATGGACGAGGGTAGCCCAGACCATGAGCTCATGGGTGAGCTCCACCCAGCAACCGACCTCACCCTTCGGGGCACGAAGGTTGCGGCTCACGCTATCGGCCTGGCGATGTCTACCTTAGTGGTTCTGGAGTGCCATCTCTGGCTCATCCTGGCTGATATGAGGGATGCCGACAAGACTCGTTTCCTGGACTCCCCCATTTCCCAGGTTGGGCTGTTTGGCGACGCGGTGGACAACTTCGTCCAACAGTTCTCTGCTGCTCAGACACAGACGGAGGCCATCCGGCACATCCTGCCCCTGCGGCCCCCTACTGCTTCCACCCGTCTGACGGTGGCAGATCCTCTGTCTACTCGCCGACGAGGGCGTCCTCCTGCCACCGCCACAGCAGCAGCCTTCACCTAGGCCTCAATATGGAGCCCTGCCTGCGGCCACCCGCAAATCTTTGTTTTGTTTCTGTTTGTGTTCCGCCATTGGCATTTGTCATTTCTTTTACCCAAATTGTCAAAGAAAGAGAAAATTCCTCTGTTCCTGGGTCCCAGGATGGCCAGACCGGCAGTGTGCGACCCTGTAAAGCCTTGCCACCCTCAGCCCCCTCTTGTATCGCCAGCCGGCAGCTGAGTGCGGTCCAATTACGCTCAGAGTTTAGCTTCTTCCTGGGCGCTGGCACCAGGTGCCTCGCAGAGAGATATTTGTAGAGCTGCAGGGTGGCACCAAACATGTTCGCTAGATTCTATAGCCTACGTGTCGAGCCGGTAGCTTCCCGTGTGCTCTCTTTGCATAGTTTGTTTGTTTATTTATTTATATAGCAGTTTAATACAACTCACGTTGCCCAAAGTGCTTCACAGTCACAAGCTAAAAAACACAAGAAGATAGCAGAAATAAACATATCCACATCACATAAACACACATAGACAATAACCCATTTAAAGAAGCTCTCCATTTGAATTGAAAAGATGTTGTTTTAACATAGCTTTGAACATGGGTACGGATTTGGCAGATCGAATAGATTGAGGGAGGTCATTCCACAATTTAGGGCCTGCTCAAGAAAAGGCTCTGTCAACTCTATGTTTATATTTAGTCCTGGTAGTGCAAAGCAGCTGTTGATCTTCTGATCTCAAGGATCTAGAGGGGGTGTAAATTGCCACCAAACTGGACAAATACACAGGAGCTAAATTGTGCAAGGCCTTAAAAACAAGTACAATTATATTATAAATAATTCTAATTCATATTGGCAGCCACTTTAATGAAATTAATAATGGAATCACCGATTCATATTTCTTTGCCGACTTTATCATTTTTGGACAGTAATTTTTTAAACTTCACCTCTATTGTAATCTCAAAGTTATGGCCAGTTGATAATACCTAGAATATCAAAATTGACTGCTGACGGTAGATCCTTTTTTTTATTTAGCACCTAAACTCTGGAACAGTCTTCCTAACATTGTCCGGGAAGCTAAAACACTCTGTCAGTTTAAATCTAGACTAAAAATACATCTCTTTAACCTGGCATACACATAGAGCATTATACATACTAATATTATTCAAATCAGTTAAATGATTATTAGGCTGCATATATTATGGCCGGAACTGGGAACACTTCCTATAACGCCTTATGTACTTGTTACATCATACAAAGAATGGCATCTACGCTAATGTTAGTCTTTCTGTTTATTCCGAGGTTTGCTGTAATAAGCTGGTTCCGGGCCGTATACCGATCAGATGGTGGATCTGCATGTAGACACGGCAACAACCCATGATGTAGTCAGCCGGATCCAGGCGGTATCCAGATCAGATGGAGGACCTGCGACCTAGACAGAGGTTGTCAACTATACTCTCCCCTGTGAAGGTCTCATCGACATGACAGCCATCGGCACTGATCATCAACAAACCCGTCTCCATAAGTGCATCATGACTCCGATCTTCAACCAGATGGAACTGGATAATTATGAATGTTCCAATCCAATCTGACTTGTGACCTGTAATGCTGCCTGAATCATAATCATACACTGTTCATTCGTTGGCCAGAGGAGAACTGACCCCCCGACTGAGCCTGGGTTCTCCCAAGGTTTTTTTCTCCATTCTGTCACCTGATGGATTTTTTTTTTTTTTTGCCGCTGTCGCCTTTTTCGCCTTTTTTCGCCATTGGCTTTTGGCTTGCTTAGTTGGCAACATTTAATTTAATATTCAACATTATTATTGATCTGCCTGCATTGACACCATTTTATGAGAACTGAACTGAGCTGGACGATGACATCACTGTTTTCTCCCGAGCGGCTATATATATAAATTAACTAAATTAATAACTTTTTTACAACAAAACTGAAACATCACTGAACTTACTGTGACACTACTTTCTTCTGGAAACAAACTTTGTTGTACTATTTTCCTGTTATTTCTGTAAAGCTGCTTTAAAACTATCTGTTGCCTATGAGGTTCCATTTGTGCCAAAATTATGTTGACATGCTGTCTGTCTATGCTGTGTGTCGTCTTCCATGTCTGTGTCTGTTCACTGTCTATGTCCATGTATGTCTGTCTATGCTATGTGTCGTCTTCCATGTCTATGTGTCTGTTCACTGTCTATGTGATTGCCCACATGACTCAACTTTTGTCTTTGTCCACTCAACTTACTCCTGTCATCTGTCCTTGTCGTTTGACTGTGTCGTCTTGCGTGTCAATGCTGCATGTGTCATGACTATGTGTTTTTTCACTCTGTCGTTGCTATGCGTCGTTTCCCTCTGTCGTTACTATGTGTTGTCTTCCGTGTCTATGCTATGCGTCGTTACTATGCGTCGTTTCCCTCTGTCGTTACAATGTGTCGTTTTCCATGTCTATGCTATGCGTCGTTTCCCTCTGTCGTTACAATGTGTCGTCTTCCATGTCTATGCTATGCGTCGTTACTATGCGTTGTTTCCCTCTGTCGTTACAATGTGTTGTCTTCCATGTCTATGCTATGCGTCGTTACTATGCGTCGTTTCCCTCTGTCGTTACAATGTGTTGTCTTCCATGTCTATGCTATGCGTCGTTACTATGCCTCGTTTCCCTCTGTCGTTACAATGTGTTGTCTTCCATGTCTATGCTATGCGTCGTTACTATGCCTCGTTTCCCTCTGTCGTTACAATGTGTTGTCTTCCATGTCTATGCTATGCGTCGTTACTATGCGTCGTTTCCCTCTGTCGTTACAATGTGTTGTCTTCCATGTCTATGCTATGCGTCGTTACTATGCCTCGTTTCCCTCTGTCGTTACAATGTGTTGTCTTCCATGTCTATGCTATGCGTCGTTACTATGCCTCGTTTCCCTCTGTCGTTACAATGTGTTGTCTTCCATGTCTATGCTATGCGTCGTCACTATGCGTCGTTTCCCTCTGTCGTTACTATGTGTTGTCTTCCATGTCTATGCTATGCGTCGTTACTATGTGTCGTCTTCCATGTCTATGCTATGCGTCGTTTCCCTCTGTCGTTACAATGTGTTGTCTTCCATGTCTATGCTATGCGTCGTTTCCCTCTGTCGTTACAATGTGTCGTCTTCCATGTCTATGCTATGCGTCGTTACTATGCGTCGTTTCCTTCTGTCGTTACTATGTGTCGTCTTCCGTGTCTATGCTATGCGTCGTTACTATGTGTTGTCTTCCATGTCTATGCTATGCGTCGTTTCCCTCTGTCGTTATAATGTGTCGTCTTCCATGTCTATGCTATGCGTCGTTACTATGCGTCGTTTCCTTCTGTCGTTACTATGTGTCGTCTTCCGTGTCTATGCTATGCGTCGTTACTATGTGTTGTCTTCCATGTCTATGCTATGCGTCGTTACTATGCGTCGTTTCCTTCTGTCGTTACTATGTGTCGTCTTCCGTGTCTATGCTATGCGTCGTTTCCCTCTGTCGTTACTACGTGTCGTCTTCCATGTCTTGGAATGCGGTTTTGGAGAGGACGCTGGCGCACGTTAGGCTGCCGCTTCTCCTGCCATATTTTATTTTATTTAAATTTTAGTTTATTAACTATTTTTAAGGATTATATTAAATTCTCCTGAATTATTTTAACTTTATACTTTTATGAGTTTTTCTGCTGCCGGTTTTGCACTTACGTGTCTGAACCAGCCTTTCGAAGTGTCTGTTCTGGTCTGTTTGCCGCTTGCCGATTACATCTGCTGCCGTGTTTCTCCTGCACTGTCCCTGCTACCTGTCCGCTGCCTGCTGTTGTCTCCGTGAACCAGCGCTAAGCAGAGGTCTGAACTTTTGGACATCACCATGCTGAGTGTTTGTTCTGGTCTGTCTGCTGCACGTCGATCACATCTGCTGCCGTGTTTCTCCTGCACTGTCCCTGCTATCTGTCCGCTGCCTGCCGTTGTCTCCGTGTGAGTTCAGACGGATCCCTGGTGCTGTATTAACCTGATAACCAGCAGGTTTCAGCCTCTTTACATAATGGCTGAATAATTCTGAATGGCATCATGCGACTTCATTTAATCATTTGGATTATCGCCGTTTTCATTACATCAGGAACCAGCGCTAAGCAGAGGACTGAACTTTTGGATACCACCATGCTGAGGTACTCTCTATCTGAACTTTTATCTCTGGACCACCTTGGCCGCCCAAATTATAGCGTTTTAAAATCTTTGCGCTTCTCGCTTCTCCTCCGTCGGCCTTGTTACTCTCATGGAGGCTCACGTCAGAGTCTTTCTGTTGTTGGTGCTGGAGTCTCAGTGTTTTGGTCGAACTGTAGGCGCGTGCTGCGTCGTACTTCTGTACCTCGAGGAATTTGTTATGGAAATTTACGCGACTTTTTCTCAAAACACTGTGGTGAATGTGCTCTGCAGCAATATGCGAATTGCTCATTTAAACACGAGGTCAATAAACAACAAAACGGCACTTATCACTGATACTATTTTAGATAGGGAAATTGACATTCTGTGTCTCAGTGAAACATGGCACAAAGAAAATGACTATCTTAATCTGAATATGTGTGCTCCACCTGGATATAAATATGCTGACATGCCTCGTGCTTGTGGTAAAGGTGGTGGCCTGGCTGTGATATTTGGACCTAATGTCTCAGTTAATGTTATTGATGCACCTAGTGTTTCTTCATTTGAATGTCTGGTTTGTAAAATCAATGGTGTTTCACCTGTGCTTATGCTGCTCATTTACCGTCCACCAAAACCTAATCCTGCATTTTTCTCTGAGTTTACTGAGTTGTTGACACTTCTTAGTCCACTCTGTCCTGCTATGGTGCTGACTGGCGATGTCAATTTTCATATTGATAATCCTAACTGTGGAAATACTGCTACTTTTATGGACATTTTGGATGGCTTTGATTTTACTCAGCATGTCACTTTTCCGACCCATAAGCTGGGCCACACATTGGATGTAGTTTGCTCTGCTGGTGTTGACATTAGATCTCTGAATGGTATAGACATGAGTATAAGTGACCACAGACTCATTACTTTTGATATGAATGTCATGTCTTCACGAGCCACTTCTAAACGCACTATAAAATTTCGTAACCTCAAGCACATGGACTTCTCGTTCTTTTCTGCCTCTCTCTCTGGGCTTCCTATTACTAACTCCGTGGAGCACTATAATTCCATGCTATCTGCACTTTTGGATGAGTCTGCACCTGTGCGGGAACGGGTCGTTACATTTAGGAAACCATGTCCATGGTATACCCCTGAGTTACGCTTAATGAAAGCTGCTGGAAGGCAATTAGAACGGCAGTATAAGAAATCTGACCTGACGGTACATAGGCTTTGCTATATTCAACAACAGTCTGAATACCACTCTGCTCTGAACATTGCACGTAAAAATTACTATTCTAACATCATTGGAAATGCTGCAACTAATTCTAAAGCTCTATTTAAGACTGGACTGCTGTCTCACTATACTGGGGCATTAGGACCCACACAGACCACAAGATGAGTGCCCCCTGCTGGCCTCACTAACACCTCTTCCAGCAGCAACCTGGTTTTCCTAGAAGGTCTCCCATCCAGGTACTGACCAGGCTCAGCCCTGCTTAGCTTTAGTGGGCAACCAGTCTTGGGCTACAGGGTGATATGGCTGCTGATAAAATGCTGTACATGTACATGTATAAGCTGTAATTTCATATATTGTTTATATTGTGTATAATGTGCACTGTAAACATTTTAAGTACGTATGTTAAGCATATACTGTATATTGTATATCTATACATTGTAAAAATTGTAAATTGCAAAATTGTAACTGATACACTGTCTTTTATGTTAAATTGTATTCTGCGCTGTCTGGACTACACTCTTAATAATTACACTCACTACGGCACATGTGCTGTTAGTGATGTGACAATAAAGTGATTCTGATATTGAACAGCTGTGTTTTATTCATGATAAAACGTCTATAACTACTTCACACAATGGTTCTGTGTATGACCAAAGACTTTATCTGGATAATTGGCTCGTTTTCGCATTAATGTATAAAATTATTATTATTGTAACAGACTTTACAGTGATTAATCCTCTTATCTGTCTTATTGAGGAGAGACTCTTAATTTGACGGTTTTCACAGTGAGCGATACGTGAAATGAAAGGGAGATTTTTCTTTAAAATAGATCTAAAGTTTGCACGTTTATGCACCCACCGAAAAGGCATAAGTCTTGTATACATTTGTTTATTGTTAGTTGTAATGAGTGGGGTTTTTTTTGTAATTTGTGTAAGCAGATGATAATACAATGGAGAGAGGGAATGGGCTGTTGTTAATGCGCACTTCTTGTGCTTTGTTGACCTCTTATGGTGATTTTCTGAGATGAAACGGAAGCAATAAACTTTATAAAACATCAACAAAGTTGACCATCATTAGAGCGGGGTCCGCTACAATTATTATAATGCTAGTATTATTAAGTTAATATTAGGACCTACAATTAATTTGCCTTCCTCAACCTCAACCAACCGCACGTATAAGGATTAGACTTCTCAAAGAAAATGTAGCCTACACCCCAACATCAACATTTAATTGTAAGGGAATTTATTCACAAATTGTCAAGAGTGCTTGTTATAACAAACGCATTCTTATACGGTTGTTGTTTGCATCCTTGCTCGTAGGCCTTGTTGTGGAAATTCTTTTCTCAACTTCAAATCAATAATTGTAAGACAGTAGGATATCTCAAAGGTTAACAAAGATCAGCTTTATTTCTTGCAAGAAATAGACATTCACATACAGAGCGCATCTGATATGAGAAGGCAAAGGGTTAGTCCCCTCGCAGAGGTTATATACCCCTAACACATCCTGGGTAGGCTTCATCATTCGTTTACCTTAAAAGGAAACATCTTGTTCAAAATCTTTGTCTGGCATAAATTATATCTAGACAGAACAATATCATGCCTACATACAAGTTCCTGTTTTTCAAATTCACACCTTTTGTCTATCTCTATTTTGATCTGAGCTGCGCACATACTTTTCACACTTGAAGTCCAACAATAGGTCACTTTGAGCACACATAGTCTCTTTGCTACCCAAAACATTTTGTTCCTGCAAGCTTGTCTTAACTTATGCTTTTCTAAACACTTGATTACATATCTTTAATAACGTGCTTTAGCTTATATGAATATATTTCTTTAAATGCTCATGAATAAAAATAAAGTAAAAGATGTTAATACAAGTTGTACACGTCTATAAGTAAAAACACATCTAAAAGTAAAAGAACACATCTAAATGTTAAATTTCTATAACATTCCACTCCTTGTTAATTCAAAGAACATACACAAAATTTGACATTTACTTCTCCATAATCATAGTAATTTACAACAAGTAAATTTTCTTAGTTTCTTAGTCAAACTCATGTTCGCTCTCGTTCTCGTATACCTCACCTTCAGGCACTGTAACCTCAACCTCATACTCTTCCCAACATTCTAATTCTAGCAATCAATTCTATTTTCAAAAAAAACGAATCATACCATAGTACATTGCCTTTTAACTTTGAATCAAGTTTCATTATCCTTTGCTAAATTTCGAATCCAATTGATCTATTAGGCCTTTAACAGGCTGATACTGCTGATTAACCATCTTTCTTACCCTATTTTGCTAGCTTTTAATTCAAGTAAGCGATTGTTTTACTTAGTCAGATCTATTTAAGGATCTGTGTAATAAAATCTAACCAAAAAGTTCTAAAATACTTTCATTTTTATCCTTAACACAAATATCAATAATTGTATTATCTTATTTCAAACAATGTCATTAATTTTAAAATTAACTCTCACCCAGCTGTTGCCATGAGAATAGCTTTAGCTGCTGATGTGCCATTTAATCATTAATCACCTATCCTAAAATCCTATTTTTCCAGAATTAACCGATGGACATAACATGTCCTGCCTCTATTTGTTGGCAATGCGGAATAATTCATAATGGATCCATTGATCCAGATCATTAAATCTATAACTTCATTTTGAATTAAGAAAGCTTTTTGGAATTTTGCTTTATGAGCAAATATTCTATTTCACTGAAATGTCTTAACTGTTTAGATTCATTTCAGTTTAAATTTGACATGTTTGAGTTACATTGTTCTTGGTCTAGGTTTTAACTTTGTGCCCCCTACATAATTATTTTTAATTCGTTGAAGACCTTTCTCAACAAAACAAGTCCATATTTCATTTATGGAAGCCTGGCTAAATTAGCAAGCACTGTTACTGTATTCCTAGATAGACTAGACCTGCAGTCACCTCTCAGATATCAAATACAGACATTAGACAATACATGAAAGGAACACTTCAATAATCACACTGGTAACTTCTTTAACTAATAATATCCAGAAATTAAATATGTTTCCCAAAATCAATCTCCTTTTGAAAGTTTTTCTTTTGCTATTTTAACAAATGGAAACACCTAAAAAATATTTAATGTAGTCATTAATTAATCGCTATAGAAGTTTACCCAATTATCTATTCGGACCTGGTCCAGCAAAGTAACTTATCCTCTCTTATTAGAGAACAACTATTATAACTATTAATTTTTTAGCATCTATGATATTGAATTAGAGTTCTAAAACCCCTTAAGTTTTTCCCAAAATAGTTCCTAGATTATTTATTATTTTTACAGTAATGTACCTATTTAGAGTCCTTATACTCTACAGAATTAAGACATTTTCCTCTTCTTAATTTACGAGTACCTGAATGTACCTATTAATTAGTAATTGTTCAAATCATGAGTTCTATATCAATTCTCAGTCGCACAGTTTGATTGAACTGAATAAAAACATCAATTAACATAACACACAATTAATTATTACACTAAGCTTAAACCATTAGTTGGTCCACATCTTCCTCCAGATGTGCTGATCATCTCGTTGCCCCATGGACGGTCCATCTTCACCAGGGTGATTCTTTGCGAACCGTTGCAATGGGCTTTCCCACGTTGGCAAGGGAGGTACGTTAAACTAGCACGTCCTTGTTCCCCCACTTGACGCTGTGTGTTGTCGTTGGTGTCGGCGTTGGCGTGTGGTTGCTGAGGGCTGGTTGGTGTAGTTTAAGTCGAGATGCTTGACGGAGGTGTCACCGCACCCCAGATGGGACCTTGTTTGTGGAGTGAACCATTTCCTGGCTGCTTTCACCTGTGAATGGAGACCTTAAGTATTTTTGTTAATTACAACATGTATCATGTCGCCAGACTCATCTGCTTGTCTGGCCGGTCGTCCTTTTTTGATGAGACCTGTGAAATTTCATGTTAAACAGTAACAAGACAATCTTTTATACATTTGAAACAGAATCAGTTCTGTTCGCTGAGATCCATCATGACATCCTGTAAAAAGGAAAAAGTTAAACATGGGGTGGACAGGGCAAGCTTGCTTGCTCTCTGCCTTCCCAAAGTTATACGTTGCGCGTGTGTGTGGCATTGTTTATTTCTGCCACAACAACAATAACCCAGCTCAGGATAGTTAGCCAAATTCATCCATGGTTGTTATTTTATTGGGAATATTTTCTTCCCTGTTGGGTCATATTTTACCTGTTTAGATACAGCTGTTTTGATTGATCATTTATGTCTCTGAACACCATAATTCACACACTCACTTTCACACACTCCACACACCCCTCTCTGGCCAGAGATTCATTCATTCATTCATTCTTGTCTGCCATAGCAGTTTATGAACTGAATGGGGAACATATATTTATTAGGAGTGGAATACCACCAAATATGAACGGTAACAAAGTTTGACGACGACAGAAACTACTGAACGTAGACACACTGTGGCATTCCCCTTGCGACAGTGTCTGAACGTTACGATATCAATTCTCAATTGTCCGATGCAGTCGTCATGTGTTTGAGTTTACACAGTGGACGTAAACCTAACTTTTCAAAATCAAATAGATTAAACACTTTAAATAGAAGTCGTATAGACCTACAATTGCAGTTGAGAGAATCCGTTTTAATTTCTCAAATGCAATTTGTCATTCTTTGCACAATTTCAATTTTCCAACTTTTTGTTGTTGCTCATAAGCTATTTAAAAGAAGATTTAGAAATCTTCACACAATCTTTGATCCATGGACAAAAATAAAAAACATTTCTATCTCGCTGATGATGACAGCATGTGATTTCAAATGTTTATAATTAGAAAACATTGTTTCTATTGTATCCAGAAAATTACCCTTAAATTAAATGGAGTGACCAATATTTTTGTCAACCCACAATTTATATTTAAAGTTGGTCACCCAATCTCATTCTCATATGCACAATGCACAAAAAAGTATCTTAGTTAAACATACAGTAAACCATTGACTCTTAGAATCTCATAGATCTCCCAGGGATAACGGGATACAAATTCTAGACGCCTTCATATAAAAAGTATAATATTTAAACACGTGCAATTCATATAGTACTATTTATTCATCACTTTAACAGTTCTGATTCCCTTAATATTTTCTCTTAGTGACTGTTTGTAAAACCCTGTGCTCTCAGATGGCCACACATTTTGTCAGCCACCAATCTTTTAGTCACACTGTTTCACAAAAAGCCCCAGTTCTCTCCACTCTGCAGTCTGTGGTTTAGCTAAAGAGATGTGAGGGACTTCCCCCTCTACATCATACAGTGATGCTTGGCTATCAGTCAATTCAACCTTCACAGCACACCATTTATCTGACCAAACTAACTCTGAGGTTTTCAGTTCCTCAATCTCTAGTTCAAAAATTTCATCTGGCTCACTGCTAACATGACATGTGCAATGCAAATCACTTTCTTCCATGAAATCATGTTACAATGATGTTATAATCATATAACAGCATGTAAAACAATTAATGGCATCCAAAATAAAAGCTTGTGTTTACATAATTATGTGTACTGTATGTGTGTATAATTATTTTGTATATATAAATACAGACACATGCATGTGTATATTTAAGAAATATTTGTATGTGTATATATATATATATATATATATATAATTTATATTATATTATATTATATATAAATATACAATTGTAAATTAATAATAATAGCCTATCACTAAAATTATATAGGCCTAATAACATGTTGATTGTGAACACAGCCCAAATCTGCCTGTGAAAATCAAAAGCAGCTTCAAACACAGACTTAAAAGGAGAGATTTTCTTCTCATTTTTTCACTGTCATAATGTATGTCCACAAGAGAAATATTAAGTCAGTAAATTAATACAGTTTTTTAAGGTGTCCACTAATAGGTCTACATTTTCTTTTGAAAACACATCTTCATCTATTTCTCTTTATGTATTGAAGCTTGTTTCTGCCACAGAATAAAAAATAAAAAAGGTAATTACGACTTTTTATCTCAGAATTGCGTGAAATAACCTAAAGTTACAATTGTGAGATATAAAGTCAGATTTCTTTTTATATAAAGTTGCAATTGCAAGTTATAAAGTAAGAATTGTTTGATATAAAGTTGCAATTCTGAGGAACAAAAGTTGCAATTATCTTTTAAGATGTCTTATTCTGTGGCGGAAATAAGCTTCAATACATATTGTGAGACCCTGGACCACAAAACCAGTCATATGGGTCAATTTTCTGAATTTGAGATTTATACATCATATGAAACCTGAATAAATAACCTTCCCATTGATCTTTACTTAATATCCAAATCGTTTTTGGCATAAAAGAAACATTGATAATTTTGACCCATACAATGTTTTGTTGGCTATTTCCTATATACCCGTGTGACGTGACTGGTTTTGTGATCCAGGCTCACATATGTGATAGGCTATGACAGGAAAGCGTCCTGTGCATTTAAGAGCATCCAGACAGAGCGAACTTTTAACGGAAGCCATAAGGAGGAAATAAAATGATAAAAATGTGTTCTCATCTCAATCCATGCAGAAATATACAGTCAAAATGCTGCATCTGTAACGACATGAGAGTATAATGTGTGTCCGTAAATTTCCTGCCTACTTGTTGAAATACTCCCCAGTTTTTAATGCTTTATTTAACACCACAACAGAGTCAGATAGACGAAGGTGGAGAAACTCGTAAGATAGCCTCAAGTATCAAGTATAGCCTCAACCTTATTGCTTACTTAACATATCTTCACTTGTGTTATGATTATGAATATTAACTAAAGTCTTTTGGCTTTGTAATGACATAAAGGTGGGGAACTGATAACAGGATTTTCATATTTTGGTGAACTAACACAACAATTTTCAATGTGCTTGCTCTTTTAAGATGGGGACACAAAAAAATGTAACAAACAAGTTGTTCATATTTATTTGTTCATTGGTATTAAGAATGAGTAGGCCTAATGTTAGTACCAGAGGTGGTGTGTTTTGCTTGCACACAGGGTTCTCAAGTCTCACGCATTGGCCGTGAGACACACGCAATTCAACCAGTTCACACGCTCACACGCCACACCATGTATTTCTCACGCTGAAAAGGCAATGCCAACCAAGTTGTCCTGCAAGCTTTATAACGTTGTGTACGAGGCGCACGCACACAAAGTGTGCACGCACACGCACCGTACGTTCGTTACTAGGTAACCAACAACATCGCGCGAACGCGCTGGGTTTGTGCTGGTGTAATGCATTGGTCAAAAAAAGTAGGTTTTTTTTTTCTGACAGACCAGCCCATGAAACATGTAGATCAGCGGCCATTGGTTCTTTTCTTGATTGACACTGGGCTGGCCCAATCACAACTTTAAACGAGTGAGCGAGCGTGCAGCAGTGTCAGTGTGTATCTGTCAAAATATTCAGCGAGATGGAGAAGAAACGCAAGGAATGTGCAGAGAAATAGCGTGAAACAATAGAAACTGGCCCTTAAAGCAGACACTGTAAACTGTGTCAAAATAAACAGTATGTTTTCTGCCCTTCATCAGCTCCTGTGATGATGATGATGATAGTGAGGAGGATCAGGAGAGAGATGAGTAATCCGCGGTAAGCATAACTACTTTCAAAACACTTAGGCCATGTCATGAGTGTAGGAACCCATAACCCAGTTACAGATTATTTCCATATCTGCATATTTGACGATTACCGCAATTCACTAGAAATTTAATGAGAGGCGTTTGTAAACCATGTTTTCCGCCAAAATAAAAGCTTGATGCAGTTTGCGTCAAAATAAAAGATCATGTGCTTATCTCTTTCAAGTATAGAAATAGGTACAAATCTAATTATGAAAGTTTCCTTTATTTTTTAGTGCATTTGTTTTTACAAAATATGGCTATTACGGTCATAGGATTAATATTATAACTATTATTATGTAGTAGGTGTAATGTAAATAGACACTGTAACTAAAAGAGGTTTAAATTTTTCTTTGTTTAATTTGCACACTGAATATAGTTTGGAGCTTTTAATTTTGAACTCTCAAAGTGCACCAGATTGATGGATTTAACATTAATATGCAAAAAAAATTCTCACGAGGGGCAATTTGTTATATTTTTGTATATTTGTAATTTGAAATATAACATTAAATAGTATATTTGATGTGATGAATTGCTCTGTCATTTATCAGATTTACCAATTGTTATAATTTCAATTTGTGCTGGTTAATTATGAACAATGGGTAAAATTGGGGGGCGGGGACAGGCGGGGGCGGGCCTCCATTAGGGCTCCTCCCCTAACCGCATGTGATCTCACTCCAAGCTTTTGATAAAACTTGAGAACCCTGCTTGCACATAACAATAATGTCAATCTTTAATAATTAAATTCTTTCAAAGACTGAAAATTACTTCTTGTATCCCATCATTACTTGTTTTTAGCCTAAATGTGAAGCTGTTTCATGTTGAAGTGTGTAAAATAGATTTGACAGCATACAGTACCAATCTATTTATGTCTAAATTTAAATCGCTGACTTTAACTGACATAAACGATAGAAAACACTTACCGAATCAACTTATGGTTTCCGTCAATATGCCATAAAGCCATGGGTGTAGGAACAGAGTATACTCTTCTCTGAATTATGTTGATTCCAAGTCCACGACATACAGTGCCCACAGGATCTACAGTCCGTAAAGTTTCCATTACTCTAGACCTCTGCACCCTTGGAAAATTATACAATTTAGACTTAAAACAAATTCCATTGCACTACAGTAAACAAAACTACTTGGTATATTTTGATCCAAGTATAAACTAATCTTGTAGTCAAGACCTTCCTTCTAGTTAATTAATAGCATCAAATAAACATGATTGAACATAAGAAGGAATGTTGTTTTAACCGTGGAAAGGTGTCAGTACACTACGTTTCTCAAGTTCAAATCCTCACATGGTAAATGGAACAATTTAAAATACTGTCAAGAAAATACATCTCGTAATATGTGAGAGATTGTCCATGCAGAACAGATGTCTGTAACACTGTCCCATTTTTTTCTTGCAGTTAACATGCAAAAGTGAAAAGGCTTTGCTGGTGTCTCTCTTTCATGGGGCTGATCCTGTGGTGCGTCCAGTGGTCCGTTACAATTATTCAATGGTATACCCAATATACAATCATTGTGTGCATTGCATAAAGACTCACCTTAGTCCAACGCTGTTAAGGAATCCACTGACTCGCTTTATTCCGGAGTCAGCACATTCTGTGATGAAGTCAGATGCAACTTGTCTAAGTTCCGCATCTGTTATTGCAGTGTAATACATTCGTACTGACCAACTATATTCAGACATTCTTCTTCTTATTGTTCTGTAACTGACACAGAATAAGCGTGCAATTTCTTTTACAGTGAAATTAAATTCCAAAAGGTATTCCCAACTGCTCAGGGGAAATATCCCAGTATGGGCATCCTCTGTCTCCAGTCCTTATCCTGGCAGGCCTAAATCCATGGGTTGACTGAGTCGACTGGGCTTGCAACAAGTACAATACCCTTTGCATGCTGTGTAGGATGTCGTCAATTTCACAAAAAACACCATTACGGACACATCTCTCAAGAATAGAAAGCAGGTTCTCATAACGAGTGTAGATAAAATCCAAATCCATTTGATTCGGGTGCGTTTCAAATTGCTGACAAAGTCGTCGTGATTGAGAATGAATAAACCGTAGCAGCCGATAGCTCTGTTGATTATCCTGAAAGCTATACATTTAAAAAGAAAAAAAAAATCTGGTTAGTCTAACAGGGTCATTCATGTGATTCGGTTGATGATAAATAAAACACTACCTACTACTACAGTATATGTGATTTCTTCCTAATTTTCCCCCACATTGTTGGGTAAAGTTTTTTCATAAGTAAAGGAATAGTTCACCTCAAAATGAAAATAGTGTCATCATTTACTCACCCTTAAGTTGTTTCAAACCTGTATGAATTTCTTTCTTCTGCTGAACAGACAAAAATATATTTTTAATGTCGGTAACCAGACAGTTGATGGTACCCATTAGAGCTGTAATCGGGCCTTAAAAGTTCGGCCCGAAAAGGCCCGAGCACGACAGAGTTTGGCCCGAGCCCGACAAGTACATTTTGATTGACAGCTTTTTAAAAGCCCGAACCCGTTTACAGCCCGACTGTCCAAAAGGCTGTCTATCAGCAGTGATAAGAGTGTCGGAGAATAGCGGGGACACGTGCTTCACACCGCGAGACGGCACACGCACCACTCGGCGGAAAAGGGAGAGAAAGAAAAAAAGAGACTGCGCCGCATGCACACAGCACCTTTGTCTTTCGTAAAAAAATTTGTAATTTATACATTTTTTTAACATCATTTATTCATGACTAATGGAGGCTAGAGGCCACTTGGAAGTTGGAACAAAGAAATAAAATAAGTCCTCCAGAGACCAGCCTCCATTTCACCTCCTCAAGATCCATTTTCACGCTAATCTAAACACATCACCTGACCGCTCATTTACCACGCAACCCGAAGCGCGAGCCCGAGCCCGGCCCGAGCCCGTGTAAAATAATAGAAATTAAGACCGAACCCGACCAAACCCAATTTTTTCGATCATCCCGGAATCTAGTATGCGGGAGATTCCCGGAACTGGTTGATCTATAGATAAACTCATCTTTCAGGCATTAGACCGACCGGGGTGCGTTTCCCAAAACCATAGTTGCTAACTAAGTTAGTTATAGCTTAATTATAGCTAACTAAGTTAGCAACTTTTTTGGTTGCAATGCAACATACACTTCAGCATGAGAAATCGGGGATGTGGCGTGTGAAACCAATCAAATGCGTGTGTCTCACGGCCAATGCGTGAGAGTCACCGAAAACCTGTAATGGCCCACCTACTTTATTAAGAAGCAACATCTTATAATCATATAATGGTTGAATGCATTATTTTACCTCGCCGTTGAACTCATCTTCGGTTACACCGGGAGGATAATTGAAATTTTTTAATTGTCTTCTTCATTGCTGATTATTCTTTATGTTGGTTGACAAACTATCTTAGAGGCGCTTTACCGCCACCTGCTGGACTGGAGTATGGATATAAAGTTTGACACAGGAAAGAAGATAATAGGCTACTGTTAATGCGTCACAAACTTTAATTTCAAGGGTTTCTCAGCTAAGAATGTAGTAAATAATAGCTAATAATCCATAACAAATTTCATGTGCATATGTTTTCCTCAGTGCTGCTCCAAGTTTGTTTTAAGTTTAGCGTAAATTTTATATTTTTAGCAGTGGTCACAACAATGGACAGCTATTAAAAAAAGCATTTTCTTGAATTTGCATGCGTTTTTATAGCAAAGTTGCACATCAACATGGCCTACATATTAATAAATTGTAGCCCATTTATAAAATTGTCTCACATGCAGCAAAATCCCCAGTGTTAAATTAACACTCTTGGTACACATGGCATAGGTCCATTGGACCTATAAGTAGGCTACACCGAGAAAGTTAATTTGTACACAGAGAGTGTTAGTTTAACACTGGGGATGTCGCAGACATTCATTGTAGTGTAGATGAACTCCAACAGCGCACGGCTCCGCTGATTATCCTGAGAACTGCGCAGAGATACAATAATCAGTCAATTTTGTTGGAGTTTGTATCCTACACAATAATTACAATGCTGAATACTAATATAGCCTATTATATTAACATGCATGTTAGGTCTAATTTAGCATGGCCTCTTTTTGCTGCAAGTAAACTGGCTTATTCTTTTCACATAATAGAAAAAATAAAAAATAAAAAAATAATAATTGTTACCGGTCCATAAGAGAAGCATATTCTGACAAATAACTCAAATTAGTCCATGAGCCAGTATCATCTGGGGGGACAAAGCCTCATAGTGATTTTTGGCAAGGTATACACCCCTAGTACTAGAAAAATCACGATAGCAGTGCAGGGGTGGTAGCGAAATCACTTTTTTCAGCTCATGAAGTTACTAACCCCCTAAAATAAATTCTGTTTTTGAAATCTGGTGTATATCTGGTTTAGGCTCATGCTAGGGATATTGTCAATATTCTATAATATGGTGCTTGGTATCGTTGGAAAGGGGACCTTTTAGGCTTTCATTTAAGCCCAGTACTGAATCTGTCTGACAAACACAGAAGTCACATGACTTCTTTAAACCAGAAATAACACACATTTTTTCACAATTTTCGCCTAAACTGTATGCTTTCTTTTATCCCTGTGGCATGAAAGAACACCAGGGACACAAAACTCAACAACTTCAATACTCAAGGCACTCTGATGACTCAGAAAATGTATAATATACCCATACTATTTATTTGTGAGAGCCTTAAATTAGACTTGTGCAGCCAGCACAAGTCTTCAAAATAGAATAGAGCCAATAGAATGGACAGATAGAATACCCTATTAGTCCAGGGCCAAATGGCCTATTTATTCATGTACAGTTGTAATAAAAAGTAATTGTTTCAATAGTGTTGTCAACATAACACTTGTAAGTGGTTTAACTAAATGTTTCTATCATGTATTTTGATATTCACCCACTTTTAGTTAGAATATCAGAAAGTAGCTCATGCACGGAATGTTGATGGATTTTGACAGTTTGACGAGGTTTTGTCAGTTTTGTGAAAAGATTGTTGGTTCAGTTGACTGGTTATAACTACACTACCAACTATGCCATCTTCAATCAACTTCCATTGAGTTCCAGGGGTATTAAATGTAAGTACAAAATACTTTTTCTCTTGTGCTTGTGAATTGGTGGGGAATAGTAGCAGTAGCTAATGTAAGTGTGACCGAACGGTTACCGACCAGGCGGGAGTCAGCCTAACCTAAAGAAATGATTCTTAATATAATTTTTGGTTGTCGACTACGCCACCTAGGGACTTGCACCCTAAGAATGAATTACAAGCCACCGGCTTTTATCTACTCAAAGCACACAGGTTCGTTATCAGTAACTGGGCAGAGTCATGGGTTCTACAAAAAGATGCTTTATTACAAAAGGCCTCAGTCACACTATAAAACCACCCCTCAACAGAGCATTAGACAAAATACTAATTCAACACACACACAATAATTGACAAAGAAATAAATCAAAAAGTTGAGATGTCAATAACGGCAACGGTGAATTACCAAAAAAAAAAAAATAAAAACACACATTCATCGACATAACCATACAGGGCTGGAGGACACCTACTTTGGGCACCCCCGGCTGGAAGTGGCCTACAAAGAAATCAAAAAGAAAAGCTCACTCCATACTCACACCTCACCACACCACACAAGTGAAATAAAGCACTCTCAAGTGAACGGGAGACCCCACTACCACAGCCCCAGGACACCCACGTAAGTGGCCCTCAGCTCCTGTATGGAAATACAAAAAAAGAAATGAATACAAATACAATAAACAATTTAAGCTAATACAAACCAACAATAAATAGGGTCAAGATGGAACAGTTAGCTGGACTCAAAAATCAGCCCAAAAATCCAGCGTCTCCAATAATGTAATCAAAATCAGATATAAAGAAATAATCACGGTAATGAATCTACGAACACAGGAGAATAACTCCTTTTAGTCTTTACAAAAAAAAACAAAATATTAAATAAGTCAACTTAACCCCTTCCCCATCACCCCCAATTTTGGCAAGTGCTGCATACATGAAATGCCCAAAATAAAAAGGTTACTGCTCATAAGTAATTCTGAATAGAAACATAACACACATACATTTAGAAAGCCAACCCTTGAGAGTTTATAGTTCAAGACTCAATTAACCAGACTGTTATTAATATTGAGATATATAAGCTCAAACATATTTTGAACTAAAATAATCTGGGATCACCAGTGATCCCTGACAGGTAAGGGTTCACGGACACATACAATAACGACCAGACAAAGTATTATTAAGACAAGAAAAAGGAGAAACTACACATCAATTCACCATTGCACTTTTTAGACAGACAACACAAACCAGATTAACTGGAAACAAAAGAAAAGAAAATCAAAAATCCGAGCGAGACAACAGCGCTGGCCGGGCCGCTCACACCACTGCCAAATATTGCAGCATGTCATGCCCAACATATCCAACACGAAGATATCAATGGTCAGAATATAGTCAAATCAATCCTAGTGAGATAAATGTTCAATACATACCGACGATGACGATTCTGTTTACCTAGGTGAACTGCAGCTGGTGCACAGACGCCACTAAACGACCCAACACGAAGATATCAAGAGTCAGAGTATGGTCAAATCAATCACAGTAGAATAAACGCTCAATACATACCGGAGATGACGATTCTGTTCACTTAGGTGAACTGCAGCTGGTGCACAGACGCCACTAAATGACCCACGCCACAGAATGCTGCAATAATACACATTATAAACGCACGCACAACAACATTAAGCCCACGTGAACGCCACTCACCTGAATAAACAACCAGCCAACTCCAACCTATCTGCTCCTGCATCAAGTGGTCCAACTGATTTGCATGCTACCTCACAGTCTATACCAGCACCAACAGAGAATATTTAATAGTCATATCCTAAGAAAATAGATCAACCGCAAACACTAACCCCTAATTTCCACCAGATGCGGAACGGCTGCGGAACGGCTCCGTCAATACCCACCAGGTCCGGATTTGTTGCGCAACGGCTGCGGTCATGACTGACAGCTGACGTCACGAGGCCCCATGTAATCTCGCGAATTCTGGTCTGATCGCGCGATATGTAGTTTCTATAAACAGAACTACCAAACCAATCACTTCTGCAATAGTTTTCCACACTGCATCCTTTTTAATGTTGTCCTTATAAAAAGGATGTGATGGGTCATAGATGATGGGTTGATTCTGTACCTCAATAATCAGCATTTCTTCATCCATCGTGTCAACGGGGTTAAAACTTCAACAAGCCTGTCTCCGCCCATTATGACGTTTTCAAGGTGTAGTGTAGGGAAATATGAGCGCGGTGTATTTTATTTTGAAAATTAAACGGATCTTTTATTTTGTTTCTGGCTGTTCTGTTTTGTCACTCGACTTCCTGTCCTGCGTACTCTGCCCTGTAGTGCTGCGGAGCGCTCCGGCATCCGGCAAAAATAGAAGCTCTGCGTATCTGCTACGGAGGGCTGCGGATTGCCGGAGTCGGAACGCAGCTGTACCGCATTCAGTGGAAACACACTCATTGACTTTAATGGAAACCTATTGACTCCGCCGCCGTGCCGGAGCCGTAACGCAGCCGGTGGAAATTGGGGGTTACACATACCTTTTCCCTGCAGCACGTCGAGCCGGAATGACAACACAATAGGGCGGGTGTTACAACTGATCGCATCACAACACAGGCGCAGCCTACTTAAATACGCATTTCCTGATTTGACATAACCAATGAGTGACATCTACGTCACCCACACACTACAGATGGTGGACAACCAGAATGCCTATTACCGCCGCGCCAGCCGCCGCGGCGAAATCACCGCGGCGAAAATAAACCAGCCGCATTTCAAAGTCGTTCCCGCAATGACCGCCAGGTGGCGCAAAGGGACATTGTGCAAAACAGCAGCAATTGCCATATTTTAAAATGTAAGTGGGTTAAATATAAAACCCTAAGCCTAATAGGCATATTTTTAATATATATAAATAGGCCTATTAGGCTACAACAGAATAGAACCAAAGATAGAATCAATTTTAGAACTGAAAAATTAGAATCAAAAGTTAAAAATAGAGACGATATTAGGAGCAATGACGCTGAATATTTTTACTATTCTATTGAGGAATTAGATAAATGAAGAGCTCTCGTGAGCGATACAATTGCATAGTAATTTATAGTGATTTCAAAAGCAGTCCTTAAAAAAAAAATACATGGAGTAGTGTGGCATAATTTTTGAGAGATTACGCGGAACGCGTTTTAGTTAAGATCCTGGTTTCAATGCCCTTAATGTATATAGGCTAGGCTACTGCTTTAAAAAAATGTCACAACGCGTTTTGAGATTGTTTTGAATTAAACATTGAAGTTAAAAATGTAGTGTTTTGGCACACCAGGCCGAGTGGCATTACGCATTGTTCAAAAATCAGGTTTTATTCTGGCATGTTGAATTGGCGTTAGATTTTTTTTTTTTTTTTGATTTATTAGATTTAGATTTTAGATTTCGTTAGATTTTTTTTTCTCATAACAGCTAAAATAACTAATATATGCCTTGTCTTAATATGACCTACTTAATATAGGCAATAGGCATATAATAGCCTATATAATAAATTAGCAAAACTTGGCCACTAAATATTTAATTTTCAATTATTTTAATTATCACAATTAAAGTTTTAATTTTATTAAATTGAACAAGCGCAACAATCAGCATTTAATCAAATATTCTAAAAGATGTATTATTAATAATAATGTTATTTCAACATAATATTTCGTTTTTTCGACATAATGTGTGCGTGCAACAAGCAAGATGTGTATTTGTAAATCCGGTGATGCATGCATTGATTTTTATCAATAAACTAGTGTTTTCTGACAGTGTCGACTGCAAAGATGAAGTTGACGATCGCCATATTTGTAGTGAACGCACCTAGAGAGAAATGCACATAAAGACATAATCAGAGAGTAGCCTTTTTCTTTTCGTTTTGAATTATTTCGTTTGAAGACATTTCAAGCTTTGTGTATTTGATGTATTTATCATGTCTGTGTGAGGCATACGCTGAGTTTCGTTAAGTTAGGAGGATGAGATGCGCTCCAGCTGACGTGCAATGCAAGTGACCGCGCGGGCGCATCCATGATTAGTGTCTGTTATATTTGCTTCTCTTACTTATTAAATCCAGGCAAGTGGTTGATGAAAAATTGATCAAAATTAAGATACAATTTATAGAAAACGAAATTCACTTTAAAGAGAGGTTTTCTACTAAACAAAACGTAATGAAGTGGTCAAAATCATGTCTGACCCACTCCATATCCATCTCTCGATATAATGCATCTTACTCGTGCTGTTCACTTTTCATATTCAACATTGATGGAAAAAAATAACATTATAATATTTTAACAAATATGATACTAAATGAGATTATTTAATGGCTACAACAGTATAGTAGGCCTATAGACTCTATTTGTACAAATTGCTGCACATTAATTTAATTAAATGAAACCTTGTAACGAATTCACATTGTAGGGTAGACTGTGTACAGTTGAGACACCTTAAATAACTTGCGTTCGCAGCAAGCACAAGTTGTGATTTTTGCTGTGCACTTGCATATTAGTGTCAGCTGGGAAGGAAATATAGAGACCAGACCTCTTGGAACTTTAATTAATACATAGCGTTGGTAAAGCATACTGAAATTACATCCCTACAAATTTATTAGGCCCTACTGAAAATAAATGTATCGAATTTAAGCAAAGTAGCCTAAATGTTAAGACTGTAAGCCCTTTGCTTTTTTACGTAGCCTATAAAGGACTCTTATAGCCGACTTTGTGTTAATTTAATTTGTAGAGGATTTTTTTAACTCAAACATTAACACTGAAATAAATGAAACTAAATTATTGTAAATTTTTTGGCACACCACGACGAGTGGCGCTATGCATTGTTCTAAAGCCAGGTTTTATTCTGGCATGTTGAATTAGTGTTCGACAAACGCGGCGGCGCGTTCATTTGAATGAAGAGCGCTTCTCGCTCGTGTGAGCGAACACACACTGGAACGTTAGGCCATGTCGCAACGAGTGAATCGTGGCCGAGTGGTTGAACTTACGTTACGATCATTTAGATGACACGGGTTCGAATCCCGAACTAACTTGGACTACTGATATTTTTATATTAGCATATTAATACATTTTATAGTCTATTGTTGATGCAGAGAGATTTGTCTAGTTCTAAAACATAGTTTTTTGCTTATAGCCTATTTACAAAATAAAATCACCATGCATTTCCATTTTACACTAAGGAACAAATATTATACAATGACTTTACTTCTGTAGCCTATAATAATTCCAATCGTAATTTCAAAAGCAGTTCTGTTAAAAAAAATAAAATAAAATAAAATAAAATATATATATATATATATATATGACTTTAAACGACAAACAATAAAATCAGAACCAGTATTCTGTTGCGTTCATGGTTTCAGTGTCAGTAATGCATCCACGGCTTTTCAAAATGTCACAAAGCGTTTTGAGATTGTTTTGAATGAAATATTGAAGTTTATAATTAAGTGTTTTGGCACACCACGACGAGTGGCAAACTCTTTGTTTTGTTTTGCAAACTCAGCTAGCCTGTGGGGGGGTTTGGAGAAGGCAATAGTTGCTTTATCGTGGGGGTGCAGGACAGAGGTGTTAATGTTCCGTCTTTCATATGGAGAGTGTCGGAGCCGGCCTGATGAGCAAGCAAAGGCAAAATTCTTTTAAGGATTAATCTCAAAATCTCCAAAAGCCCATAGCCTATGTACAGTAGGCCCTATATCTTATTAAATTATATATTGTAGTTTTATTGATTGTATTTAAAGGTTTTCCACACACAATTTCAATTTAGCAGATACAGAGCTCTTTAATTCGCGACCCACCTCGTTTTATTGTAAGGTGAATTCAGCAAGGCATGTTGTATCTTTGAAGGAACAAAAGCTATTTGTTACAGTTTTTTCTTTCGTGATTTGTGTGGATGACACACAGCGACATATACAGTATTATCAGCTGTATGGTGTGTTTTTTTTACGCTGAAATGCTTAATTTCGAGAAAGACCCGCCGCGCGCAGTGAGGGAGACCAAACTTACAAAAAAAATATCCAGCGCGAGAGAGGCAAAGAAAAACGCCCTGTTCTTAATTTATGTTGCTTTGAACTTTTTTCGTTTTGTACCGTTTTAATTTTTTAATTTAGCTGCAATTTCTTTGACAATAGAAATTTAAAATGTTGCAAGAATAAGATTCTGTGTTTCTTATTTTGCATCACAAAGGGAATAAACTCTATCGATGCAACCCTGTTTAAATAAATAAACTGTCCCGACACTTTATTCATACCTTGAAATGTGCGATGGGTTTTCAAACTTAATTAATTTTCTTTTTCTTTTACATTTTCATTGTTTATTTTTTAATTGAAAGCAATACTGTATTGAAAGTATTTTTCTGATTTGTTCGATCTGTTTTGAAAAATGTCTTCCGTTGCTATGGCCGGGTATCACTGTCAGTCATCTCAATCTCGTGAATGATTCACACACACAAAAAAAATTATTTAGCAGATTAAAGACGAGCTTCATCATCTTCATTTTCTGGTGCGATCGGCTGACAGTCTTCCTTCATCAGATGTGTCATCTTTGCAGCGGCTCAACTGGAATGTAGCAAATTTATGTTGTAATGTACAATTGATAATTAAACAAGACGATTGACTTTAATAAACAGATGCATATTTAAGCATCAAGAACGGAAAAACATAAACACTGTCGGCTACACTGAGATTCGATCTCAGATCGTTTGAAGCTCCGAGAGGCTATTGTTAATGCATTGACCACAGAGCTATCGTCTAAATAGCCTAGGTCTACTACTGTTTGTTCGGGATTTGAACCGATTTGAATTCGGCCACGAATTTGTTTTGTTTTATTTTGTTTTAAATGTATTTTTACATATTTTGCTTTAATGTTAATGTTAACCAATTCTGTTGTAGCATAATAGGCCTATATTTTTTCCCTAAAAGTTTGTTTTATTCTCTGCTTTGTTTGTTTATATTTTTACATATTTAATTTTTTTTTTTACAAGATCTTGCGCCATGTTTTTTTTTTTTTTTTTTTTTTTTAAATAAACAGATAGGAAACTTACCTTTTAAAATGCCGCAGTTGCAGCTGTTTTGCCCTGTCACTTGCGCCACCCGGTATAGCCTAGTCATTTCGCGAACGACTTTGAAATTCGACTGGTTTATTTTTGCTGCGGCAGTAATAGGCATTGTGGTTGATTATTTATTAAATAATTCAATTGATAATCATAACAACATGTAAGCCTATTTAATTCTGAATATAACAAAGAATGCTTAAACCGACTAACATCGGTTAGTAACTGCAAGTCCTGAAAATGTTTTAATTTTACGGTAAATTATTTTAATTTATTTCACTGTTATGTTTCAGTTAATAAATCTACAAACACATTAAAATAACACGAAGTAAATGACAAGTAACCTATTGACATAGCCTTTCTAAATTATAGAAAAACTGGGCACACAATGTTAACGTGTGTCTACTTTGTTTAAATTTAATGAATTTGAATTCGTTTAACCACAATATTTATCTTGAATTTATCTGTGGCCTCAGCTCAGATTACTCCCGCGGCAGATTACGTCATAAAGAGAATAAACTGACACTTTTCAAAGTCTGTGATTACAGCGCCACTCAGCGGTAAAAGGCAGCAAATACACATCCCAATTTTGCCACCGCGGGAACGGCGGCGGTAAAAGTCTCATTCTGGTTGTCCACCATCTGTACATAAGCTTGATGTTTTTAGCAGGCTAGCTATCTAGCAGGTTAAACAGTGTAACAGTAACTGCTACAATGCAGTCAGGGCTCTCAAGTGTCACATGACAGTTACTCATTTCGGTCTTTTGTCACGCCCTCTCGCCACACATTGTATTTCTCACGCGGAAAAACTATTTATAATATATTTAATATGCCGCAGCACCCAAAATGTCTCTGGCCGCGCCAGTCTCATTATGGAACCGGCAGGAATAATGGAACCGGCAGGAATCAATCGCTGTAAAAATAGAGAGATGAGCAGAGCAACTGAACCAACAATCTTTTCACAAAACTGACAAAACCCTGTCAAACTTTCAAAATTCATCAACATTCCGTGCATGAGCATATTTGGGTCCAATATGGATTTTTGTAATGCTGACATAACATCAGAAAGAGTCTATATTCCAAGAGTCTAGAGTTCCATATTTATGGAAAGGTCAAGTTTCAAGAAAACTTTTGTCAGGATGATATAACATCCGAATATATCAATCTGAATGTATAGTGTAATTCTTTTAGGGCTCTTTGGCCAGAAATATGTTCAGTAGGTCAAAAGGGGACCTCTGAATAGCTGATTTATCATCAGAAAGAGTCTATGGGCCCTATTTTAACGATCTGAAATGCAAGTATCAAGCGCGAAACGCAAGTAACTTTGTGGCCGGGTCTTAGGCGCTGTTGCTATTATACCGGCGGGATAAATTACTCTTGCGCCCGGCGGGATAAATTACTCTTGCGCCCGACGCAAATCTAAAATGGGTTGGTCTGAAGTAGCGACATTACTCATAGGTGTGGTTTGGGAGTAACGTGAAATAAACCAATCAGAGCGACATCTCACATTCCCTTTAAGAGCAGGCGTGCTTGTTCCATGGCGGATTGCTATTATTACGGCGGATTTGCCTGGAGCGGTTCACAGCCGAGGAGACCGACGTTCTCCTCAGGGCCGTAAAACACAGAGAAGTTACAATGTATGGGGATAGGAGACACACACCCAAATCAGCTTCGGTTAAATTTATGCCTATTTTTTCACATCTTCATACAACAATGATTTCCCTCATGTAATATTTTTCCTTGTAATAATGTATGGTTTTCTAAAAATGAGAACTGCTGCGTCTGTGTGAAGATGAGATAAGCAAAGTGCACACGCTACATTGATTATGGCCAAGCATGCGCCCTTAAATAGCATATGAATAACATGCGCAACGCACAACTGACTTTAGACTAGGTTTCTCCTGGTCAGTGGCGGAATTGTTTTCTAAACCTGCAAAATAGCATCAGGGAACGTTTGCGCCGGAACACGCCGCCTCTTTGCGCTGAACCGCCCCCGGGAGCGCAAATGCATTTCTTAGTTTACCGACGTGCGTCTTTGGAGGGAAAAGTCCACTGTGCGCGGGTGCAAAATAGGAATGATACATGCGTCGGTGTACAAACTCAATTGCGCTGGGTGCAAGATAGGGCCCTATAACTTTATATCGTTTAAAAATTTTGAGGACCCTTTGACCAGAAATAAGTTCAAAACATCAGATATGGATATCTACATGGCTTATGTAGCATTAGAAGGAGTCTATGAGTATGTATAGAAAGTCCAAGATCGAGGACTCTTTTGCCATAGATATATTCCTTGGGTCAAATAAGGCTGATTTGACATCAGAAGGAGTCGATAACTTCATAAAGTTTGAAAAATGTTCAGGACACTTTGACAAGAAATAAGTTCAAAGGTCAGATATGGACATCTATATGGCTTATGAAGCATCAGAAGGAGTCTATGAGTATGTATAGAAAGCCCAAGATCGAGGACTCTTTGGCTAGAAATATGTATCTTGGGTCAAGAAAAAGAAAAATCAGTGTGCACCACCACATTGCACACTAGAGCTAACTCCTTCCCATGTTCATTAAAGAGATATGTTGCATTGCATTGCACAAATGATCTAACGTTGTGCACTGAGGTTATGCACTTCTTGCATTTACATAATCATTTACTTATTCTGATGTTTCTTTAGCCATACAGAAGTCCAGATTTGACATGTTGAACATATTTCTGACCGAAGAGTCCTTGATCTTGAACTTTCTATTCATAATTATAGACTCTTTCAGACAGTACATCGGACAGAAAATTGTCCATATTAATTATTGAACATATTGAACATATTTCTGGCCAACAAGTCCATGAACTTGGAACATTCTGTACATCCTCATTGACTCCTTTTAGTGTTTCATCAGCCAGAGAGTAGTCCATAATTTACCTACTGAAAATATTTCTGGTAAAAGAGTCCTCGATTTTGAACTTTCTATACATGTTCATTGACTCCTTATGATGATTCATCAGCCAGACAATTGTCCATAACTGACCTACTGAACATATTGCTGCCCGAAGAGTCTATGAACCTGAACTTTCTATTCATAATCATTGACGACTTCTGATGTTTCATCAGCCAGACTGCAGTCCATATTTGACCTACTGAATATATTTCTGACAAAGGAGTCCTCGATCTTGAACTTTCTATACATGCTCATTGACTCCTTCTGATGTTTCACAAGCAGACAATAGTCCATAATTGACCCTCTGAACATATTTCTACCCGAAGGGTCTTTGAACTTGAACTTTCTATTCATAATTGTTGACTTCTGATGTTTTATCAGCCAGACAGCAGTCCATATTTGACCTACTGAACATATTTTTGGTTAAAGAGTCCTCGATCTTGAACTTTTTAAACATACTCATATAGACTCTTTCTGGTGTTTCATCAGCCATGCAGTAGTTCTGATTTGACATAATGAACATATTTCTGACCGAAGAGTCCTCGATCTTGAACTTTCTATTCATACTTATAGACTCTTTCAGATTAGCCTGGCTAACATCAGACCTCGTCGTGGTCTGGGAACCACATGATCATTTTCTCGTATTTGAGGCCTGGTTTACGAATGCCGAGAGCCGTTTATTGGGTGCTACGAATGTCTATCAAATGTGCCTGTACGTAGCTCATAGCCAATCGTTTCAATTATACCAGATGACGTATGTAGAGCGACAGAAATTCGACGAGGAAGAAGACGATGGGTCAAAGATTTATGTGTACACGATGGCGTTCAGCGAATATTGCCATTTGTGCAAGACAAACATGAGGGTAGAAGGTGCATATAAACACTCTACAGACATGTTTTTATCGAAAAAAACACAGAATTTATCCGAGAGGTTAGCGTTATTAAAATTAAAGACGCATCTCTTTAGCCTAGCATTCTTATAATGCATCACCTAACCTTATACTGTTATATCAGATCAAATGCACATGATTATTCTTGCTTGATTTTATGAACAGCAGCTATGCTAATTATTGTAAAGTTTCTGAATAAAACTCTGACACAGCAAAGCAGCTTTTAGATCTTTTAGTGAACTTATAAATCTGCGTTGCAATTGTTTACATTTCTATTTTTCCGATCCCTTTTCTTCTCCCCCGCTTACGCAGTCTAAACACAATCGAACCAAACTAACGCGCCCCCTTGTGGACTGAATGAACAATGTCCGCTTTCAAACTAAAACACATCACATGTAGAAATAATATAACATAACGTCACATGTTATAAATCGTAAACATTACAACCCTCCTTTCGTTACTTTTTTTTTTTTTTTTTTTTTTTTTTTTTTTACTGTCCACATTATTTAAAGTCAGTGAGGTGTGATGGGGGTCTTCTATTCATCCTGACTGGGTATCTGCGAACAGGTGACTGTGACCCAGGGGGGTCAGGGGCTAAGGGTTCTGGGGTTTGTTCAGGAAGAGTTTCAGTCCAGTTCATGGCATCTTGTCCACCACTCATGACTTTCAAACCACACGACTGAGAGGAGTGCTTTGCATTTGCTGGTAGAGTCTTGAAGTGGGATGAATTTCTGGTGATGACATGGTTATTGCATTTGGCTGTCACCATGGAACCTTTGACAGCAATAACCTTGTATGGCTGGGGGTTGTAGGCAGGGCATAGCTTCCCTTCCTTCTTTTGACGACACAGGACCACATCGCCCACTCTCAGAGCCAACGGAGCAACACGGCGCATCCGGTCAGCATTTTGTTTCATCCTGTTCTTTGCCAGGGCATCTGCCTGTCATAGTGGTGCATGCGTCAGAGACTGGAAGGAAAGAGGAGATCCAGGTAACTTGATTCGAAGGGGCCTCCCAAACAGCACATCAGCAGGAGCCATTCCAGTCGAACAGTGAGGCGTGGCACGGTAATTTCGGAGGAACGCGTATAGAGTCTGTTTCCATGTGCGGCCTTCAACATGTGTAGCACGTATAGCCTTTTCAAGGGTACGCATAAAACGTTCAGCCTCTGCATTAGCCTGAGGCCAGAGTGGAGTTATCTTCCTATGTCTGAAGCCTAGATATGTTGCGAAATTTGCAAATTCTGAGCTTTGGAAGGGTGGGCCATTGTCTGTTTTGACCTCTAGCGGAATTCCCAGAGTCGAGAATATTTTGTAAAGTTTAGGAATTGTGGCTCTGGCTGACGTGGATTGCAGAATCTCCACCTCTGGATATCTGGAGTATTCATCAATGACCACCAAAAGGTAATCACCGGAGGGGAACGGACCACAAAAATCTACACCAACTTTTTCCCATGGTGAAGAAGGCAGCTCAGACATGCGGAGAGGTTCTTGTGTGTGATTGGGCACAACGGCCTGACATGGGATGCAGCCAGCTATCATGGTTTCTACCTGTCTGTCAATGCCAGGGAACCAAACTTTCTCCCTGATCAGTTTCTTTGTTTTGACCAGCCCCTGGTGGCCTTCGTGTGCAAGTGATATCGCCCTGACTTGTAACGATTGGGGGATTACGATCTTTGTGCCACGCAGTACAGTGTCATCAGTTGCATTTACTGTCAGTTCATCTTTGATTTTATGGAATGATTTCATTACAGCACCATCAACTCCATCAGCAAAATCCTGTTTTACAGACAGCGACCCCCATGAGCCTTCTTTGATGAATTGGATGACTTTGCATAGAGTGGGGTCAGCTGTGGTTGCATGCTGAATTTCTGTTAATGTCATTGCCTTAGGGACGGCGTTTTCAGTAAGGAAGTTCACGTATTCTTCCACTTGTTGTTCGGTGTTTGAAACCTCCTGAAAGACATGTGAAACATGTGTGGGGTGGCGTGACATGTAATCCGCTGGGTTGTCCTTGCCAGACTTGTAACGGACTGTGTAGTTGTAAAGCTGAAGGCGTAGACTCCAGCGTTCTATACGAGTAGGCGGCTTGGATTTGGGGTTATTGAAAATCCATTCCAAAGGTTTGTGGTCACTGACAAGGGTAAATGGTGCCCCATAAAGATACATGTGAAAATGCTCACAGCCCCACACAATAGCGAGAGCCTCACGTTCGGTTTGTGAGTACTTTTGTTCGATGGGTGACAAGGCTCTGCTTGCATAGCTTATCACTCTGGCTGGTTCATATTGGCCATTTCTCTGTGCCAACACGGCCCCAAGACCCACGGGACTTGCATCAACCACCAGTTCAGTTAGTTTGTACGGGTCAAAATATGTCATGACAGCATCACTTGTTAGACTTTGTTTCATTTTATCAAGGCACTTCTGGTGTTCCTCTGTCCAAGTCCAGCGAACCTGTTTTTTTGTAAGTTCCCTCAAAGGTTGAGTTATAGTGGCAAAATCTTTGATGAATCGGGCACTGTAATTTGCCATGCCGAGAAGACTGCGGACCTCGCTGGCATTGGTTGGGGCAGCAGCATCATGTAGCGCCTGAACTTTCTTGGGATCAGGAGAAAAACCCCCATCTGAGAATGTGTAACCAAAGAAGTCCAAAGTGGTTTGTGCGTAGGAGCATTTGGCCTTGTTAAGAGTCAGGTTCTTCTCCTTAAGTCGCTGAAATGTTGCCCTTAAAGCTTGATCATGGCTAGCTTTCGTTCTGCCAAACACCAGAATGTCATCACTCAGATTAATAACTCCTGGGATACCATCCAGGGCTTGCTGAATTGCATTTTGAAATACCTCTGCTGCCGAGGACACTCCAAAACTCAGTCTTTTATAATGTCACAGTCCTACATGAGTGGAGAATGTTGTGATATATCGTGATGATGGCTCCAGTTCCAGCTGATGATATCCACAGTTTAAATCCAGTTTTGAGAAGAACCTGGCTCCATTGAGCGCTTGTATTACGTCATCTACTGTAGGTGTGAGATGTCTTTCTCGTTCGATGGCTTGATTTGGTATCCTCATGTCCACACAAATTCGCACTGCTTCTGGGTCTTTTGGCTTTGGAACAGGAACAATTGGAGAAACCCATGGAGTGGGCCCGTCCACTTTTTCGATGATGTCAAGTTTCTCTAAACGTTGTAATTCAGCTTCAATTCGCTTCCTGATATGGAACGGTACTCTTCTGTGAGGTTGCGTGACTGGAGGAATGTCTTTCTTTATGTGCAGGTTGACTTGAAAGTCCTTTAATTTTCCCATCCCACAAAAGAGGTCACCATACTCAGTGAGGAGATCACCAATTGCGTTCATCTCCGTCTGGTTTGAGGTTGTCATAGGCTGTGGTGACTGCACTGACTGCTCTGGAGCTGTGTGGAGTGTGTTAGCAACTTTGATTAGTCCCAATTGACTGGCGGTGTCATAGCCAAGTAAACTGCCGTTACTGCCTTGAAGTACTTGGAAAGTTGCGTTTGTGAATCGTGATTTGGATTCCACCAGTGAGGTGAATTTTCCCAGGGTAGGCAGTGGGGTGCTTGAACCATACGGAAAGATGGGAATTGTGCATTTAGTGAGTGAGGGCTTACGTCTCAGTCTCTGATAAGTTGCTTCATCAATGATGTTTACAGTTGCTCCAGAATCAAGCATCACTTGTATATTACAGTCACTGACCTTTATCTTTGCATGTGGGAGATTCATTTTTGGTCGGGTAATTGTGTATACATATTCCTCAGAGGACTCTGTGTCTGCGGTACCTGCTGTTTGGGATGTAGTGCTGCTGTTTCCACTGGTGTGTACATAATGCACTTCATGTCTGCCTCTGATGTTGTTTTGTGGCCATTTAGAGCGACAACATTTTGCAAAATGTCCTTGTTTTCCACAAGCGTTGCATCTTTTCCCCCGTGCTGGGCATACCATTCCCTCAAGGTGTGGAAAGGTACCGGAGCAGTTGTAGCATCTTTTCTTTCCCGCCCCTCTTCCCATTTCAACGGCCATAACGTCTTCCCGTGGATTTTCTTGTACTGCACCTTGTTGTGTTTGCTCCATTCCTGATGCTTGAGTCTCAGCAAGTGCTATGGTTCTGCCGAGTGACAGGAGGCCCGTCAACGTCATCTCCGGTTGCTGTAGTGCTTGACGCCGCAATTTATTGCACGTGGACGTTTGAATGATCATAGTTTTAATCTCTCTTTCAACATCCGGAAAATCACATGTTGCTGCTAAATGCCGTAGCCTTACGTGATAGGAGTCAAGTGTTTCCCCTGCTAGTTGTTTAGCTTGTCTGAATTTGTAAGTCTCATAGGCGATGTTAATTTTAGGGGAAAAGTACTCACTAAGCTTGTCTTTTGCGCATTTATAGTCCTTTGCTTCTCCAGTGTCAGAAAGTGTGTCAAAAATGTCCTGTACACCATCTCCAGCATAATGCAAAAGCATTGCACGTTTCCTTGTATTATCTTTTATATCCAGAGCAACTAGTTTTCAAAGCGCTGCAACCACTTCTTCCAGCGGATGGGGGAGTTTTGATCGTCAGTGATATCAAAAGCAGGGAATGACGGCAGTGTAGCTTCCATGTTCGAAGAGAGGGGGTAAAAGTTGAATCCTCGTCGCCAGTGTAAAGTTTCTGAATAAAACTCTGACACAGCAAAGCAGCTTTTAGATCTTTTAGTGAACTTATAAATCTGCGTTGCAATTGTTTACATTTCTATTTTTCCGATCCCTTTTCTTCTCCCCCGCTTACGCAGTCTAAACACAATCGAACCAAACTAACGCGCCCCCTTGTGGACTGAATGAACAATGTCCGCTTTCAAACTAAAACACATCACATGTAGAAATAATATAACATAACGTCACATGTTATAAATCGTAAACATTACAATTATTTTCTATTTGCTTCTCTGTTTTATCTCAGGATGCCCATCCTGAGGTAACTAGAGAGTATGTCAGCTCCAGTCTGGATCCAGCCTATTATGAAGACTTCAGATGCCCAAAACCTATGAAGAGATGGTGCCAAACCCCGCGAAGACTTCAGATGATGCAAACTCTGAATCAACATGCACCAGTGCTATCTTTTCTAAATGTCATAATCGTTTATTAATAAGTATTCATTACTTCAATGAGCTCATTGTTTCTGCATTAAATTATTACATTGTTTAAATAAATTTTTTAGCTAACTGTGACTTTGTATATATACATTTCTGAAATACATAACTTAGACAGTTAGCTCTGCTAACAGAACACTCTAAATTGTAATATGGACTCATGCATTTTCTGTAAAGCTGCTTTGAAATGTGTATTGTGGAAAGCGTTATACAAATAAACGTGAAATGAATTGAATTGTGCCTCATGAGTGCTTACTTGGAAAACCCTGAATGGAGCCATATTTTTTATTTTGAATCAGATTGGTACTTTGATGTAGCAGCACAAATCATGAAGGTTGCAGCTGTTAAGCTGTGTGTCCTGAGTGACTATTTTGGTCACATATTATGAAGTTTGACGATTCACTGCACTTTGAAAAATTCACTGCAACCTTTGGTGTGGGCCTCTCACAAAGGTCACATGGTTTGTTGTTGTTTTCTCCATACAAGCTGTGACAAATGTCTTATTTCAAATAATAAGTCTTCCGAGAAACCATTTACATTAAACTCTAAAGACCAATCACAATTGTCATAGAGTGTTATTGAGTAAATGTACACCTGAGGGTGCTATTAACACCTGTGCTGAATATAGAAATGAACCATTCATTAAAGGTGTGAACACAAACACGGGTAAACACACACAGAGAAGGCACTGATGCTCATTTGGTGTTTTGTTTTGATGTATTTTAGAAGTACAACTTATATTCATCAAGTAGATACACAAAGAAGCAAGTGTTACTTGTTCAAATACATACGTAAAAATGAATAATACTTACTTAAGTTTTTGTCATCAACAATTTATATCTACAGATGGAGGATTATTCAAAGTTTATAAACACAATACAACCCTATACAATACTAATTACCTTTCCAGTACTGTGTGTGCGATGGCAATGTAACCATATCTATCTTATTTCAGACATTACAAATACGTGTATGTAAAATGTTGTATGGTAATGCAATATTCAAATAGTTTTATTCAACTCTTGGTATTAAAACTGCACAAATGAATTTCTAATTCAAGTCACCAAGAATTGTGATTACCTTTTACTTGAAAACATGTTCTGTTCAATTTATTAGCAATTTCTGAGTGAAAATAACTTTTTTCAAGTAAATCTTACTTACAGGTGCCAACAGTACAGAGAAACACATTCCAACAACAAATGAATCAAACAAAAAAGTAAATGTTTCAGCTGACAACTGATGATCTTCTTAGCACAATTTAGCAAAATTGGACATGTTCCTGGTTCAACATCCCTGCATGAACCGAACATTTACAACTGTGTGATTAAGTGAATCAACTGATTAACTGATCGGACTCTGAAGAATGATTCACTCATGAATCATCAATTCAAATGACTGTGTGATAATTTATCTTATCGGCTGAAATAAAAAATATTATTATTATTATTTTGAGTATCACTTGTTTGGAGGGCCTTGGTTTAGGTTTATTAATAAACTATTAATCTATGCTTTCATTAGAAGTTGCGGTAACACTTTATTTTACAGTGTCCTTGTTACATATGTTACATGTACTTACCATAGTAATAACAGTAAATGATGCATAATTACATGCAACTAACCCTCAACCAAACCCTAATCCTACCCTAACCCTATAGTAAATACATGTAGTTAATTAATATTATTCAGTGTAAATAATATATAATATATTAGGCTTGGGCCGTAATAATAATAACAAATAATCCTACCGAAAACAATAGGGCCTTCGCCCTTTCAGGGCTTGGGCCCTAAATATAGCTGCAAGCAGCAATTAACTGGGTTCAAGCATTTAAGACCGTCATGCCAACTATGCTGTTGGACTATAGGTTGAACTGAAATGTAGGCCTGAAACCATAAAATATCCATGATGGAGAATGCGCAAATGATATAAATCTATAGTACCAGTGCACCCTAATTCTTTGAAAAAAAAATATGGTTTTAAAAATGTGTTTATCAGCCGATGCTGGATAATGATAAAGATTAGATTAAAAAGATGTATTGTCCCTCTTGTGGACAACAGTGGTAATTAAGGCTTCATCTTCAGTTTAAATGTTTGTTAGAATGTACTGTGAGCCCTCTGAGCATCAGAAATCCTTGAAACCTGGCACATTTCTTCAAAATCAGTTGTTCTCCATATTTACACAGTTTTGTGATGTTTCTACTTTGTGCACACAATATATAGACATGTTACTCACAATGGGCCATCCCAGAAATATATAAAAAATTGTATCTGCTAAACAGTTTCATCGATCGAAATTCTTTTGACAACTTTTTGCCAGGAGGGTCCCTAGATGATGCATGTGAAGTTTCGAGCCAATCGGACAAACGGTCTATGAGGAGTTAAAAAAAGTAGAATTTTCAAATAATCACAAATATTTAACAAATTATTTGATTGACAGGAGTGGTTCTTGAGGCAAAGTTGTCCAGAATGAAGAGATCTATCAAATGATATGCATATTGTGTGGATGTGTAAAACACTACGTGATTACAGAGGCATAAAACTCTTTAGCGCCATCTAGTGGCCGATTTTTTTCAAAATTCTTACAGACCTCTAGGGCCATGAGTTGAACATGCCCACCGTGTTTTGTTCCGATCAACCTTCGTTAACCTAGTCTAATAGGTGCTCAAACTTCACTGGCTAATGGCGGCCATGTTTTTCGAGATACACCCATTTCCTCAAAGAAAGGACAAAGATACCGCATGCCCATATTCAAGTCAACCGGACTAACGGTAGCGTAGTTATAAGCTGGTTTATGCCTTTTTGGTATTATAGCTCCACCAAGTGGTGAATCGCTGCGTGAAAATATCTCAATGCTTTCAAGAGTTATAGCCATTTTTGTGAAAGTGGCCCCGCCTACTTCGAACGTTTTGGCATCCCATGGCGAGCGTGAATCACCGATCGTAATTCTTTTAATAACTTTTTGCCATCAGGGTCCCTTGATAATGCATGACAAGTTTCAAGTGAATTTGACAAACGGACTATGAGGAGTACGAAAAAGTAGATTTTTCGGAAAATTCAAAATGGCGGGAAAATCTGCATACCGGAAATGAAATCGGAGATATACATTTTGTTTGTCTGGACTCAAGGTTTCCAATGATATAAGACACTTGAGTCTACGATAAACGGTGTAGGATTTATGAGAGGTTTCGCATTGTTGATCGCTGTAGCACCACCTATTGGCCATTCAGGGTCATATTTTGTGAGGTTCTCTGCAAATTGAGACCTACCACCTGGCCAGGTTTCAAGTCTCTAGGACTTACGGTTTGGTCTGCCCGATCAGTTTTACGGCGGAATAATAATAATAATAATAATAAAAATCCTAACAATAACAATAGGTGTTCAGCACTTCGTGCTTGAACCCCTAATAATAATAATAATAATAATCGCCCTTTCAGGGCTTGGGCCCTAATAATAATAATAATAATAATAATAATAAATAATCCTACCGAAAACAATAGGGCCTTCGCCCTTTATGCATAATTACATGCAACTAACCCTCAACCAAACCCTAATCCTACCCTAACCCTATAGTAAATACATGTAGTTAATTAATATTACTCAGTGTAAATAATATATAATTACACTGTAACAATGACACCTTAAAATAAAGTGTAACCAAAGTTGCATAGAATCTACACATTTTAAATATATATAAAAATGCAGCTCAGTTGTTACCCTTCTTTCATTTGATGTTTTTATCCTCTGTGCCAAGCACACGCACATCAGCACAGCTGTTGTTTCTCATGTTATAAAACTCAGTCTATAAAGAGAGGCCGAAAAGTGTTGCTGATGCTGACTGAAATGTCTTAAGTGATAGGATGTGTTTAACTCACCTTCTAAAGCCAAGGGTAAAATAAAGCATAGATAAGAGGATTTTTAACTCAGGCCCGAGTTAAAATAGTAGACCCATGTTAGAAAATTCACTATTACAGAGGACATTACTGTATTCCCTAAAAAAGAAAATATATAGAGAGGTAGAAAGCAGAGAATATGAAGCTTCCATTACACATTTACCACCCTTCATCAGTGCATGTATAACTTTCACCTGCTGATGTACAACAAAGAAAATCCTGAAATATAAAGTTCTCTTATGAGAGGTTCTCTCGTACTACGTAAGAACTTACGCTTGGGGGAAAGTCTCTTTCCGTGAGATATTGAAGCCAAAAATTTTTATATAATGCAAAACGCGTTGCAGCAGCATACAGACATAGGCGAGGCAGCTTTGCGCGCCTATTGGCTGCTCTGCGGCAACTGCAGCAGCCTATCGAGAGAGGCCCTGTTGACGCCTGACCAATGGGGGTGCTTCGCGCCCATTTGCATAGCGTCCCGCCGAAATAGGCGTGGCCTAGGGCTATAAATATAGCGTCGAGAGGCTGGTTCACTGATTTTCATCTCTTCAAGCGGAGCTCACGCATCGCTGGATCCTGAGAGAAGCCGCGCCATCTGAAGAAGCCTTTCAGCGGGACGAGTCTGCATCGAAGCTGCTGGCCGCGCCGCCTTCTGCTGACATTCCTGCTGCGCTATCCGGTGCACTATATCCTTTACTGCTAGTGTGTTTTCGCCCCGCGAATCACACCCCCTTCTCTCTAAAAGAGCTGAGCGTCTTTTTGAAGATGTCTCGCATTTTAAGATCACGCAGCTCTCGCGCTCGCTGACGGCGGATGCCCTCATTACGAGCTGTTGCCTATGACGACTCTAAGGACTCGCATGGCACATTTTCAGAGGCTGCACCCCAGCCCGCTGCGCTGCCGCGCTGTAAAGCGCCGCGCTCAGCGAGGCTCAGTCTGAACCTCCTCCTACTGAGACGAGCTCGCCGGTTCGCCCGCCAGCTTCGCCGCCTGCTTCACGAGTCTATCACCCCCGGACAACGGCCGCTGTCTGCCGCCGTTTCCGTCGCGGATGAGCCTGATGATGTGGCATTTACAGAGGAGGACAGCTGCTCTACCCTAGCGTCAGGCAGTGAGGATTGGTCGAGCTCTGTTGATCTCGCACCCCCTGCTCGTGAGTCGTCTGGGAAACGGGCTAATACTGAGTCAGAGCTGACGTGTCTGCTCGGCGCCCATAGAGCCAGCACACTGGATGGCTGTTTCCTTAAAGGGGCCGTGTTGCTAACACCGTCTAGACCCGCGCTGTTTCTTCCTGAAGCTTCACGAAGAACTCGCGAAATCCTGGTCTGCACCCTTTTCAGCCAGAGTGAAAACTTCTGTTTCTGCAGCATTCTCCGTTCGATGATGCTAAAAACAGAGGATACCACTCTCTTCCTGCAGTAAGAGGAAGCTGTAGCTGCTTATCTTTGCCCGCCCTCCACTGGACGGCGCGCTAAGACTGCGCTCCCCTCTAAAGCCTGCCGCACCACTTCAGTTTCTGCACGGCCGCGCTTACACCGCCGCTGGACAGGCTGCAGCTGCGTTGCACACAATGGCCACGCTACAGGTTTTCCAAGCCAACCTTCTCTGCAAACTTAATAAGCATTATAATAATAGTGAAGGACTGGAAGCTGTAAGCGTTTCAGATTTGAGAAGCGCAACAGACCTCGCTCTTCGCGCTACTAAATCTGCTGCACAGGCCATAGGGCGGATTATGGCCTCTCTCACTGTTGCTGAGAGACACCTGTGGTTAGCATTTCCTGCCAAAGCACGCTAGCTCCGCGACAGGTCGCTTTAAACAGCCGTCTGCTCGAAGCTCACAGCCGCAGCCACCGCCCGCCGCCGCCTCACAGCGGCAGCAGTCGTCCTAGCCCTTCTAGGAAAACGACGGTGTTCAAGTCTCGCTGCGGCCAGACTTCCACAAAAACTACCAGCTCGCTCAGTTCCAGAAAATGTGACTGTTCCAGCTTATTTAGCAGTAAACAAGTCGGTAACACTGCCCGCTTGCCTGCTTACAAACGCCGTTTCCACGGCAACCCAGATGTATCCCTCAAAGAGTGTATTTCCTGGTATTCCGGCCACGGCCGATGGTGTTATGAGTGTAGAAAAAAATGCCCACTACCTCGTGCTCATTCCTACACACAAACACGGCTCATCACACAGAGCTTGCGCTCGTAATATCGACTCAGGTCGATTGCGCATTAAAAGTAGTGAATGTGCCCACAACTCAGTGCTCACATACACTGCATGTCTTCCGGTTTCTGTAAATACGAAACCAAAACACATACGGTCACAGACCAAAGGTGTGTTCAGTGCTTCTCATGTGCCCGCTGTGTCGCGCTCACATGCACTCACAGTCCGGCCACGGCCGATGGTGTTACGAGTGTAGAAAAAATGCCCACTATAACGTGCTCATTCCTACACACAAACACAGCTCTTCACACAGAGCTTGCGCTCATAAAAATCGACTCAGGTCGATTGCGCGTTAAATGTAGTGAATGTGCCCACAGCCCAGTGCCCACATACACTGCACACTGCATGTCTCCCGGTTTCTGTAAAAACGAAACCAAAACACACACGGTCACAGACCCAGGTTGTGTTCAGTGCTTCCCATGTGCCCGCTGTAGCGCGCCCACATGCACTCACAGACATGTCAAACCCCGAAGGGTCTCGCCCACTCGCCTCCTCTCAGCTACTCGCTGTAACAGAGTTGAGCGCGGGCAGGCTGCCCGCTGTCATCAGCGCGCCCCCCGCCTCGTCTGCCGCAAACACGGCATCTATGTTTCAGCACATAGAAGCTCTTCAGCCGCCACACTGTCACGGCCAGAGCGCAGACTTCATTCAACCCCTAGCTATTCATGCGACTGCATGGGCATAGCTTCCCGGGGTGTCAGAATGGGTGCTGAACATTATAAAAAGAGGCTATTCGCTACAGTTTGCTCCGCCCTCGCCGCTGCGAGGCGCGAGTCGAAACTACGGTGAAAACGGAAGTAGCTCATCTACTTTGAGCCGAAATAGCGAAACTACTGAGCAAAGGGGCCATAGAACCCCTATCTCTAGCTCAGAGCGAAGGGGCCTGTACAGCAGATATTTCCTGGTGCCAAAGAAAGACGGGGGTCTCAGACCCATCTTAGATCTAAGACGGCTGAACAAAGCGCTTTCAAAGCGCCCGTTCAGAATGATCACGACCAGACAAATCCTCTCGCAAGTTCGCCAGGGGGACTGGTTTGCGTCGATAGATCTGAAAGACGCGTATTTCCAGATACAAATAGCGTCTCGTCACAGGCGATTTTTGAGATTCGCCTTCGAGGGCCAGGCATATCAGTATACAGTCCTACCGTTCGGCCTGTCTTTAGCACCCCGTACGTTCACGAAGTGCATGGACGCGGCCCTCGCTCCCCTGAAAATTCGGGGAATGCGAGTTTTGAACTACTTGGACGATTGGCTAGTTCTGGCTCAGTCTCGTACAGAGCTCATAGAACACACGACCATTTTGCTCGAGCACCTCGAGAAATTAGGTCTCACAGTCAATTGGGCGAAGAGCTCTCTGTCTCCCAGTCAGGAAATATCCTTTCTGGGCACAGATCTGAACTCGCTGTCAATGACAGCTCAGTTATCGCCACAACGCACACTGGCCGTTCAGCACATGACGGAAAGCTTCCGCCACGGCGCTATGGTCCCGCTCAAACAGTTCAAAGGATGCTGGGTCTCATAGCCGCAGCGTCACCAGTACTTCAGCTGGGCCTCTTTCGGATGCGCCCACTTCAGTTCTGGCTGCAAGCGCATGTACCGCGCCGAGCATGGACTTCCTCTGGTCGATCAGAAATGCATTTCAGCTCTGAAACCTTGGACGGCGACCGACTGGTACCGGTCAGGAGTAAGCCTGGGGACTTCCTCGAGTGTGAAGGTGGTGTCCACGGACGCCTCCACCTCGGGATGGGGAGCGCTGCTCGAGGGCAGACCGTTCTTTGGCCTATGGTCAGAACGAGAAAAGCTCCTACACATCAACTGCTTGGAAATGATGGCAGTCGACAATGCGCTCAGGCGCTTCTATCCCCAGATAGCAGGACACCACGTTCTAGTCCGTTCGGACAACATGGCGGTGGTGGCCTTTATAAATCACCAGGGAGGCCTCAGGTCCCGAATCCTTCACAGGCTGACGGAACACCTCCTGGTTTGGGCCCAGCACAATTTGCGCTCACTGAGAGCAGTTCATGTGCCCGGCCACTTGAATTTGGGACCAGACAGACTTTCCAGGAACAACGTTCCGGCAGGAGAATGGTCCCTACACCCACAGACAGTCCAATTGCTGTGGAAGAAGTTCGGCAAAGCGAAAGTAGACCTGTTTGCGTCTCAGGAAAACGCTCACTGCCCGATATACTTCTCCAAGAGCAGGAACGCGCTGGCTCACGTATGGCCCCGCTGCCCGCTCTATGCCTTTCCCCCCATTACGCTCATACCTCAGGTAATAGAGCGGATCAGGGAAAGTGGATGCTCGGTGCTACTAGTAGCTCTGTTCTGGAAAAAACAAGTCTGGTTCCCAGTTCTGATGCAACTAGCGAGCTCTGCCCCATGGCCGATACCTCTGAGGAGAGACCTCCTCACCCAGGCCAAGGGCTCGATTTGGCATCCTCGCCCGGAGCTTTGGGCCCTACATGTATGGGCCATCAGTGGGTACCCGCTCACCTCCCTTCGGGAGTACTAAACACGATCACGCAGGCTAGAGCTCCCTCTACGAGACGGCTCTATTCCTCAAAATGGTCTGTGTTTTCTAGCTGGTGCACAGCCCGTGGCGTGTCACCCCAGGACTGTGGGGTGACGAACGTTCTTTCCTTCCTACAAGAGCTTCTGGAAAAGGGCAGAACCCCTTCCACGCTCAAGGTCTATGTGGCGGCTATAGCAGCGTTTGTTAAACCAACGCTAAGCCAGTCACTCGGGAAGAACGATCTGGTCATTCGCTTCCTAAGAGGAGCAAAGAGGTTAAACCCTCCCAGACCCCCTTCAGTTCCCATATGGGACCTTTCCACGGTCTTGGAGGCCATGAAAGGTGCCCCATTTGAGCCAATCCAATCTGTGGATATCAAACACTTGTCCTTCAAGACAGCGTTTCTTTTGGCTTTCGCTTCAGTTAAGCGTGTGGGGGACTTACAAGCGCTTTCAGTAAGCGCGACATGTATGGAGTTTGGGCCAAATGACTCAATTGTCAGGCTCAAACCGAGACACGGGTATGTTCCTAAATCCCTCAACACACCGTTCAGGTCCCAGGTCATTTCCCTGTCGGCCTTACCGGTCCCTGAGGAGGAGAAGGACGCCGCTTTGCTCTGCCCTGTCAGGGCATTAAGAGCTTATGTGTCTCGCTCGTCTGCCTTCAGACAGACAGAGCAGCTATTCGTTTCGTTCTACGGACGCTCTAAGGGGCTAGCTGTAACGAAACAGACCCTATCCAGATGGATAGTGGATGCCATAGCGCTGGCATACATCTCTAAGGGCCTACAGTGCCCATTAGGTGTCAGAGCGCACTCCACAAGAGGCATGGCCTCTTCGTGGGCTTGGTCCAGTGGGATTTCCCTGCATGATATCTGTATGGCGGGAGGCTGGGCCTCCCCGTCTACATTTATCAGGTTTTATAACCTGGAAGTTCCCGCTTTGCAAGCTAAGCTGTTGTCGGTCTAATAAACCAGTACTATCTGCCCCGAGTTCGGCTCAGATGCTGGAAACTGTTCGAGCAATGCTCACTGATCGATCATACAGCCCTGAGGGCAACTGTAAGACCCATATTTTTCATCAGATCAGGCCAATAACTTTGCCCTGACTGCGTGGAACACTATTATTATAATGCTCCCTGGTGGGATGCTACCTATTCAGGAATGATGCTTTAGCCTCTCTTCCTGGACTCTCTGTGAGTCCCTGATGATCATGTACCATATGGGCCCCGGGCACATGCCCTTGGGACTTTGGTATTGGATCTCAAGCACGCACGGCGTTTTACATTGTGTTCCCCAAGCGTAAGTTCTTACGCAGTACGATAGAACCTCTCGTAAGAGAACGTACTCGGTTACTAACGTAACCTCGGTTCTCTCTAGAGAGGGAACGAGTACTGCGTATACTTGCCGTGCCTGCAGTTCGCTCTGGTTCGCTCCGGCGATGAAAACCAGTGAACCAGCCTCTCGACGCTATATTTATAGCCCTAGGCCACGCCTATTTCGGCGGGACGCTATGCAAATGGGCGCGAAGCACCCCCATTGGTCAGGCGTCAACAGGGCCTCTCTCGATAGGCTGCTGCAGTTGCCGCAGAGCAGCCAATAGGCGCGCAAAGCTGCCTCGCCTATGTCTGTATGCTGCTGCAACGCGTTTTGCATTATGTAAAAATTAAAGGATAATTTTTGGCTTCAATATCTCACGGAAAGAGACTTTCCCCCAAGCGTAAGTTCTTACGCAGTACTCGTTCCCTCTCTAGAGAGAACCGAGGTTACGTTAGTAACCGAGTACGTTATGATTAGGGTACAAGGAAACAGCAAGGACACGAACAGATCAGTGACTACCCATGTACAACTTATCATGAGAGAACACTCTCCATAACACACATCTGTTTTGTGTGATGTGTCAAAATGTTGATTGCTGCTTGAAAGAGCAGTGATATAAGCTGAAGAGCAAAACCAGCAAAGACAGATGGTCATTTATGTTTTAGTTACGGTTATTTTCTGTGGGTACTGTAAAGGGTGACACAGCCATAACGAGCAACAGCAATTAATACTAAATTACTGAGAGATGCTGAGATTATCAGACTAAGGGTCATACTGAAGATCAGGTCATGTCAGGTCATCTTCATTTATATAGCGCTTTTAACAATGTAGAATTGTTCCAAAGCGGCTTTACATTGATAACTGGAAATCAAAGTAACAGAGTTTGTTTTGGCTTTATAGCAGCTCTAGAATAAAGTAATTGTCCAGCTAGTTAGTTTTAGATTGATTCACTTCCGTTGCAACGATCATTAGTTATTAACTTAGCTAACACGACACTGTTCTAAAAGAAAACTTGTAAGTTCTTTCTGCGCAAACTTAAAAAAACGTGAACCTGTGAGAACGCTGATGGCGCGCACATGCGTATTACGAGTTCAGTCTATAGGTGTGTGTGTTTGAATATATGTGCACAGGCGTGTAGTCCTTCCACACACACACACACTCACTCTGCCTCGTTGCTCCTGCTGCAGCTGTTGCGTTGGTGTGCATCTGAAAGCTTCGTATATCTTTCTGTTTTGAATCATTATTCCATGTTGTTTATACTGCTAAATAACTTACTCAACATCACACATTAACCTGACATCGCTAGCTTCAATCTAAATCGCTATTGCTAGCACAACATGCTAGTAATTCGATAGCCTGTTAGCATGCCATCTGTGCGCTCTTTATTTATTTATTTATTTTTATTGCGCGCGCTCACGCCTTTTACGAGTCCATCAAACAACTTAGGTGAGTAGGATCAGTCAACAAACATGGTAAGTCATGTCATCTTCTCCTCTTATTGTTACTTGCACCTCATGTAACATGTAAATCCTGTGCTGACAGAGAAGGCTATGCTATACATGTGATAAATGCAGGGAGATAGTCAAGCTAACGGGGAAGATTTCAGAACTAGAGACACGCATCCAAGCTTTAATCGAGGTTAATTGTAAGAGTGCAAGGGCTTTAGATACTGCTTTGGATGCGACTAGCTTAGTGAACTCTGTACATTGTTCGGTTCCGGCTGAAGTAGAGCCCGTGCAGCAGGGCAACTGGGTGACGGTGAGACGCTATAGTCGCGGGACAAAACACCGCTCTTCCGATTACGACATCAAACAGATTCTCCCCACTCAGTGAAACACCCACTGAGAATCCTGTTGAATATGCCCTAGTTCGGCCATTCCCAAACTGTGGTCCGCGGACCACTAGTGGTCCATGAGGGTACTGCAGGTGGTCCGTGGAAAGGCAAAATAAAATATAAAATAATATTTTTTTACCGTCATTTTACCAGGAAATTCCCATAAAAAAATAAAAAGTAAAAAGAATATGTAGGCAAGAATATGTATAATTTTTCTGTAGGAAGGACATCTATGTGACCACTTAAAAACTACAGACAAGTCTGGTCTCATCCTGAAGAAATTGACTTTTGACGTCCCGTGTACTGTGTAACTCATTCTCCAGTATCCTTTTATGATCACCTATGGTTGCTGTTTAGGACAGTTTGCTTGGCTGGTGATTTTTTGGCATGTGCTTATGTAAATATTGTCTATGCATCAATATATGTTTGAAAAGAGATCTTTTTTCCATTATTCTTTATTTGATTCTTGAAATACATTATATCCTTCGCTGGGTATATTACAAATATGATCCCCCCTTTTATTTTTTTGTAACTTATCAATTCTAAGCAGCTGGGACAGTTATATGTTGCGAAGATCATTAGTCATTAACTTGGGGGCCGCTACCACAACACCGTTCTAACATCTAACTTTGATAATGTCTGTATGGTGCCCTGGTGGCCTGTATACAGTAGCCAGCACAAATCTCAAACGTGATTTATCATTTACACTAGATATTGTTACATTAAGCACCAACACTTCAAAAGAATTATATTTGAAACTAGGCTTCTCAGTAATTCTGAAGATATTACTATAAATTACAGCAACACAGCAACAATTACAGCAACAAAAAAAAGTTTGAAAACCACTGGTCTAGTGTGTGCTTACATAGAAAAAAATGGCACATTCCGAACCAGGTGAACAAAAATCAACATAGGAAAAGAAGTAAAAAATGTATAAAGAAATAACCTACGGCGTCATGTATGACGAATCATTTATGCAAAGATATGGTGACCTCGCTCTATGGGCGGCGAAGGTGACCGCACGCTACCTGGGTCAGGTAATGTCCACATGCGTGGTCCAGGAAAGACACCTCTGACTTAACCTGGTTGATATGTGCGAGGCTGAGCGAACCCGCTTCCTCAACTCCCCCATATCCCAGGCTGGCCTCTTCGGCGGCGCGGTCAAGGACTCTGCCCAACAGTTTCAACCGCCCAGAAGCAGACTGAGGCGATCAAACATGTTCTGAACCCCAGCTGCCGGCTCAGACGCTACAGTCTGCTCACCGCCGAGGCAGCCCTTGTGCCACTCCGGAAACTCAGGGTTCGCATTCTGAACTATCTCGACGACTGGCTGTTTCCTAGCTCATTCTCGAGACCAGATTTGCTAACACAGGGATCTGGTTTTCCGCCACCTCGCCCGTTTGGGCTTTCGGGTCAACTGGGAAAAGAGCAAACTCTCCCTCGGGCAGAGGATCTCTTTTCTTGGTATGGTAGACTCGGTCGCCATCTGCGCACAGCTTACGAGCAAGCAGTCACTGCTGAGTCAATTTCAGAGCAAGAGTGCGGTTCCACTGAAGTTTTTTCAGAGGCTCCTGGGGTATATGACCTCCTCAGCGGCAGCCCCGCACGGACTGTTTCATATGAGTCCACTTCCGTGTTGGCTTTGCGATCGAGTCCCAAGGTGGGCATGGCAACTAGGCACGCTCCAAGTACCAGTTACTCCGACCTGCCGTCAGACCTTCACCCCGTGGATGAACCCCAGCTTTCTACGGGCCGGAGTGCCCTTAGAACAAGTTTCTAGGCATGTTGTTGTGTCAACAGATGCCTCCACCACGGGCTGGGGTGCCATGTGCAATGGACATGCTGCCGCGGGCTCCTGGACAGGACAACAGCGCATGTCAATTGCCTCGAGATGATGGCGGTACGCTTGACTCTGCACCACTTCCAAGCGTTGCTCAAGAACCAACACGTATTAGTTCGCTCAGACAATACCGCGACAGTAGCGTACATCGACCAACAAGGTGGTCTATGCTCCCACCGTATGTCGCAACGCGACGCACAGGTAGATCTGTTTGCCTTCCACGACTTTTCCCATTGCAGCCTGTTTTACTTCCTGACCGAGGGCACGCACGGCACGGACGCACTAGTGAACAGCTGGCCACGGGGCCTCCGCAAATATGCGTTTCCCCCAGTTAGCCTTCTTGCACAGACCCTGTTCAAGATCAGGGAGGACGAGGAGCAGGTCATTTTGGTCACGCCTCATTGGCCCACCCGGACCTGTAGGGCTGGGCGCTATGACAGTATATATCATTACCGTGGTAGAAAATGTGAACCGTAACAGATTTTTTTATTCCGTTTATACCACAACATGTAAATAAGAGGGCGTTGTTAACTCACGTGCAGCGTGCGTGAGACAGATCAATAGGATCCACAAAGGAATTACGTTTTCTAAAGGGTTATTAACGTGATATTTTCGGGGAAAAAGGCGCTAAAGTCAACTAGAGCAGTGCAGCACCAGTTTAGAGGAGTGCACGTTTGCAATGGGGAAAGCATAAAGCTTACTTGACAGCAACAGTAGCCTACATACATCAATATTGTAACGAATAGAAATAACCTTAAATAATGTATAGCCTAGTTATCTGCATCTTTCCGTCTCTTATGTATTGTTACTTTTTAAACATGAAAATCACAGTATGACACGAAAGCGGTTGCTGTGGTAATGAACAACATGCTTGTTAAAGCGAATGTATGATCCTGTATCTGAGGCAAAATTTCTAAATATGCAGCGAGAGTTATATATTTCTAACTCCAAACAATTGGCCACTGAACCAGCTGATAAAATCTTCCTGTGATTCGATACGTGATTACAACTTGACACTCAAATTAACTGATCGCATTTTACTGATGAAAAAGACATGCGGGTGCACGTGCACTGACAGGGTGTGTCAGTGTTCACCAGGCTATGGTAAAATAATGACGCAGTTACAAGGCGTGTATAATTTAAACTACTTAGTCAACACTAACAGTAGCTGCTATTCAGTCTCCTAGTCACTTCTGAACTTGATGACCTTGACACTTCTAAACTTCTCATGATTAAAGCTCTAGGTGATGTGATGGGTTGCCAGATATCACAAAAAGAGCAAAACAAGCCCCTTAAAAACGCTGTATAATAGGCAGACATGACAAAAATGTACAGGGGAACACATTTAAACATAACTAGTTGTAAGGGATCCACTGAAGGCAAGATTGAGAACCCAAGTGCAGCTTTATTTATAAATATAACAAGATCAAAACAAGAACAAAAGCATGACGTGGCATGAACTCAAGAACATGAAGATGAACATGAACATGACGCTTACCAAGAGTGGTTACAGAGAAACAAAACTTGACGAAGACACATGGCAGACATGAGGGTTTAAATACACACAAGACTAATGACAAGACAGGGGGGCAGGACATGGGACGTGGCAAGGCGTGGACGGACCTTGGCCGTGGCATGGTGTGGGTGGACCTGGCCGGCTATGAAGCCGCCAGGGTGGACCAGGCAGTTCAGGTGGACAAGGTGGGTCAGGCAGTTCAGGTGGACAGAGTGGACCAGGAAGTTCAGGTGGACAGGGTGGACCAGGCAATTCAGGTGGACAGAGTGGACCAGGCAGTTCAGGTGGACAGAGTGGACCAGGCAGTTCAGGTGGACAGGGTGGACCAGGCAGTTCAGGTGGACAGGGTGGACCAGGCAGTTCAGGTGGACAGGGTGGACCAGGCAGTTCAGGTGGACAGGGTGGACCAGGCAGTTCAGGTGGACAGGGTGGACCAGGCAGTTCAGAGGACCATATTGTATGAAGCCACCAGGGGGGACCAGGCAGTTCAGGTGGACAGAGTGGACAAGGCAGTTCAGGTGGACAGGGTGAACCAGGCAGTTCAGAGGACCATATTGTATGAAGCCATCAGGGGGGACCAGGCAGTTCAGGTGGACAGGGTGGACCAGGCAGTTCAGGTGGACAGGGTGGACCAGGCAGTTCAGGTGGACAGGGTGGACCAGGCAGTTCAGAGGACCATATTGTATGAAGCCACCAGGGGGGACCAGGCAGTTCAGGTGGACAGAGTGGACAAGGCAGTTCAGGTGGACAGGGTGAACCAGGCAGTTCAGAGGACCATATTGTATGAAGCCATCAGGGGGGACCAGGCAGTTCAGGTGGACAGGGTGGGCCAGGCAGTTCAGGTGGACAGGGTGGACCAGACAGTTCAGGTGGACAGGGTGGACCAGGCAGTTTAGGGGACCATATTGTATGAAGCCGCCAGGGTGGACCAGGCAGTTCAGGTGGACAGAGTGGACCAGGCAGTTCAGGTGGACAGGGTGGGCCAGGCAGTTCAGGTGGACAGGGTGGACCAGGCAGTTCAGGTGGACAGGGTGGACCAGGCAGTTCAGGTGGACAGGGTGGACCAGGCAGTTCAGGTGGACAGGGTGGACCAGGCAGTTCAGAGGACCATATTGTATGAAGCCATCAGGGGGGACCAGGCAGTTCAGGTGGACAGAGTGGACCAGGCAGTTCAGGTGGACAGGGTGAACCAGGCAGTTCAGAGGACCATATTGTATGAAGCCATCAGGGGGGACCAGGCAGTTCAGGTGGACAGGGTGGGCCAGGCAGTTCAGGTGGACAGGGTGGACCAGACAGTTCAGGTGGACAGGGTGGACCAGGCAGTTTAGGGGACCATATTGTATGAAGCCGCCAGGGTGGACCAGGCAGTTCAGGTGGACAGAGTGGACCAGGCAGTTCAGGTGGACAGGGTGGGCCAGGCAGTTCAGGTGGACAGGGTGGACCAGGCAGTTCAGGTGGACAGGGTGGACCAGGCAGTTTAGGGGACCATATTGTATGAAGCCGCCAGGGTGGACCAGGCAGTTCAGGTGGACAGAGTGGACCAGGCAGTTCAGGTGGACAGGGTGGGCCAGGCAGTTCAGGTGGACAGGGTGGACCAGGCAGTTTAGGGGACCATATTGTATGAAGCCGCCAGGGTGGACCAGGCAGTTCAGGTGGACAGAGTGGACCAGGCAGTTCAGGTGGACAGGGTGGGCCAGGCAGTTCAGGTGGACAGGGTGGACCACGCAGTTCAGGTGGACCAGGCAGTTTAGGGGACCATATTGTATGAAGCCGCCAGGGTGGACCAGGCAGTTCAGGTGGACAGAGTGGACCAGGCAGTTTAGGGGACCATATTGTATGAAGCCGCCAGGGTGGAGGGATGGATGCCTTCGTTTAAACCAAAAACGATGGCTGGGTAACTCTGCTCACAGGACCACAATAGAAGGAGGAAGGAAGGGACGGGGGACGGATTGGTCCAGGGGCCAGGACCTGCAGATGACAGACGGCAGGCCGACGTAAGTAATGGGCAGGACGTAGGAGGCCACAGGCAAGGATCAGCGGACGGTGGGGTTTCTCTTCTCACAGGACAGAATCAGATCACTGAGTGTCACCTCTCTTTCACAGGACAACGGGGATTGGACGGAGGACCAGGACCTTCGTAGTGGGGAGCAGAGAGCAGTAGGTGGCAAGCAGGAGGCAATGACCGTCAGAGCGAGTGCAGTAGTCAGCGGTAGGTGGCGGGCAAGGACCAAGGGACTACAGATGAGTGGCAGCAGACAATGGATTTCCTCTTCTCACAGGACAGCATCAGAAACTGAGTGTCACCTCTCTTTCACAGAACAGCGGCAATTGGGATGCAGCGACGGATAATGGGATCCCTCACAGAGCAATGATGGTAGAATGCAGTGGCAGGTAACAGGTTCTCTATGTTCACAGGACAACAATGGTGAGTGCAGTATCCAACAGTTAACAACTGAGTTCTCTTACCACAGGACAACGTTGGCAGCATGCAGTGGCAGATAGCAGTTTCTCTATGTTCACAGAACAACAGTGGTGAGTACAGAATCCAGCAGTTAACAACTGGGTCTTCTTACCACGGGACAGAGATGGCAGCATGCAGTGGCAGATAGCAGTTTCTCTATGTTCACAGAACAACAGTGGTGAGTGCAGAATCCAGCAGTTAACAACTGCGTCTTCTTACCACAAGACAGCGATGGCAGCATGCAGTGCTAGATAACAGTTTCTCTATGTTCACAGAACAACAATAGTGAGTACAGAATCCAACAGTTAACAACTGAGTCTTCTTACCACAGGACAGCGATGGCAGCATGCAGTGGCGGATAGCAGTTTCTCTATGTTCACAGAACAGCAGTGGTGAGTGCAGAATCCAGCAGTTAACAACTGAGTCTTCTTTCCACAGGACAGCGATGACAGCATGCAGTGACGGATAGCAGTTTCTCTATGTTCACATTAATTCTTGGTTCCCCACCGGGCTGGACGATCTCCGACTAAGCTTTCAGAGTGCTGGTAACATCAAACGTTCAAACACTCGTGCATGTATCAAACCACTTTAAATCTTCACACGTGCTCACTTCAATCGTCAGACACTGCAATGACACACCGCTTAACAGTGAAAAGTGTACCTTCACCTCAACTCATCGGGCCGGCAGATCCACTATGATGATACTTTCAAAAGGAGCCACCAAATTCGATCAATAATCCGTAATTCAGAGCACACTCGTGTCTTCAGACTGCCGCCTCTGCCTCTCGTCTTCTCGTACCTCGACTTTGATCAAGACCGCTCTGCTTATCTGCGCACTCGTCTCTTCAAACTGCCGCTTCCCTCTCTTCAGACCGCCACGCACACTAAACCCCAGACCGCCACGCACACTGAACGCTGAACACCGAACGTTGAAATAGCCACTTGATTATCCACTGCAGCTGTCGCTCATCAACATGGGCGGCCATGACAGGTCACCGGAACCGGCCTGGTGTTACACCGGAACGAGGAACTGTTTCCCCAAGGGAACTCGTTCCGTTTGTTATAGTTCCTATTTGTCACTCCGTGACAATAACATTGAACCTGCCCAGGGACTACGGGTGGAAATTAGCTCTTGAGCTAAAACCTGGTACTATGCATCTCTCCCCTTGAGGTTAATGTTTATTGTACGCTGTCCCTGTTTCTCTAAATAAATAAATAAAATAAATAAAACGATCATTAGTTATTAACTTAGGGGCCGCTAAGACGACACCGTTCTAACAGGAAACTCTACACAGACTTTAAACGTGAAACCTGTGAGAACGCTGATGGCGTGCACATGCGTATTACAAGTTCAGTCTATTGGTATGCGCGTTTGAATATATGTGCGCAGGTTTGTAATTCTCTACAAACCAAGCCTTAAAAAACGACTTGTCTGGCCTTAACATTTTTGATACAGAATTTGATCACTTCAGGGTAGATACGCGAACCGAATTTTCCCGACAACGCTTTATCTGTAGAGTGGTAAAGGGATACTCCATAAGGAGAGACTAGTTGACATCAAGGTCCAGGCGAAGGTCCTTCGTCAGATCTGGATACAATCTGGATCCGGCAGGCTGCGGGAAAACCTCGGGATAAACAAAAACACTAAAATTAGCGTAGATGCCATTCTTCTCATGATGTAACGAGTACATCAGGTTTTATGGGAAGTGTTCCCGGTTCCAGCTGACCTAATCTATGCAGCCTAACATTTTATTATAGAAGTCTATAATGTGTTATGTGTATGCTAGGTCAAAGAGATGTGTTTAGCTTTGAACTGCCCAGCTTTTTCCCGTCGTTAAACTAGCAAAAGTGGATTCAGACACGTCCTAAATGCACTTGCACCTTGTGCTTAGATCGTTAAAATAGGCCCTTTATCGTCCTTGATGTGAACAGGCCTTAAGACTAATCCTTGTTGTAAAGTATAAATATGTGGTGTATAATAAACAGTTTGGCTAGAAAATCTAGCAGTATTTGTATTGTCGTGACACTTTGGATGAGTGGTAAACAGAAAAAGAATTGCACAGACATGATGACGTCACACAGATCAATGTCCCTTTAGAATGAGTTTAGCATCATGCCCTTGCTGTGTAAAGTTATAAACTCTCTGATGAATAGTAAATGTGCAAATAAAGGTTCAGTAAGGAAGAAATCTGAGAGTAAAGCTGCTCTGACGTTAGGACTCATTGTGACCGTTTATCTGCTTTCCTGATTTCCCACTATATGATATTTCAGCAAAGCAACCTTTCTGGTCAAAATCTTGTCTGATTGTCATTTTGTCACTCATTTTTTGTATTCAATTTATATTAAGGTTGGTAAAGCACAAACACATTGTAGCTTATGTCATAGACTGAGAGAATATCTATTTCCTCTGTTGTAATAATGAGTGAAATGACAGATCTGATGTTATATTTCACTCCTACATTTGTAGTACGACGGAAATGCCATCTGAGAGAGACATAAACAGGGAAGCATAGCTAAAATAAATATTTTTATTGTGTTTGCATAATGTTGTTAATAGATCATTAGTTCACCTAATGAAATTTGTCAGTATGTCTCACATTATTCTATAGGTTTATCTTTATTCTATAGTTTTATCTTGAGATTTTTCTATGAATGCTTATTATAGAAATATGCACCATATTCAACATATTAACAGTGCAAAATTTGGTAACACTTTATTTTACAGTGTCCTTGTTATATATCTGAAAAATGTATTTACCATAGTAATAACAGTAAATTATGCATAATGACATGCAGCTAACCCTAAATCAAACCTTAATGCTAGCCTAACCTTAAAGTACATGTTGTTAATTAATAATCAGTACTTAAATATATAATTACACTGTAACAATGACACCGTAAAATAAAATGTAACCAAAAATGTTGTTGCATGTAATGCTTTTGTGTGTGTGTGTGTGTGTGTGTGTGTGTGTGTGTGTGTGTGTGTGTAGATGAATGAATACTGTATATACACACTCACCACACATGTTGGGTGTCCATATTTTATGGGTTTATGGGGACATAGACATAATGATTTTTATATTGCACAAACTTTATCCCCTGAACCTAACCCTTACCTCTAAACACAACCCTCACAGAAAACTTACATTTAAAAAATAAAAATTTAGTATAATTTATAACATGTTTTCTTCATGGGGACCATAAAAAAAATGTTTTTCCACAAGGACAGACATTTCTGATATTACTATCTTTGTGGGGACGTTTAGGTTTATCAGGACACACACACACACACACACACAGTGATTTCTAATCCAGGAACCATCTTTGAGAGCCCTGGTGGAAGAGTGGGGTAACATCTCACAGTAAGAAAAGGCCAGTCTGCTACAGTCCATGAGGATGATCTGTGGGACTTACAGCAGCTCCTGGCTACACCAGATATGACTTATTCTGATATTGTTCAGGGGCTCTATATTATTGTTACATTTCTTTTCCTCAAATGTCTGCGGAACTTGTTTAGATTATGTCCCAGTTGTTGAATCTTTTTATGTTCATACCAATATTTATACATTAAGACATTTTCTGGAAATAAAAGCAGTTGAAAGTTAGAGGACATCACTTTTTTTACCGAGTTTAGTTCTGTATGACTGTCCCTTTTTTGTCATAATGTTTTTGATAACACAGATGCAACATGACTGATTAAAGTGATTAAGCATAAAGCACATAATATCTACATTTACCATTTATTACAGTACATTGAGGATTTATGCTGCGTGCTCAGTTTATTAAATGAGCTAATTTAATACAATTAAATTGTGAACATTGTGTCGTGTGTTTGTGTTGTGAACAATTTATGAACATTGTGTCGATTTATTTCAGTGTGTGTGGAAAGAAGTTAAATTGCACATCAAATGCAGAAAACATACTCTCTGAAATAAGCTACATAAGATACATGTAGTGTAAATTACAAATATAAATCCTACAAAGATAATCATATCCTTTATGAGTGACAGCTTTACCAGTTTAATTACAAGTGATGCTCTGTAAAAATATCGACCAGAGAGGATGATGGCTGAAATATCTTCAGAGTTAATATGTGTTTAGCTGTCTTTTTAAACCAGGGATAAAATAAAGCATAGATCAGTGGATTCAGACCTGAATTTGTGTACAAGACCCATGTCAAAACATTTAAGGTTGTGGAAGAGATTACTGTCATAGAACAGATATAGTATGGTATAAAGCAAAGCATATAAACTATCACAATGATTCCTAATGTCAGAGCAGCTTTATTCTCAGATTTCCTCCTCAATGAACCTTCTGTTACACATTTACCACCCTTCATCAGAGAGTTTATAACTTTCACTTGCTGATGTACTACATAGAAAATCCTCAAATATAAAGATGTGATAAGGGTACATGGAAGAATAAAAGACATGAACATATCAGTAACTCTCCAAGCAAATCTTATCGGAAGAGAACACTCTCCATAACACGTGTCTGTTCTGTGTGAAGTGTCAAAAAATCCATTATCAATTACAATGGTAGTGGTATAAGCTGAGAAACAAACCCAGCTCAGACAGATGGTCACTAAAGTTTTAGTTGTGGTTATTTTCTGTGGGTACTGTAAAGGGTGACACACAGCCACATAACGATCAACAGCAATTAAAACTAAATTACTGAGAGATCCTGAGAAAGCCAATCCAAAGATTATCATAAACAGATCACAGAAAGTGTCTCCAAAGTACCAACACGTCTCAATCTGCCTAGAGCCCTCTATGGGTATAATAAGTCCCATAAGCATGTCGGACACAGCCAGAGAGAGAATAATCAGGTTTGTTGGAGTGTGAAGCTTCTTGAAGTGAGAGATGGAGATGATCACCAGCAGGTTCAGAAACAAAGTCCATGCTGACAGCAATGATAAAAACACATACATGATATTGTATTCATATTTAGAGCGTTTTCCCTTGATACATGATGAGTTGACGGCAGGAAAGCAGTAAAGAGTCTCATGGTCCGCTGTCTCATAGGCCATGAGTGAGTCTCCTCATGTTAGGAGTTTGTTCTGCTCTCTTTCTTGTCTATAATTTATACAGTGTCTGGATCAGACGGCCCACCCATCTACTGCCCACTGATGATGTAACATACAAATGGTTTTTTTTTTTAACATTAGCTTTGAAACGCAGTTAATTACACTGGTCAAAAGTTAAAGGATTTTTTGTTTTGTTTTTTGCATCATTTCTTCACTGTCTTGGTATTGTTTAGTATTTCCACATGAAAGCAAAGCACAGGTGGAACTGAACTGAACATAGGTGTGGTGGTTTTTGCTTTAATCAGTAATCAGCCACTGCAGATCACCCTTCCTTTGAGTGGCTCCTGGAACTCATCTGAGGGGTCCCTTGGTGAGGTTAAGAAGATTTCTGTGAATTAGGAATGGGGTCCAGAAATAGAGGGGTTATGTCATCCATTGGAACTCAAGAATGCTTGAGCTGTCCATAACCCTCCCAGTTTACCCTGTAAAATAACTATTGCAATGTAATAGGTGGGCAATAACTGTCCCGTATACAGAACACTATCAAAAATGGTGAAATAATCTTTATACTGTACAGTGAAAAAGCTATTGAATTGAACATATGTGTAATAAAAAGGTTTCAGTTCCCAATGACATCCATCATATGGACAAAACAATACATTCTACAAAATATCTCTTACCGGTTTGGTAAGACACGAGTGCGAGGGCTTTTTACAATACAGATGTCAGGGTTCTGTCACTTCTGTCTAGTTTATTTCTTGGTTTTGTGATAGAGCCCTGACACTCCTGTTTTGTCTTGTCTGTGGGCCTTGTTTCATGCTGCTTGTGTTTATCATTGGCTGCGTGTTCATGTCTTGTTTTGTGTTAGCACATGGCTTGTGATTTGTTTTATTTGCCATGTGCTCTCCTTTCGATTGTCCAGCCCATCCCCTCTTGTTACCTGATTATTGATTCATTTACCCCACCTGTCCTCCCTCATTTCCCTCTTTTGTTTGCTTCCCTATTTATTCTCCTTGTATTTGCACTCCTGTGCTGGTTCGTTGTCTAAGGTACCCTCATGTTTCTTGTTTCCTGCCAAGTCCAGTCTGTAAAGTCTTGCTACCTGTCTTGTTTTCACCTACGGGGTTAGTTTTGGTTTGTTTTTGTTTAAATGTTTTACTTAATAAAAACCCATTTTCTTGCACTTGAGTCCTCACTACTTCCACTTACCCAAACCCTGACAACAGATAGTTTTAATGCAGCTTTAAAATAATGCAACAAAGTTTGTTTCCTGAAGAAAATAGTGTCACAGTAAGTTCAGTGATCAGTGATTCAGTTTTATTTTTGTTGTAAAAAAGTGATTAATTTAGTTAATTTGTATATATAGCCGCTCTGGAGAAAACAGTGATGTCATCGTCCAGCTCAGTTATGTAACAACTGAGACCAAATCAGACACATTTATTTGGCATATGTACCATAAAAATCTTTACACTCCACTCTGGAATCCCATCTTCCCCCAAACAGGGCAAGATGGTCCTAGTTGTCAGGACCATGATCAGATAAGGTTTTGTGGGTGTTAAAGAATGTGGCCAAATGCAAGAGAGAGACCATGGAAAGACAGAAACAATCTGCAAAACTGACTCTCCTGCATTCATTTATTGATGAATTGACTAACATGAAATTAACATGCATTCCAGAACATTTTGAGAATGATTTACTGTTGTGTGTTTTGTCTTTTAATAATTCTGTTGATACTACAATCTCTTTGATACTATGTAGGTATTACAGGACCAACGGTCAGTGTACCCCACTTATACCATTGGTACTTTGAAGATCGAAATGATTGTGTACATGATATGCCAATAGCTGTGCAACATTAGTATTACTAAGAATCTTTCTTAGTAGTGTCATTAAACACCAATCCAGCATGCCAGTCCGAGTGAGCACGCTTAAGACAAAGGCTTGTAAATCCTGGTGACAGAGGAAACTCCCGCCAGAAATTCTACCCTTCTCATTGGGTGAACCAGCCTGCATAGGGTCCTTTGTCAAGCTTTAAAAAGGCCTTTTCACTAGATCAGCCCACTTTTTGTGTTTGTGCTGCTGGCCTCCACTGTTACTCCCCACCACCGGGCCCAGGGCCCAACAGGCCTGATGCCGTCTGCCTTGTCTAGTCAGACTTTTCTTCAGACTGCAAAACTGCAAACCTACCATCACTGAACGGTCAACCATCAACTCTTGGCCTTCTCGGCACTTCAGGATGCCACGGGACGTCCAGCGTGCCCTCAGCAGGCCAGGCGACTCACAACAGCCATGTGATCGAAGCCACCATGCGAGCTCCGACCCACAATAGCGTCGGAACCACACGATGGCAACTTGCACCAATGACTTTTGACACTCAGGGACCCATCAACGCACTCCAATTTCAACCACTTCAAGAATTGTATCCACTGCAACCGACTTGCAAGTATACATTTAATGAAGTGCTCTGAAATAAGCTGATGGTTCTTTTCACACTAAAATAGATCTTGCTCCATAGTTCTATTTCCTGTTTCCGGTTCCATACCACTCACCACTTGACCTATGCATGTATGGATGGATGAATGTATGTATGTATGTATGTATGTATGTACAGTACCAGTCAAAAGTTTGGAAACATTACTATTTTTAATGTTTTTGAAAGAAGTCTCTTATGCTCATCAAGCCTGCAGTTAAAAAAAAACAAAATAAAAAAAACCAGTAATATTATGAAATATTATTACAATTTAAAATAATGGTTCTCTTTTTTAATATACTTTAAAATGTAATTTATTTTGTGATGCAAAGCTGAATTTTCATCAGCAAGTACTCCAGTCTTTGGTGTCTTATGATCCTTCAGAAATCATTCTAATATGATGATTTGATACTCAGTTATTATCAATGATGGAAACTGTTGTGCTGTTTAATATTTTTTTTTGGAATACTTTTTTCAGGATTCATTGATGAGTAAAACGTTAACAGCATTTATTCATAAAAACAGCATTTATTCGAAATAAAAACATTTCTAACAATATAAATCGTTACCATCACCTTTTATCAATTTAATGCATCCTTGTTGAATTAAAGTACTAATTTCTTAAAAAAAACTTTTGAACGGTAGTGTATATTGTTACAAAATATTTCTATTCTAAATAAATACAGTTCTTTTTAACTTTTTATTCATCAAATAATCCTGAAAAAAGTATCTCAGGTTATAAAAAAAATATTAAGCAGCACAACTGTTTCCAACATTGATCATAAATCAGCATATTAGAATGATTTCTGAAGGATCATAAGACACCAAAGACTGGAGTACTTGCTGATGAAAATTCAGCTTTGCATCACAAAAATAAATTACATTTTAAAGTATATTAAAAAAGAGAACCATTATTTTAAATTGTAATAATATTTCATAATATTACTGGGTTTTTTTATTTATTTATTTTTTTAACTGCAGGCTTGATGAGCATAAGAGACTTCTTTCAAAAACATTAAAAATAGTAATGTTTCCAAACTTTTGACTGGTACTGTATGTATGTTTGTTTGTTTTGTTTAGTTTAGTTATGTTTGTGATTTAGTTAATAAAACTTGTGCACAATTATGAATTTGGTTTCTGATCCTCTGTTTGCATACAAAGTCCCTTTTACGATTTTGATCTTGTTACATGCTCTAATGGCTGTACATAAGGAATAATTATTTTTCAGCGACCATGAAAGATACATTTTCCTTAGAATAAATGAATAATTAAAGAGTTCGTTGGAACTGATTAATTGATTGTAATATTAATTTGGCTTACCTCAAAGTTAATCTAATTAACTGACCCAAATATTAATAATGAATCATAATTGGTAATTATGGATTATTATTAATATTTCCCCTTTGAGCTAATTTGTTACAGTACCCTTCGTTGAGTTTGATCAGTGATTATATTTAAGTACCACCCTCCAAGCAAAAACACACCATATTTACATATCAGTTCAATCGTTTGTATAATAGAAAACCTGGGTTTCCAACGCAGCTTGTCACAAGTCCAGCGTTCTCAAAGTCCATGATGGCCCGATGATTTCAGTCAGTTAATATCCACAAGAAGTTCCACAGGTTTAGGCAGTTCGAAGACGACAAACCCAGTCAATAATCCATGGATGATTCCCACGCGCATTAAGCAAAGCAAAAAGCACTAGTAACAGAGAATTCAACCTAGAACTGTTACAAAGTACCTGCGCTTGGATGACGACGACAGCGCAGTCCTGAAATGTCAACTAGGCTCATCCCTGTGAAGCCCCCCCACCCCACCTCACCTCACCTCCCTTTACATCTCTACAGATAAAGCGTTGTCGGGATAATTCCGGTTCGCATGGCTACGTGGAAGCGATAAAAATTCTGTATTATTCATTTTAAGGCCAGACAAGTAGTATGTTGAGGGTAGGGTTTAAAATATAAAAAAATCAACCCTAAATGTATTCACAAAATAAATGGCTTGCTGTTTCTTCAACAAGACACAAAATGAGCCAGTTTCGTCAATATCAAGATATTTACAGATAGATGAACTAAACCTACTCTTTTAGCGCTCGTTAAGTAAGTACTTATTGAAATAAGTACCTACTCTGTGAGTATGCGGTTTCGAACGCAGCCCCACTTAAGTCTGAGTGGACATCCATGACGTGGAGTCCCTCAAGGCTCAATTCTTGATGAAAGATGAAGTTCTCAGGGTGAACGCATACCTTCACTATAGGGGTCAAACAACTAAAAATCAAGTCAGGAATCTCTGTGTGACTCTGGAGTCAGACCTTAGTTTCAGTAGTCATGTCAAAGCAATAACTAAATCAGCATACTATCATCTGAAAAATATTGCAAGAATTAGATGCTTTGTTTCCAGTCAAGACTTAGAGAAACTTGTGCATGCTTTCATCACCAGCAGGGTGGATTATTGTAATGGCCTTCCCAAAAACACCATAAGACAGTGTCAGCTCATACAGAACACAGAGCAGAACCAGAACATATAAACACATCACACCAGTCCATCTTTACACTGGCTCCCAGTTAAATTTAGGATTGATTTTAAAGTATTATTACTGGTATATAAATCATTCAATGGCCTAGGACCTCAATACATTGCAGATATGCTCATATAAACCCAACAGATCACTCAGATCATTAGGATCACATCAACTAGAAATACCAAGGGTTCACTCTAAGCATGGCGAGTCCGCTTTGAGTTATTATGCTGGAACCAGTTTCCAGAAGAGATCAGATGTGCTCCTACAGTAGTCACATTCAAATCCAGACTCAAAACACTTCTGTTTAGCTGTGCATTTAATGAATGAGCACTGTGCCACTGTACGTCTGACTGTTTGCACTGTATTTTATTTCCTTTTTTATAATTCTTATTTATTTTGATTATTTTAATTCCTTCTATGTAAAGCACATTGAATTACCATTGTGTATGAAATGTGCTATATAAATAAACTTGCCTTGCCTTACCAAAGGTTTGCTTGGTGACTGTGGTCCTGTCACGATTCATGAATCGGCTGTCTCATTTCTGATGTGTGTGTGTGTGTGTGTGTCTGTGTGTGGGTGTGGTTACTCATTGTGTTGATTATTGTCGCCAGCTGTGTTCAATCCCCGTTCCCTTTATATGTGCAGTATTCCCATCTCATGTTGTCAGATCGTTGTGGCTTCCCCGGTGTCGTGTCCTGTTCCCGTGTATTGCTCTCGTCTCCTCGTGTGGATTACTGTCTTCGTGGACCCCCTTCGCTGTGTTTCACGCTGTCTGGATTGTTTATTGTTCCTGGTTCCTGAGCACGCCGATCACCGCACACCATCACCGGGTTGCCCATTGAAGTCCCTGCGTCATCTCGCCATCTGAGTGTTTGTCTCCCCGACCTGTGTTTCTCTGACCATCTTCAATAAATATACTTTTACTTGCAATTGTATCTGTCTCTGTTTCACTACAGGTCCCAACTGCCTTGAGATCATTAACAAGCTCCAAGCAATGCGTTATCCCGCGGCCTATCCCCTGTGTAAGATGACTACCAAGGCTGTGGTCAAAGTTTTAAAACAATTTATTTCTATTTTCGGTATGCCCAAGATCATTCAGAGCGATTGAGGGACCAGTTTTACATCTGGAATGTACAGCCAGTCTTGCGCATATAACGCTCTGAGTCAAGGTGCGTTAGAGCGTTTTTATCAGTCTCTGATGTCGTTGTTACGCACTTACTGTGTTAATTGAATCAGGATTGGGAAGAGGGTCTGTCTTGGTTGTTGCTCGTAGCCCGAAGGTGACACAGGAGAGTTTGGGTTTTGGTCAAATTTTTTTTTGGTCACACAGAGCAGGGGCCAATTAATACCCACGGCTCCTGACGATACATTGAGGTCTTAAGAAGCAAAACCATCGGCCTATGCAAGAAATTGAACATCATTTACAACATTTTTACATGTAATTCACAGCCTCAGCATATAGTTCCGAGTGCATTCATAGCAGTCTGGAGCACAAGCTTCCTGTCGCTTAATGACGTATGCACAGGAGTGCCCGTGTGTTGTTTTGTTCATCAAAGTTGTACTTACTTGTGCTTATCCTGGATGTCGTAACCTATATAAAAACTATGATTACGTTCACTTGCACAATCTCAATCGGGAAGATTGACTTTTCACCACATTCCCAACGTTTGAGCTCATGCGCATATGCCATTAAAATAAATGTTTCATTTAGAATTGTTGCATGTAGTCTCCCTTTTTTGTTGCAGGGTTGTAACATTATTTTTTTCTGCTCGTGCCCTCTAATGCTGCGTTCACACCAAACGCGAATCTGCGTCAAAATTCGCGCCTGCCGCGTCTAGTTATACGCGTGACCACTTTGTGTGCATTCGCGCGTCAAGAGCGAAATAAGTTTAAAGCGAAATTTACGCGCGTCACGCGCGTCAGAGGCGAAAGTTTCAAAAGTTTCGAACCCCGTTGGCGGCCATCTTTTTACAAGATGTCTGTTATTGATCGGTCATTTATCGAGAGAGTCGCCGCTCTGTATTTGCTCTGGAGAGCAGAACAGCGGCGTAGGGATCATCGTCGCCGTATTTTGGGTCCATCAGACCCTTCGGAGGCGAACCCTGTTCGGCGAGTTTCATCATTTGCTCCAGGAGCTGCGCCTGGATGACCTTTTTATTCCTGTCTCTATAGAAATAAGAAGTACTGTCGTACAACTCAGGCCGACTGCTCACTGCCAAAATTAAACTCTCCTCCATTTTGAATGAGTGACTCCGAGCGGGCCTGCCGTCACAGCATCAAGCAGGCTCCTGATTGGTTAACGCGGCGCGAATTGACGCAGAAGTTCAGATTTTTCAACTCGGGCGGCAGACGCGAATTCGCGTCAAACGCGTGAATGCACAAATAGCACTAATAAATTTCGCGCGTAACCAAACGCTCAATTCGCGCGAATGAGGCGAATTCGCGTCTACCGCGCCGCGCTAAACGCCTCATTCGCGCCGCAAGACCTCCAGACGCGCGTAAACGCGTCTTACCATTGACTTAACATTGAAATCACTCGCGCCAGACGCATATTCGCGTTTGGTGTGAACGCACCATAAGGTTCATTGTGTCAACTTTGACCATTGGGTGGCGCATATCCCTTTTGTTACACAGAAGGAAACAGTGCAGGTAGAATGCATGCAGTGAAGTCGCCACTCAGGATTGGTCACTTGTCGGTTGCCTGGCTACCAGTTTCTTTGAAGCTGTTAATTTGTCAAACATGCAATAGCAAGTTTCTCATTTACTCCTGATAATAAGTCATCTGAGGTTATTCATTACAGCTACAATAAACTCTGAAGACCAATTATAGCCATCATGGTTTGCTGTTGAGTAAATGTGCACCTGAGGGTGCTGTTAACACCTGTGCTGAATGCAGAGATGATCCATTCATTAGAGGTGTGAAAGCAACACATCTAAACACACAGGGAATGCACTGATGCAATAGCTGCTGCCCATTATTCAGGGGTCAGTTACAAAATATTTTGTTTTGATGTATTTTAATTCTAATTTTAATTTTCATGTAGGGGCAATCCTGCAGGCATTAAAAGAACATGGCAGCAGCTGAAATTTAAATATAAAAACATAATTCAGTCAAGTAAGGCTTGAGCATAGTATGGGTGTAGGCTACCTGACTTTACAAACATGTGACATATTAAATAACTAAATAGCATCCAGTGTCTAGCAGTGCAGCAGCATTTTTGGCTGAGGGAATTCCTGGACGGACTTCAGAGCCAGTCCCAAAGATCCAAGGTCCTTCATAAAATGTAAGAGGTTTACATACGTGTTATTTTTTATATAGGCTATTTTTGATATTTCCATTTATTTTACTTTGGGTTAGGATTTTTGTTGGTCCCAACAGATTCTGATGGTAATATCTGTCTTTTGGAGCCTCCTGTCCCAACAGAAACCCAGGCAGTCGTAAGTCGCCTACTCAATACACCAGAAATTATGACAAATAGTGTTATAAAGTGTACTCGACCAAATGCCACAGAGAGGCCTACAGAGGTAATGTTAACATTATGTGTTTACACATAAAACAATCTACACATTCACATATTTCACATTTTTATGTGGAGTAGTCTATAGAATCTAAGTTTAAATCTAAGTATAAACGGGTATTCTTATCTCTCCCCCCACCCAGAGTGTGGAAGAACAGCAGGAGGACGGTCCAGCAACTTCTGTTGCACAGATGAACACAGTTCAGTGATTTCCAGTAAATGCCACAGTTTAATTCTGTAGAATTTGTTTAGAACTACATTATGTAACTCTAATCTACTACTGTGTTTTCATTTGCCAGTTAAGGAGTTATATAGACTTCATCTTATTTATAAAAAAAAAAAAAAAGCAATATTTTATTTATTAATAAAAGATTAATTTTATTAATAAAAATGTACTGAAAGAATGAATGAGGTGTTTAAACACCACTTCCTCTTTAAAAAAGGGGAGCAGACCAAAAGAAACTCTGGGTTTACTGAAGAAAACCTGCTCCCGACCAGGTTAGGTTCACATAGTAAGTTACCATGGTAACTGACTCTGAGTATAAGTTACCTCTCTTTCAGAAACAGGCTTGACTTACTCTGCTTTCTCAGGTTTAACATACCTCCCATTCTGGAACATAAAACTCAGAGTTTCCCTCATTTCAGGGTTAACATACTCAGAGTTTTCACTTAACCTCCTTTCTGAAACAGGCCCCAGGACACAGCCAGAGATCAGGAACCAGGAACAACGTCAACAAAGGAAATGCTCAGAAATGCAGTGGAAACGTACAAGACTTCACAGGGAATGATGAGGTGAACCAGGCTTATATGGGGTGAACTAAACAATATAATGAGAGACAGGTGAATGTGATAATCAGGGATGATGAGTCCGGGCAGTGAATTATGGGAAATGTAATAGTGAGTGAATAATGATAGTCTGATGTGGAGTGCCCTCTGGTGGCTCTCAAGGGCACTCCAGCTGATGACCGTTACAAATGTCTTTATCTTGATTTCATCTTTTTTTCCTCTTTCCTTCAGTGATTCTGCTTGTTAACAGCAGGTGTTCCTCAGTGTCTCAATTAACTTCGAAAATTAACTGAATTAACTATGAAATTATTCACTCAGTCAAGTGGACTATATTCGTGCACTACTGTAGGGAATAGTGAATGAGGGTATAGGGTGTGATTGGAACACAGCCTCTGAGTGTCGACTTTGAGCGCTGTTAATTCACAGTATGTTCCTGTAGGCTACTTTCTCAAAAATGAGAAATATCACCCAGAATGCATTTTTTCTACAGTATATTGCTGTTTTAATGTAAAACATGAAAGCATGTTACTGTAAAATTTGGCCATTTTTACAGTGTGCAGAGAGAGCTTTAAGTCTCAATTAATTGATGAATGCTTTTCATTACAAATCTGGTAAAATGTTGGGATGGTGTTTTTATCTGAAAGCTCTGAGATCTGCATATTTCAGGGCAATAGAGACAATCCCAGGTATTTATTTAGTACAGTGGCCAGATTGACAAGGAACAGAATGTCAACAAGAACATACAGCATCAAAACCAACAACATGTGTGCTGGATGTCCTATACCCACTAAGCTAATAAAAAAGAGTTACCTTTAATCTCAGAACATCTCCTGAACGTTATTACTTTACCATTTCCCAAGGACACATCTCAAAAAAATGTTTAATTTGGTAGTAATTAAAGGAGTATCAGTGAGGAATTAGGCCCTATCATAGCACAGAGACTACAATTCAACTATGGAATAGCCGTCCTAGCACTTTTCGGGACTTAGACAATCTCTCAGTTTAAATCTAGAATAAATATTTTTTTATTCAAGCATACACCTATTTAATTCATTCATACCTCACAGCTCATGGTAATGCAACGTCATTTAGGTCTGCTGGAACGAAAGACACCTCTCATACCATTCACATCCAATTGTTGTACAGTACAGTGTCATTGGACATCATAAAACCAGCCAATGGACCGTGGTTTGATCACTGAGAGAGTCCTTCTGTGTCTGTCATTATACTGTGTGTGTTGCTAAGCCATCTGCTTAGATGGAGTTAGTGTGCATCACTGATCATTATTCGCGCAAAAATGTTTTCTCAGAACACCAGTTCTGCTATTTAGTTTTTGCTATTTAGCTATTTTGTATTTCTGCTATCCATGCGCCAAGCAATCCTCGCTGTAGTTAAAACATTAAAACACAGATTTCCATAGGAATGGATTTTAGCATACATACACTCTAAGATCAAATCTGTGTGTATGCATGTTTTATAAACGAGTGCCCTGAATCAACATTAAACTGACTGAACAATGACACTAATGTCTTTTTATAGCTGCTTTATAGCATAATTGAATTCTGTTAGCATTCCCTTCTTCTCCCCCTGAGTCAAGTCAGTAAAAGTTCACTGTCGCAGTGTGATTGGTAAAATGGTCTTCATTTCATTGCAGTCATTGGCATTATGAGAAAGATTGAACACTGTTCAATCCTGTTCTCCTCTTTGGGTGGTGTCTCTTCAATATATCTGATGATTCTCTCCTCTCCCCGAAATAGGGTTGCCAACTTCAGAAAAGGAAAATGCGGGACAATCGTGGTTATTTATAGGAAAATGAGGGACACTCAAAATATTTGTTCTGTATCACACAGTGAACGTCATTTCAGTGTCTGCAGTTAAGTTTGTGTTTAAAAGGTTATCAGACATAAACACATTTGTATTGCTTAACCTATTTATGTATTTAATCCTAAAAATAATTTTAATGTCATTCATAAAAAAAAGTCACATTACAAACAAACCATAGTTCAAAATAACAGCATTTATCTAAAATAGAAAGCTTTTATAACATTATACACTACGCTTACAGTTCAAAAGTTTGGGGTTAGTAAGATTATTTTTTGGGAAAAAAAATAAAGAAAGTAATTGCCTACTTTTATTCAGCAAGGATGCATTACATTAATCAAAAGTGACAGTTAAGATAATGTTACAAAAGCTTTCTATGTACTTTCTAAAAGCTTTAAAACATTAATAATAATCAGAAATGTTTTTTGAGCATATTATTCCCTCAGGTAGATTACATGTTTTCTTGCGTGGCTGGATGTTAGACTCATGAACAATAATCACGTTGTTTGCATTCGCCAAAATTGATTTGCCGAAATCAAAACGTGGACAGTGAAAGGAAATTACTGTTAGCGCGAGACGAGTCCGGCTTGAAGCGGAAGCGACCAGACGGCAGAGGATTATGTTCGCAAATCAAACAATGATTTGTCTCAAAACAATGATTAAAATAAGCTGTGACTGGATGATGACAGGTGTCGGTGATCATTCTCAAGTGTCATGGTCAGCACTGCTGCTGTTGCTGTTGTATCAGTCAGTGGTTTATCAGCTTGTCAAAAAACAGGACACGGGATGTACAAGTACACTGACAGCTAAATATGTATCTGCCTGAGGGACTGTGATATACCGGTATTTAGTTTTTCCATTCCACCTGTGTGATGGACTGTTGATGTGTTGTTTTGGATGTTATGATCAGTGATGGATGAAGCAATAATGAGTTCTCTTACGAGAGGTTCTCTCGTATTGCGTAAGTAGCTTACGTTGCGGGAAAGTCTCCTTTCTCGAGATACTGAAGCCAAAAAATTATCCTTAATTTTTTATAATCTTGTCAACGCAGTGCGGCAGCCTGCAGACCTAGGGCAGGCTACTAGCGTGCCCATTGGCTGCCCTGCGGCAACTGCAGCAGCCTATCGCTGAGCCCTTGGCGTGACGTCACGACCAATGAGCGCGCTTGGCGCGCTTAATGCGTCACAGCCCGTCATTAGGGGCGTGGCTTAGCGTATATAAGCAGGGCTCACAGGCTGCTTCACTGATTTCTGTCTCTTCAGCGAAGCTCTTCGCATCGCTGATCTCTGAGGAAGCCGCCGTCGAAGCAAGCGACCAGCACGCCGAGGATCTCAGCCTGAGGACGCCGGCCGCCTTCGCCGCCTTCAGCTTTCCCTGCCTGCTGTGCTATCCGGCACTATATCCTTTTCTGCTCTGTGTTTGTGTGTTTGTGTGTTCGCCCCGCGACACACTTGCATCTAAAAGAGCGCGAGGCGTTGTTGCAAATGCCTCGCTCATCCTGTGGCTCGTGCAGAGCCGCGCTCAGCGATGGAGACCGCCACGTGGTGTGCGCTCTCTGCCTGGGCTTCGACCACGCAGCCCGCGCTCTCTCTGAGGGCGGCTGCGAACAGTGTGAGGAGTTACCGATGTCGACCCTACGGGCTCGACTCGCTAAGTTTGAAGATCCTCCACCTTCTCCGGCCACCTCTTCCGGGCCACGTAAAAAGAAACGTCGCTCTCAAAGGCCGCCTGAACCAGACGCTACAGCTGAGTGCTCGCCGGAACCACTCCCGCGAGCCTCGCTCTCTCCTTCTCCCCCGCCCTTCACCGACGCGCAGCGGCCGGCTTCTGCCCGCACTGCCGTCGTCCTGGGAGATGATGCAGATGACGCCGCTGACAGCTGCTCTCTGCTTGCGTCTGACAGCGAGGATTGGTCGGGTTCTCACCGCTCCGCCTCCTCGACTTTAGAGTCTGGCAGATCCTGCGCCAGTGTCGACGCAGAGCTTCTCCGCCTCCTCACTCAAGCGGTCGAAAGGATGGGACTGGATTGGTCCCCACCGAAGGAGCCGGCGCCCAATCGACTCGACGGGTGTTTTCTGCCTAGCCGCTGCCTAGCGCCTGCCTCTACGTCAGCACCCTTCCTGCCTGAGCTCCACGCGGAGCTTTCTAAATCCTGGAATGCGCCCTTCTCCGCCAGACTCCGCTCGCCAGTTTCCTCGGCTCTCTCCCAGGTGGACGGGGCCGCCGAAAACGGCTATACTGGCATCCCCGCCGTTGAGGAAGCGGTGGCAACGCACCTTTGCCCGCCGTCTGCTAGATGGCGCTCAAAGTCTGCCCTGCCGTCCAAAGCCTGCAGGACCACCTCAGCTCTCGCCAGCCGCGCTTTCGCCGCCTCCGGCCAGGCTGCTTCCGCCCTGCACTCGATGGCTATACTTCAGATCCTACAAGCCGACCTCCTCCGTGAATTGGACGAGAAGGGCTCGGATCACTCAGCCTTAACGGATCTGCGCAGCGCTACGGACCTTGCGCTCCGTGCTACTAAGACCGCTGCACAAGCCATCGGCAGATCTATGGCCGCGCTCACCGTCATCGACAGGCACCTTTGGTTGACGCTTGCGGATATGAGTGAGTCAGAGCGCTCTGTGTTTCTAAATGCCCCACTCTCGCCCACCGGCCTCTTCGGCCCTGCGGTCAGCGGGATAGTGGATCGCTTCTCCGAAGTGCAGAAGGCGTCGCAGGCTATGAACCTCTTCCTGCCCCGCCGCTCGAGCCCAGCCACAGGCCGCTCTCAAGCTCAGCCTCCTGTGCGCAGCTCCACTCAGCGCTCGTCTCGGCCACCCAACACTTCGCAGCGACGTCAGGGCGGCCGCCCTAGATCGCGCTCGACCAGCCGTCACAGACCGCCGCCCCCTCGGGGTCCGCGGCCCAAGATTACGTTGAAGTCTGAGCCCGCGAAGTCCTCCTAGCATCTACAAGGAGGAAGAGATGGTTGAGTCCCGCTACGGCCGGACCGCCATCAAAGCGCCCAGCTCTGTCAGTCCCCTCTATTCAGGCTACTGCAGCAGCTTACACCGCAGCCAACGAGCCAGTAATACCACTCGCTCGCCTGCACACAAACGCCGTTTTCACGAGGCGGCTCTACACGTCTAAATGGTCGGTGTTTAACAGATGGCGCACTGCCAAGGGGCTCGATCCACAGACATGTGGGGTATCGCAAGTATTGTGCTTCCTTCAAGAGCTGCTGGACGCGGGCAGGTCCCCCTCCACGCTCAAAGTTTATGTCGCGGCCATTTCAGCGTTCTCTGTCTCAGAGCTGGGCCGCGCATTAGGAAGGAACGAGTTCGTCATCCGCTTCCTTAGAGGAGCTAGGAGGATGAACCCCCCGCGACCCCCCTCGGTTCCTATGTGGGATCTTTCACTGGTCTTGGAAGCCCTGAAAGCGCATCCCTTTGAACCCGTGGAAACTGTGGATATGAAATACCTCACGCTCAAAACCGTTTTTCTGATAGCACTGTCTTCAGTCAAACGAGTGGGAGACCTTCACGCGCTATCTACTAACGCCGCGTGCCTCGAGTTCGGACCCAATGACTCTAAAGTTATTCTCAGACCGAGGCATGGGTACGTTCCCAAAATATTGGGCACTCCCTTCAGAGCGCAGGTCATTTCTCTCTCAGCCCTGCTGAATTCTGGCAGCGAGGCAGATAGTAATCTCCTCTGCCCGGTTAGGGCGTTGAGAAACTATATTTCTCGCTCCGCCGCCTCCAGGCGCTCAGAGCAGCTTTTTGTTTCATTTGGTGGGCGCACCAAAGGTCTCGCCGCCTCGAAACACACCCTGTCCAGATGGATAGTGGACGCTATTGCGGCTGCTTATGCGTCTAAAAACCTGCAGTGCCCACTGGGCATTCGAGTGCACTCCACCAGAGACATGGCCTCATCGTGGGCGTGGTCCAGCAGGATTCCCATTCATGACATTTGTGCAGCGGCAGGCTGGGCCTCCCCCTCCACATTTGTTAGGTTTTACAACCTGGAAGTTCCCGCCTTGCAGGCAAAAGTGTTATCAGTCTAAGTCTCGCGTAGCCAGCCCACTGTCTGTGCACGGGCTACGTTGTGTGATTTAGCTCTACTGGTTGAGCTGCACTACGTGGGAAGTGTCAGTCCGGACCGGCTGTGCCGCTCCATGCCCCATAGTATGTGCTTGTGTACTGCGCTAGCCCTCTGTTGGCCGCCCGGCTCCGCTATCACGCTCCCCGGGCTCTCCCTGGGACTCATTCAGTGGATGCTGGGCACGCGCACGGCGTTGACAAGGGAGTTCCCGCAGCGTAAGCTACTTACGCAATACGAGAGAACCTCTCGTAAGAGAACGTACTCGGTTACTAAACGTAACCTCTGTTCTCTCTAGAGAGGGAACGAGTATTGCGTAACCCGCCGTGCTCGCGCCACGAGCTCATTCGCTTCATGCGACAGAAACCAGTGAAGCAGCCTCTGAGCCCTGCTTATATACGCTAAGCCACGCCCCTAATGACGGGCTGTGACGCATTAAGCGCGCCAAGCGCGCTCATTGGTCGTGACGTCACGCCAAGGGCTCAGCGATAGGCTGCTGCAGTTGCCGCAGGGCAGCCAATGGGCACGCTAGTAGCCTGCCCTAGGTCTGCAGGCTGCCGCACTGCGTTGACAAGATTATTAAAAATTAAGGATAATTTTTTGGCTTCAGTATCTCGAGAAAGGAGACTTTCCCGCAACGTAAGCTACTTACGCAATACGAGAGAACCTCTCTAGAGAGAACAGAGGTTACGTTTAGTAACCGAGTACGTTTTGGATGTTAAACAGTGTGATAGATGGATTTTACTTGGACCTAAAGCATATTTTGTCTGTAATTCATGGCTTTCAATAGAAATTAGTGGAATTTTGCCATACAAATCTTTAAAGGCCGTTTTCTCAAAATGAGTTTTTTCTTGCACTCCTAGTGACGATTTTCCGTTTCTGTAGCACGTACATACACCAAACTTTACAGTCGTATTCCTAACTATATTGTGAAGATTTGTTCAGAGGGATTTGTTGATATATCATTCTTGGCCTGATTTATATGACATTTTATGCCTAAAAATAGGGCGGAAATCAATTTTTTAAGGCTACTGCCAGTATTTTCTGATTTACAGGGTAACAAAAGGGGATATTCATAATCTCCTCTGAACATGTCTTTTCATTGAATATATCAACAAAATGCAAAAATAATTTTGAACCTTGTTTTTTTCAATGGTCAGATTCGTCACTTCAAAATATATGCAAATTAGCGCATATTTAATTAGATATAGCCTCATTAGCATATTTAAAAATAAAATTACAAAAAACTTGCAATGCATTTTTTTCTCCTATTCATGTGAGTAATCAACTGGTAAAGTTTGATGGTGATATCAGTCAGTTAACAATTTTACCCTATTCACCTGTAGTGTCTCGCCTTAATAGAAGAACCACAGCTACACCAGCTCGTGCCCAAAATGCAGACTTCAGTGAATGTGAGAGAAACTACCCTTGCATGGCCATCCTAAATTTCGTGAGCGTAGTGTTTGCTATTAGACAGTCTTTAAAGCATCCAATGAAAATGTACAGAGCCTTTGCAGAGTTGGACTAATGCAATTACAATGCCATGTTTTTTTAGAAATAACTTTCCATTAAAGGAAAGTAAAAAATATCTTTGTGTATGCTGTCAATTATAATTCTTAAAAAGAAAGAAAATTGGAATCAGCAGGTCAGACCTTTAAAAAATTATAAGCCAGGAAAAATGCAATCGATGAATCTTCTATTAAAAGACTTAGGAGTTGTATTTTTCCACATCATTATTCCACAAGTGAAATGAAATTGGCAGGCTAGAAACATAAAGTTATAATTTTTTTAATGCATATACTTCAACTAAATAGACTGTATCTTCTGATCACTGTTTTAGCTGTGATACGAACCATCCTGACCAATCAAGAAGTCATCAAAGATCAGATGGGCATTTTGGTGAAGCTAGTTCATCAGTTAAAGGGGACTGCATCTCTACCACCGGAAACACTTCCGGTTGCAATCCTTCAAGAGCTTCTGGTTTTGGAGGGACAGCTGCTTGATCAAGAATTTAAGAAAACTCTGGTAATGTATATTGGTACAATACCATTATAAGAGATTATGTATAAAGTTATTCAATCCAATACGATTATCTCTCTCACAAAGAACCATAAATGACAGCAGACATGTTTTTTTTAACTATCCTTCATTGGAAAAATCTCTTTACTAGAATCCCCATTAGCACTGGCTTCTCTGACTGTGGTTCCATTCAACTGTACATTATAAAACACTGACTATTAAATAAACTCTAAATGAAAATTAACTGCAGATTAACAGTGCTCAGTGTTTCCCACAGAATTACAGTATTACTGTGGTGAGGGGTTATTTGTACAATTAGAAAAACAAAATAGGCAACAAAGTGGCTCAATCTAAAATGACTATGATACGATATCAAGAATCAATGGGGTTTTTTATGCACTGAAATGTGGTCAGATGTTTGGCTTGGATGCTTCCACTCCAGGTGGAACATATTTTGTCTCTGACAGAGTTTGATTCTACTTGAACGTCTATCTCCTCTGTCATCTAAGTCAAATTAGCTACATGTGACACTTAATGCTTGCTGTCTTTTCCCCTTGTTTAACAGACGATTACCTTGGCACAAAGAGGAGGTACAGCCGTTAAGGACACTGTTTGGAGAATGATGGGATACCTCTTGACCAATGAACTTGCCAGACAGATGAATTGGAAAGGAGCCAATGGCAAGGCAGCCTTCAAGAACCTTATTCTAAGAGGGATAATCAATGGTGAGTCGCAGTGGTGTAGGTGTTGTTGCCACAGCTTTCACTGACATTTGTGCATTTGTTGGAATTTGCTTACCTCACCCACAAACATGCATACACCTACACCTCTGGCCCTGTTTCAGAAAGCAAGTTTTTAACTCTGAGCCTGTATTGTTATACTCTAGATTTCAGAACGTGACTGGTGTGTAAGGGAAAGTGGGGAACAGTTTGTCAGAAGTGACGTAATTCAGCTGCATCACTTTACAGCAGGGGTATTCAATTAGAATACAAAGGTCCAGTTACAGAAAATTTCCCAAAAGGTCCGGAACATCAAAACGACTAACTTGCGTTATCATTCAGTACCCTAACGTATAGTTGTATCAACATATGTTTTTAGTCAACAACTGACAATATTTCAACAATATTCAGTTTTCACATCAAACTGGAGGGATAACAATAAAAAACTACTCTAATAATAAAGCTTTCTCAGACTGTTGTTGGATATAGGTTATCCTGGCCATAAAATGTGTACAAAAACATAAATATTGCTCAACATTTAGCATGACTTTATTATATAAATTGGCCTTCTAACTCCCCACACCCAATCCAGTGTCCCTGTGTCATATGTACATTTGCACTCACTAAATAAATACTCAATCTTGTAATTTAGTTTGCCTGAGACCAGCACCATAATCCTAAAAGTCAGAGTATTATTTTTCAGAGCCCTATTGCATGTATGTGGTTTTTTCAGCTCACACATTCTCACCTTATCAACCCTAACCACTTTGCATGCCTGTCCTGAACGTTGACTGGTAAATGCATATGACATATCTGAGCTTGACAGTGGCATCATATGTATTGTATGTATGTTATATTGACATTCAGTGTCACATTGCTTTAAAATTACGTACTAGAATCACTGACTATATATACAATATTACTAATGTCTTGTTTCAACTGATGTCAAAAGTTATAAATTCTTGTCTTACTGATAATATTTTACTATAACTTACACAACCAACTATCTCATTTTAGAGGCTGTACGAAGAAACCGACTTACAGCAACATCAACAGATCAAGAAACTGAACTGTGGATTAAAAGGTGGCTCCATCTTGCTGGAGACAGAGATGGAGGACGCCGTGCCAGGCAGCGAACTGATAACTGATGTAACTGAGACAGTCTACTTGTTAGGAACAATGCTATAGTTCAGCATACTTTCAGCTACATACTTTAATTGTTGTGACAAATTTAAAGTTTAATTTGTTTTGTTAACTTTGTTCAATGTGGCTTAGTTTTATTCTGTTTTCAGCCATTATAATGGGTGTTTTTTGCATTGAGTTAGAGTGGAGCAACCATCAAAAAATATATTTAACGCTAGGCAGAGGTGCTGTCATTTCGTGAACACAAGTTGATTGTGACAGAGGACATTAGACACTATTTTTTCCCAAACTATTTTTTCCCAAAACTTACAAGGGGGAATGCAAATGTTGTTCCACAGGAGCTCACGGACTGCAGATGTGCCCACAGGCATTTTTTGTTTATTGGCCCATTCAGAAAATCTAACATTTTCTATTTAGCTCACTGTTCTTTAATTTTAATAAATGGAAATGAATAACAAAAGCAGTCATTGTTTGTTACTAGAACTGCTCTATTACAAGGTGGATTGAGGATCAGGAAGAGGTTTGAACGTTGTGAGATGGTAATGCAAAATAGTTTTTGGTCCTTACCTGATTGTGGACCTGTGGTAACTTGTCCTGGTCTATACATAATTGATGTCCATTTTCTAGGTTCTGAGCTGACAGCCAACATGATTCCCCTGGCACATGGCTGGTACATAACTGACATACGGCTCATGTAAGTTAAGGTTGTGATTAATTCCTCTGGCCCATACCTGGCCCGCAGCATAGGTGACGGGATGGTATGGCCCTGATCTGGCACACATCTGGCCCTTTAGATGCCTGACATCTGGCACATTTAACCCCCTGAGGTCGGCGATACCAGCTCGCTTTTTTTTTTTATCAGTGTAAAAGAAACTCATAAATACTCTGTTGACTTTGATTTTTCATAGGAGTTTCATACATCAATCGATTCTGTTAAATGTGTATTATTTTTGTGTATACTCACAATAAAAACAAAGTGTTGAGCTTTTTGCCAAATAAAGAAAAATAAACACGAAGCGAGTTCTGCCTTCTCTCTGTCAGTGAAGTCCATTCTGAAACGCGTCCGAAAATGAACAATAACTCAGCGAATACTAAGTCAAACAGGCATACAGACACACAGGCATGAAGCTTGAAGCTTTAAATGAAGTAATTTATATAAAAAACAAATATTCTCATCTTGTGAAATCTGTATTAAAAGAGAGCGATTCCAGTCGAGCTCATTAGAGCTGATTCAAATGTAATGTGACCCGCCCACGGAGAGCGCGCGCTATTCAAACGCAAATGGCTGAGGCAATCCTCTGTGAACGCCCCCATATCAGCTCGAGAAAACACATTCAGATCATTACTTGTTTACACCGTCTCGCAGCGCTGTGAGGAATAATAATAATGGAAATGTACCTCAGAAGTGCGGGTATATCGAGGAGCGAGCTGAGGAATGCAGTAAGTTTTTTTTCCTTCTCACGTGAATCGGGTTTCTGTTCATGAATGAATGAACAGCAGAGATGCGCGCTGTTTACCACAGCTGGCAAAAAGACAGTTTAAATTTAAATCGCGTGTGTGAATGAATGATGATGTTTTAGCAAACTGTATTGCTATACTGAGATGAGTAAAAATCGACTGAAATATGTTGAAATAAAATGTAGGCTATTTGTATAAGTTTTATACAATTTGCAAGCACAATTTGTGAAAAAAATAAATAAAAATTGCGATGCTTTCAACTGTGAACCAATTTGGTAATGTATATATATATATATATATATATATATATATATATATATACTGTATATATATGTATATATGTGTGTGTGTGTGTGTGTGTGTGTGTATGCATATATATATATATGTGTGTATGTATGTATGTATGTATATATATATATATATATATATATATATATATGTGTGTGTGTATGAAGAGTTCAGATGCAAAAGCCTCTAAATGCCATCTGAAATTTTCTTCTAGAATGATCATTTTTATCAAGCTCGTATATTTAAGTTAGCTATAGGTGACACACCTGAAGGAATGGCTCATTAAGTATGCAGGGGCATTGTCTCATCAGGTGTGAACCACTAAATATGCATGATCGTTTACGCCCCATCCGCATATTGCCTTTCCAAACTAAAAGTGTTTCACAAAACTAAAATCAATGTATCGTTTTATGTGAATGATTAGGCAGGATGATTTTCACATCATTTTGAAGAAAAAACTCTAGGCGACGACATCCATTAGTCAAAAGTCTTATTGACACATATTTAGTATGTGTTTTGTGGCCTTATTTCAGAAACTTTCATTTTTAGTTTTTTCAATAACCATGCATAAACATTATTCTCTCAAAAATGAAAACATGTACATACATGTGGCTCACATATATATATTTTTTGCCATTGATATGTTTATAAGCAACTGAAAAAAGCACAAATGTCAGGGCATGTCAGAACATCTCAAGGACCCCAAAAACACCCCAGACCTCAGAGGGTTAAGGGGAAGTCTGGCACACATCTGGCCCATTATATGTCTGACATCTGGCACATTTAAGGGGAAGCTGTGATTAAGTCTTTTGGCCCATACCTGGCCCACATCTGGCCGGCAACATAGGTGAGAGTATGGTATGGCTCTGATCTGGCACACATCTGGCCCATTAGATGCCTGACATCTGGCACATTTAAGGGGACGCTGTGATTAATTCCTTTGGCCCATACCTGGCCCGCATCTGGCCGGCAACATAGGTGAGAGTATGGTATGGCTCTGATCTGGCACACATCTGGCCCATTAGATGCCTGACATCTGGCACATTTAAGGGGACGCTGTGATTAATTCCTTTGGCCCATACCTGGCCCGCATCTGGCCGGCAACATAGGTGAGAATATGGTATGGCTCTGATCTGGCACACATCTGGCACATTGAAGGTGAAGTGATTAATTCCTTTGGCCCATACCTGGCCCGCATCTGGCCGGCAACATAGGTGAGAATATGGTATGGCTCTGATCTGGCACACATCTGGCACATTGAAGGTGAAGTGATTAATTCCTTTGGCCCATGTAAGGTGAACATTATGGTACATTTATTTGGCCCAGATTTGGTCCACATCACACCTGACATCTGGCCCATATAGGGTGAACCTGTGGCTGAGGTTAGGCAGCCACACTCACCCTGAGTCAACACCGTAAGTCAAGGCCAAATGTGGGCCATAACAGAATTTCAGATGTGGCCCATATAAGGTGGATTTGTGGCTGAGTTAAGGCAGCCACACTCACCCTGAGTCAACGCCGTCAGTCAAGGCCAAATGTGGGCCATAAGAAAGATGCAAATATGGGCCAAATTTGGGCAGAATATTTATTGCTATCTGGGCTTTCTGTTCAGCAGAAGAAAGAAATTCATAAAGGATTGAAACAACATGAGGGTGAGTATATGATGACAGAATTTTCATTTTAAAGTGGAGTATCCCTTTAAGGCATGAGATTCCGGGCATAGGTTCCCAGAGGGACCCTACATTCCCCATAGTCCTGAGCCCCTGGGACTGTCCGGCTCTGAGATACCGCCACTTCCTGTCCAGCTTTGACTGGGCAAAACTCTGGACCCAAGCCAAGTTGGGGCTCCAGACTCCGGGCATGGAGGGATCACCCAGTGGGCCTCCTATGCCGGGAGTATTGAGCCCTAACTCGTCTTTCTTCTCGGGATATGGTCACTTCCTGTGGAAATTTGATCGGGCATAACTCTGGAACCAAGCCGACTTAAGGCTCCATACTCCAGGCATCAGGGACCAACTAGGGCTGTCAACGAATATTCTAAATTCGAATATATATTCGAATAGTTTTAAAAAACAGAACTTCGAATGTGAAAATTAACATTCGAATGTGGAAAAACGCCCGCGGTAGTAGAGGTGCGGCTGTCTGCTTTGCAAGTGGGCGCGCTGCCTGAGGGGTCAGGGACAGGTCACAGGAAGAAGCGTTAACGTTAAACAGAAACATTACTAAAGTGTAGGCTACTGTACTGACTGAATAGATATTGCATGAATAAGGTAGGTTAGATACAACAGTTTCATGCACTGCAGGCTTCCACTTGTGACGATCCAGTATGAAACGCCCCGTTGATTTCCTGAGGGGTTCCACCTGGATGCTCTAATCAGTCTGTCCTTTAAAAGAAGCCTTTGCTTGCTCATCGGGGCTCCATGTTTATTTTGTTTTGCTTTTATGGGTTTTGTTGTTGTTACTTCTGGAGACATACATCATATTAGCTTACACTGCATTATGTTTCATGCCATTCCATGCATATACTGTGCTTTACATCACTGATCTGACTGATGTCTATTTACACTTGTTTGGTTTAGTTTCGGTTCTTCTTCTGTTAATAAATTTCGTGTTAAAAGTAATAGCCCTGTGTGTCCCTTTTCCTTTGTTGCGGCCTCTTGGAGCCACAGGTCGTAACACACTGGTTTGATTATTTACCGTTTCATGTCAAGGAAAAGTTCCATGTTTACCACAGCACAGCTGTGAGCGAGAGTGAGGTCTGCGGTCTTGGCCATTAGGTGATTTACTTGGTTTTGTGTTGGTAATACGTTGTCAAATATGTTTAAACTTAAATAAACTACATATACAAGTAGTTATGTCTCTTTGTATTAATTTGTCCTGTTGACGTAATGTGCGTCATTGACAAAATGCGCAACCAGATGTTTGAATAGGTCCGAATAGGTTCGAATATAGCATTTTTTTTAAATGTTGGCCCATATTGATAGGATAGCATCTTGCAGTTGATGGAGATTTATGGGATGCACATCCAGGGCACGAAGCTCCCGTTCCACCACATCCCAAAGATGCTCTATTGGGTTGAGATCTGGTGACTGTGGGGACCATTTTAGTACAGTGAACTCATTGTCATTGTCCAAATTCTGACTCTACCATCTGAATGTCTCAACAGAAATCGAGACTCATCAGACCAGGCAACATTTTTCCAGTCTTCAACTGTCCAATTTTGGTGAGCTTGTGCAAATTGTAGCCTCTTTTTCCTATTTGTAGTGGAGATGAGTGGTACCCGGTGGGGTCTTCTGCTGTTGTAGCCCATCCGCCTCAAGGTTGTGCGTGTTGTGGCTTCACAAATGCTTTGCTGCATACCTCGGTTGTAACGAATGGTTATTTCAGTCAAAGTTGCTCTTCTATCAGCTTGAATCAGTCGGCCCATTCTCCTCTGACCTCTAGCATCAACAAGGCATTTTCGCCCACAGGACTGCCGCATACTGGATGTTTTTCCCTTTTCACACCATTCTTTGTAAACCCTAGAAATGGTTGTGCGTGAAAATCCCAGTAACTGAGCAGATTGTAAAATACTCAGACCGGCCCGTCTGGCACCAACAACCATGCCACGCTCAAAATTGCTCAAATCACCTTTCTTTCCCATTCTGACATTCAGTTTGGAGTTCAGGAGATTGTCTTGACCAGGACCACACCCCTAAATGCATTGAAGCAACTGCCATGTGATTGGTTGATTAGATAATTGCATTAATGAGAAATTGAACAGGTGTTATTAATAATCCTTTAGGTGAGTGTATAAACATAATGGCGAGCGAACAACATTTCAGGAAATGTTACACATACACATGTACTATGTGTTGTTTATTTGGGAGTGCAGCATGTTCAGTTAGCTTTCGAGGGCGATGAATGTGAGCATTGTGAGCACGCTGAGAACGCTGCGGATCGTGTACCTGGCATCTTGAGTCCCGCTTCTGCCGAGGCCTTGGGGTTTGCAGTTGGATCTGGCAGATGGGTTAGAGATGGGCCTGGCCTTTTCTCTGCCTTCACCTGCCAGGTCCAGTGCCTCAGTTCAGTCTCCTGCATGTGAGGAGCTCATGGAGGTGATCACTTGTGCGGTCGCTTAATTAAGCATTTAGTGGCCCGCTGATAAACAGGAGACCAGGCAGAGAAGCAAGCTAGATGAATGCTTCCTGCCTTCACGTGTTCAGCCTCCATGCCGGTGCTTACCTTTTTTTTTTTTTTGACCTCCACACTGAGGTGTCAAGTCGTGGAAGAAACCAGTTTCATACAGTGTGTTAAGTCCACATACATCTACCTATTCAAATATTTATGTGCTCAAACATTACGGTTATGGGGCGATGCCCAGAGCTGATGAGACGATGGCGAGCCATCTCTCCCCTGAGTCAGCATCTTCCCCCAAAAAACAAGCATTACCCTCCAAGCCTCTCAGAGCTACTTCGGCTTTGGTGGGTAAAGCATATTCAGTGGCAGGTCAGGCTGCTCAAAGACATGAGTGAAAGCGAGGAGGTCAGCACTCGAATTACAGATTTGTCTCTCCGAGCCACAAAGGAGACGGCTAAGTCAGTGAGCCGTTCTATGGCAGCCCTGGCAGCCACGGAGAGGCATGTCTAGCTGAACCTCGCAGGAATGAAGGAGAAACAGAAAAGCTTCCTTCTGGACGCTCTCTCCTGCTGGCCTCTTTGGTGACGCAGTTAATTCTGTCATCGAGAGGTTTCAGGAAGAAGCAGGCGGCGGCGTTCCAGAAATTCCCGCCTCGCCGAGCTCATGTCTCGGGGGCTGCTGAGCGGGAGCAGCCCCAGCCCTCACATATCATGAGTGGTCGCTTAGCTCAAGGCCTGTGATGGGACCATCATCTCTCATGGCACATTAACTGCCTGAAAATGCTGGTCATGTTTCAAGCTTTGAAATACTTCCTCCCAGACCTGAGGGGCCAACATGTGTTTGATCATACCGACAACGCATCCGTGGTCTCCTTCTTAAGCCATCAGGGGGTCTGCGGTCGCACCCCTTATTCTAGCTGGCTCACCAGATCCTCCTATGGGCCCAAGGGAAACTGCTCTCTCTGAGGGTCACCGTGAGACGCTGTAGTCGTGGGACAAAACACTTCCTCCCAGACCTGAGGGGCCAAAACACTGCTCTTACTTTCCGATAACAACATTAACCCTCTGGGGTCTGAGGGGTTTTTGGGGTCCTTGAGATGTTCTGACATACCCTGACATTTGTGCTTTTTTCAGTTGCTTATAAACATATTAATGGCAAAGGTGTAATTACACTCTATTTAGCACAAACAGGGCTTCCATAATATGTGAACAACATGCATGTACATGTTTGTATTTTTGAGAGAATAATGTTTATGCATGGTTATTGAAAAAACTAAAAACTAAAGTTTCTGAAATAAGGCCACAAAACACACACTAAATATGTGTCAATAAGACTTTTGACTAATGGATGTCGTTGCCTATAGTTTTTTCTTCAAAATGATGTGAAAATCATCCTGCCTAATCATTCACATAGCACAATACATTGATTTAAATCTTGTAAAACACTTTTTGTTTGTAAAGGCAATATGCGCAAGGGGCGTCAACAATCCAACACCATCATGCATATTTAGTGGTTCACACCTGAGGAGACAATGGGGCCCACATACTTAATGAGCCATTCATTCAGGTGTGACACCTATAGCCACAAGAAAGAATGCAAGAGCAATATATATATATATATATATATATATATATATATATATATATATAGTATATATATATATATATATATATTCTACCAAATTGGTTCACAGTTGGAAGCATCTCAATTTTTATTTTATTTTTTCACAAATTGTGCTTGCAAATTGTATAATATCCAAGGAAAACATGTCTAGTAATTGTGCAGTTAATTCTCATACTGTATTTTCAGTTTTGGAATATGTATCCTCTCCCCAAATTTGTCAATAATAAAACACAATAAAAATTATTTAAAGAAAAGGCTTATTTTTACCTTTTAAAATTTGTTTACATCTACCTTGTAAATATATTTTTTTATTAAAAAGGTTACAATTACAACAACAATTCAAGTGTAATCTTTCTTTGTAAAAACTAAAGTATACATTTTATCATACATATTTCAAAGTTAAGGATTCATTACTTTGAATATAGCCTACATTGACAAAACATACTATATTTAACATATTAGCAAAAATTGGCAAACAAAAGCTTATTTGAGGTGGCAGATATTTTACAGTAAAAATGTGTAATCTATCCAAAACTAGTCAACGAAATGTTGTCTTTCATATGTCTGTAACATAGGTCTTTCGTTTTTATTATAAGGAATTTTAACTTTAAATTTCAAATTTAAACCGTCTTTTTGCGAGTTGTAACAGCGCATCTCTGCCGTTCATTCATTCACACAGAAACGCGATTTACTTGAGAATAAAAAAAACTTACTACAGTATTCCATCCATTGCTCCTCGAAATACCAGCACTTCTGAGTTACATTTTCCATTATTATTATTCCTCACAGCGCTGCGAGACAGTGTAAACAAGTACAATTATCTGAATAAACTTGATGTGTTTTCTCGAGCTGATTTTTTTTTTTTTTTCACTGATAAGGAAAAAAACGAGCCTATCGCGCCGGCGCGATAGCCGACCTCAGGGGGTTAAACAGCTTCTCCCCACTCAGTGAAGCACCCACTGAGAATCCTGTTGAATGTGAATGTAGTTATTGGCGATTCTATTACACGGAACGTGATATAGAGACACCAGCCACCATAGTCACGTGTTTGCTGGGAGCCAGAGCGCCTGACATCAAAGTAAATTTAAAAGTGCTGGCTAATGCTAATCATAAATTCTCTAAGATTATTCACGTTGGAACTAATGATGTTCGACTTCGCCAGTCGGATATCACTAAAATTAACGTTAAAGAGGCACAGTAATTTGCTCTGGCCCCCTTCCTGTTCACAGGAGTGATGAGATACTGAGATGTGCTGTGTTTGACAGAAACCTGGCTAAAATCAAATGAGTCCACCCCCCCCAGATTACTGTTATAAACATGAACCTCGTCTGAAAGGCAAAGGGGGAAGGTGTTGCTGTCATTTATAGTAATATCTACAGAATTACTAAGAAGTCTAGTTTCAAATATAATTCTTTTGAAGTGTTGGTGCCTAATGTAACACTATCTAGTGTAAATGATAAATCACGTTTGAGATTTGTGCTGGCTACTGTATACAGGCCACCAGGGCACCATACAGACTTTATCAAAGAATTTGCTGATGTTCTATCAGAGTTAGTACTGGCTGCAGATAAAGTCCTAATTGTTGGTGATTTTAACATACATGTAGATGTCACCCTTTCTTGCCCTCTTCTTTTTTCTTTTCTTTTTTTTTTAAAGCTGGGATTTTATCACTGGATTTCATAGCTTTGTACGGTAAAATCCTTCTTTGCTAGACCTAATAATTATTTTGGAATATAATCATATCAATTTCAAAAAGTCGAATTAAAAAAATACCATTAAAAAGTTTATTTGAACTAATAGTCTAATTTTCTCCCATATACAATTGAATACAATTAGCAGCTAGCTAACAACAGCTTGCTTTGCACTTTTTTTCTCTTTTCACCTCACTCCAGTCTAAACTAAAAGATTGTTTTGGTAATTGTTCTACACATTGTTATATAAATAACCTGAAAATACAGTAGTTTATTAAGGTTAAATCTTGCTAACCACTCTTACTAAAAAAATTGGGTAAGCACACTTACATTCTTATTTTAAGAGGTGTTAAATGTGGTTTGATTTGTTTACATTAGTTAATGTATTAGGCTAACTAACATGAACCATGAGCAATACATTTGTTACTGTATTTATTAATCTTTGTTAATCTTAGTTGAACAAACAATGAACAGCTGGATTTTTATGAGGTTACTTCACACAGTGCATTAGGCTAACTAATTTTAACAAATACAACTTTTGATTTAAATAATGTATGCTACTAGGAAATGGTGAAATTAACTTTAATAAAGATGAATAAATGCTGCATAAGTGAAGTTTATTAATAGTTAATGTTAACTAATGTTGGTAACTAGAGTTTAAAAAATGGAACCTTATTGTAAAGTGTTACCGATTTGTTATACACTGATTCAGTGTTGGACAGATCAGTTGTTTTAACCATTCATTAAATGGAATTGGTTCAAAGGAGTCATTAGTTTGTGAATCGGACGTGTCATTAGTGGACTTGTATGCTTTGTGTGATTATCCCGGCAGTTAGGACATCACACAAGATTTGTGTCAACACAGAAAACATTTCATCACTGGATAGGTTTTTGTTTTGTTTTGTTTATTAAAAGTGTTTTTTATATCAGCTGAATAAGGCAAGGTAAAAACTTTTTTTTGTCTTTTTTAAGCACAATTCAAACCCAGCGGGAATTCAGGAAAAAAATATCCGAATGCTCCACGTGAAACTTCGGTCTTCCGATTTTTTACCATCGTGTCAATTCTCAATTGATTTTGATTAATATGCGCGAGAGAGAGCAAGACAGTTTGAAGACGGTGAGAGTGTGTGCGCGCGACCTGGGCTCTCTCTCTCTCTCTGCCCGTTCTTTCAGTAACATGCGCCCTATCGCAAGCGCAGCAATCATCTACATCACTCACCGATCAAATAAGGCTTTGGCGAGACAAAAATTTGCTTAGAAAAATTTCAATGCTGGAAAACCCCTGACCAAATAGGCCACGCATCCAGGGATGATCTTGTTTTCATGGAGACAGACGCACGGAGGGGAGGGGCTGTGCGTATATGTGTGTGTGTGTGTGTGTGAAGCCTTGTTAATACTTTCGCCTGGCTCCACAGCGCGAGTCTCCACAGACTGCGCGCGCACCTCCCCAAACGGACGAGGCGTTTGAGAGAGAGAGACGCGTGAGTGACAGAGAGATGGAGGGAGAGCAGAGTATGAATACGCAAGGATATGCAGCTAAACGAATACGCTGCATGTTTTAAATAGCGTGAAAAAAAAATATTATAACGAAACGCAATATGTGGCGGCCGGTGTTGATTCTGTGGCGCACTGCCACGAATTAGTCTGTTTGTGGGAAACACTGGCCTATCAGAAGCTTACATTGTTGGTACAGGTGTTGTTATGGATTTCACAATTAATACCGTTCCAAATTATTTTATATCCTATCCAGGACGTAGAAATAATCCCGCGGTAACTATAGAGCCTATCCTATAGTTGTGCCATTAAGGGTTAGGCGATCAGTCTTTACAACTTCGTATTCTATTATAAAGATAATAAACCATAATCATAAAAGTTGATTATAAAGATAGTATATTATAATGATAATAGATGTCCTCATCGTAATATCCCAGGTGAAAAGGAAATATATTTAAATTGTGTTTATTTTGATATATTTAATGCATTTTAAGTGTATTGTATTAAATATATATTTAATTGTGTTATTTTGGAACCTATTAAAGTATACTAAATGTACTAAAATATATATTTAAGTTCAATTTTAAGATAATAGTAATATATTTTATTATACTTAATTGTGTTAAAATGTCCCTATTTTAAGTACATTTAGTGTATTTTATTAGTATTTCTTTATATTGCATTTTTAAAACATTTAAAATTTACTTTAGAAATACAACTTAAGTATATTTTTAATTTTATATTAATGTGTTCCTAGTATATTTTAAATATGATATCAGCTTATTACTAATGTATTAGTAGAACAATATAAGACCCACTTTTAGTACATTCAAAATGTATTTTTTCTGCAAACCCATTCTTTATGAATTTAATATATTCTAATGTATTAAAAGTAGTAAAAAAATATGTTTTAAAAACACATACTTAAAATATTAATGTGTTCCCAATATATATTAAATATGATATTAGCTTATTATTAATGTATTAGTAAAACACTAAAAGACCCACTTTTAGTACATTCAAAATATATTTTTTTATGCTAAACCATTCATTATGAAATTAATATATTTTAGTGTATTAAAAGTACAGTTAAAATATATATTAAAAAACACATAGAAAAAATATTTGTATAAAACACAAATACACTTTGAAAGATAGTAAACTTTAATGAACTAGTACATGAAAAATAAACAAAATACATTAACATAAAATGCATCTGTATAACAGAACAAACAAACAAAGTGATATAAAAAAAGATAAAGTTTTAATTTATTTAGAATTTAAGAATTTAGTTATTAAACTTGGAGTTGGCTTCATTGTTGCACTTTCTTCGGATTAAGGCTCTCACCTCAGACACTGTCGTGGTCGGAAACTGTTTGATCACAGTATCTTTGAAAAGGGAAAAAGATTATTATTATTTTTTTAAATATTAATGCAAAATGAACATCTGTAAAATGTAACTGTTCCCTTTCGAAAGGGAATTGCACTGTGTATAGGCGCCCCTTTTATACTTCTTTTTTATACTTTATACTTAACAGTGTTTTTGGTTGTCACCAAATTCAATTGCTGTGATTTTATGGCTTTTCTCAGCTGTTCTCAGGGAACCAATGTTGCAGTCGTAAAGACAATTTTTTAATATGGCATGTAATGCTTAGTTCATATATTTTAAAAGTAGACATTCAATATAAAATGTTAATATAATGCAAATAAGGAGTTCAAAAAGAACAAACATCAAGAGCCTCATTTATAAATGTTGCTTCACAAAGCAAGTCTTAAAATTAACAGCCTAACACCCGTTTGATTGATCTGCAGTGTAAAACAAACAAAATCAAAAGAAGATTACCTAACAGAAATGCAAATTAACACATATTTGCAAAAGGATTGTTCTGCAATAATATTGGCATTATGCAATTTATTCTCATAAATAATATGGTAAACAGAACAAAATCAACTGATATTTTCGTCAATTTGTCCGTCTGGTGGAGCAAATAGGCCTAGATGCAATTATAGACAGATAGAAAATCTAAATAAAATTATAGAGAAAGATAATATAAATATAATTTCACTCAGCCTAGCCTATCACTTAAAGCAAATATATCCACAGCCACACCCTAAATGTCCTCACCAGCGGCCACGTTGGATCGTTTAGTGAAACTGACACATATCGGCAGATGAAGTAAAACCATAAGTCTTCAGTCATAATGATAAATGTTCACAATAACGCTTTAAATAAAATAATGAGCTAAATTGTTTTACTTCTATTTAAACATTTAGATTAATCTCATTAATGGAGTTATACACTTATACTATGAAATGTAGGCTACTGAAAAGATATAGGCTATATATATATATATATATATATATATATATATATATATATATATATATATATATATATATATATTTATATATATTAGGGATGTGCGGTATACCGGTACTGCAAAAATACTGGTATATATTATATTTCAAACGGTACAATATCATCATTTCGGTATTTAATACCGAATATTTAATCATATTCGGTATTTTTGCTGAATTCGGTATTTAATGCGCTGCTGTTCCTAAGTCAAGTCAAGTCAAGTCAAGTTTATTTGTATAGCGCTTTTCACAATACAGATTGTATCAAAGCAGCTTCACAGTATTACATTTAAATAATACAACAAAGTTTGTTTCAAGAGGAATTTATTGATTGATAAAATTAAATATCCCCAAAATATCCCCCAAGTGCGCTAGTTAAACTGACGCGGGTCACGCGAAACCGGCAAACATGACAACGAAGGAACACAATGGATCAAGCAGATGAAGCTCATTCTAATTTCTAGACGTCCGAAATTAATAAATAGGGCAGTATGAGTGAAATAAGGCATTACTTTGCCTACAAAAGTAATGAGAAAGTCAAAGCAACAGACCTCAATGCACCGCTCTGCAAACATTGCTTTAAATAATGTGTTTTGCCACGAGAGGAAACGCATCAAATCTGTCACTTGCTCATCCCGACTTGTTCAAAGAGTTCAGAGATCGACAGGTCAGTCCATCAGTAAACTGATTTAATGTAGGCTTTTATTCACAACACTGAACAGCGCACATACATAAGAGCTTATCAACTAAATGTGATACGGTAAACACGAAAGCTAAAATCTGCTCACATGACACGCTAGAACCAATTCAGTTTAGGTCTCATCATTTTTACACTTTGAAACAATCATATATTAATTGAATTTGAATGGATAGAGACAAGTAATATTAATTTTAGTAGTGATAGTAAAATGAATGGCATATTACTGCCGCTGTGGCAAACCCTAGATGAATAAACCAAAAGAGAGAGTTAAAATAGTCTGCTAGTTTGTCAACATCGATTAGGTAACCTGACCTAACAGTATTATAGCATTTATTAAGCTAGATCAATCAGTAATTATTATTTAAATATATTAATACATGTTTAGCATATTAACATTACTTTATGCAATTGATTAAACTAATATGAACCCAAACACAAACCAAATAGGATGAATAAATGCTATAAATGTTGATAATTCTGTTGACGCATGACAGCTAATGGTTTAAATGTCATTTCACTATGATATTATTATTCTAAATTAATCTATAATTATATATATATATATTAACTTATTTTAATGGTATAATTTTTTATTTTTTTTTAAATCAAAGTTTAACCTACTGAATATATGTTCCCTGACTGTAGTTTTTTTTTATTTTATTTTTACATTTTGATACTTTTTCTTTGCACATTTGGTACTGGAGTTTAAAGCATTGTTTTTCAACCAAATTTTTCAATTAACTTAAATTGTGAGGCTGTTTTTTATGACCTGTGGTATCGATTAAGTATCGATACCGAGGTATTAGGTTCTGGTACCGTACCGAAGCAAAAATTGTGGTATCGGAACATCCCTAATATATATATATATATATATATATATATATATATATATATATATTCATTAAATAGCCTATCACTATTTGATTAATTTATTTAAAAACAGTGCAAGGATATGCTACTAAATTATTTTTATTAACGTAATGTGACGGACATCCACATTTCATATTTTCCTAACATTTTGTACCATTAAACGTTATCATGTGGATTAATAATCATATGCAAATGATATGCAAATGGAGATATGCATAGTAAAACTAGGCGTTTCACGGACTATTTATGGGCAACTATTGGTTCTGTGCTTACGGACGTCCTATGTTTCATCCGTACGCCACTTCTGACGCAAATCCTACGCAAAGCTATATAAATGAGGCCCTAAGTCTGGCTGAACAACAGTGAAGTCTACATGTTATGTTACTGTATCATAGGCAATTTAACTGATTAACTGAAACAGTATACCCATTCAACAAGTATAATAATTATAATGCATAATGCCAATATTTAATATTAGAATTAATATTTGTTTTTATCAGTCCCCTTTTAACTTCAAGACCAAATAAAAGTGATGTACAAAAACACATACCGATGAGGGCTTGCACCTTGTGAGGGTCCAACTGGTCTTTTGATTGAGTCCCGGATTTACCAGTAAGGGTGCATCTGGCTAAAATTTCTCTTCCAAAAAGTACAGTGGCCAATTCTTGAGTAAAAAGAGAAGCTCGTGACTTGTTCAGTCTGTCATAGACTCTTTTAGGGATTTTTACATCAGAATCACAGAGGGAAATCTAAAAAACAAACATAACAAAAAAAAAACATCAATATATTCCTTTATAATTCAATTAAAAAGGTATAATTTTTTTACTTGATTCAGATCACTTACTGAAGTGTTCATGCACAAAAATACAGATAAAACGATACAAATACCACTTTTCTTTATCATAAAGAATTTTACCATTTCTGAGGTTTCAGAAAGACACATCTCATTTGAATTTGGGCTTGAGCTGAGTGGGCCTCTCTTCATGGACTCTAGGACCTCTTTGAGAGATGCTACTATCCCTGGAAGATCTACAAGACAAAATTAAGATGCGTTATACAAAGTAAGGGCAGGACAAACACTAATTTATGTTTTTCCTGTGTACATGTACTTGGTCTCTTTTTTAAATGCTGACATATATTTTGGGTAACACTTTATTTTGATAGTCCACTTTAGACATTCTACTAACTATAAGTAACTTTGCAACTACATGTCGACTAACTGTCATTAGAGTATTAGTAGACTGTCTGCTTAATATCGGCTAACATTTTGTTTTGTTGGTTCCCCAACAGACACTACTGACTATAAGTAACTTGGCAACTACAAGTCAACTTATTCTCCTTACCCAAACACCTAACCATAACCTAACAGTCTACTGACAGTCTACTACAGCCTACAAATACTCTAATGAGAGTTAGTTGACATGTAGTTGAAAAGTTACTTATAGTTAGTAGAATGTCTAAAGTGGACTATCAAAATAAAGTGTAACCATATTTTGAAATGAAACATTACTGTAACTTCCATGTTATTATTGCAGTAATTAATCAATATTAATAAAGACAGAAAATTCCATTAAAAATTACAAGTTGGTGGCAGCTGGTACACTTGATGCTACGACTTGATTAAATGTAAAAAAAAAAGCACAAGCATATAAATGTATAACAGTCATGTTTATAAAAGCTTCATAAATCTGGAGAAAATAACACATGCTACTGTATTATCTGTATTATCAGAAAATCAATTTTTTTTTCAGTCTGTCTTAAAGCAATACTTGGCCATAGCTGTTAAGAAAATCACCGTGATGACTTTTCCTCCCCATGCTCCCTTTAACTGATCAAACACAGACACCTCCATGAGGCATCATATTAGCTTCAGCTAAAAAAATTGTGTAGTTTTTTAAAGTATTTTATTATCTAAAATTGAAAGCTTTAAAAAAGACGCTAAACTTTTCTACTTTCTTATAGACAAATCAATGTTACGGACTAAATTACAAGCTACTGTTGAATCATATGAAGAGTATATAGTAATGCACGTACATAAAAAAAGGAAGAAGGCATCACTACAAATTAGAATAGGTCATGCTTTTCACCTTAATTCATACTATAAAATTTGTTTGTCCGTTGCGACAAGTTAGATTTTGTTTTAAATAACAAACCTTTACCTTTCAAAGCTTTGACAACATCAGCATCAAGCTCAACATTGGTTTTCCGGGGAGATGTATTCTGCAAAAGACTTCTATCTCCATATTCATCGTCACTGTCTAGTACAGCCTGTATTTGATACATTGGACACAAGGTTAGAAGAGGCTCAATTAAACATTTTGCTTAATTAAACATAATTACATTTCTAATTAATATGTATATTATGACTCTATGGAATTCAAATACAAATCTAAATTTGCATTATTCAAATTTGTTGAACAGATTTAGTGAAATGAGAAAACATTTTTAGAAAATGTTTTACAAGTAATAAATATGTTTCCAGTCTTAATGATTGTAAACTAAGAAATCAGACATCTGTAATAGAACATTTTGCTGCTTTAGGAATCTCCTTCTAAGACAAAGTGTAGACAAGTTTGTTCTTGGTTGAAGTAACCTCTTGTTGATGTTTGAATTATTACCTCTTTAAACCCGCACCCATAAACGGTTTGGGAGTTGAGCATGCCTGTTCTTGGTATTGTTTGAATTATTATCAAACAAAACTGAGGCTAGCTAAACCCCCTCCTCCTAATCCGCGCAATAACACCCCAAACCCCACCCCACATCCGGTGACTGTCTGGAATAGTCTGTTATGTTTCGTTCTTGCAGGTTAACTCTGTTTGTAGCTTAAATGTTTTTTTTTTCTGTCTTTGTGGAGACTAGGCTGTCTGCAGAGACAGCATTTTACAGTGTGTTCAGGGGACAGCAACCCGGTCTCATCCCAAGACGTCACATACTTACGTGTCTTGACCATACGGCAACATACGACGCAAAGGGTACCACTATAACGTCAATATGAGACGGAGACATAAGCGCACCAGCAGCGCCTCCTAGCGGTACCCCTAACCCATACCTAAACCTAACCATTAACCACCGTTTTGGGATGAGACTGTGTTAGGGACAGGCAACTAGAGGATAGTGAGGAGATGTTTGTGGTTGGTGAAAAAAATTTTTGGGCATAAAAAAGGTGTGAGATCACTTAAAGCACCTTTAAACCATAAGGATTGAAGAATCCAAAGTTAACTTGACATTTAGAGCCACAATGTTTTACTTTAATTAGAAATAGATCAGAGGGGGAAAAAAAACTGAAATGTTGGAACAGAAACAATGCTTACTCTCTTTTTTGTTGGTCTAGGTATGTTTTCAAACAAGTCAATTTCAGTGTTATCTGAATCATCTGACATTGGAGTGGAGGTTACAGGAGCTGCTTTTTTTCTTTTCAAATCCTGAAGGTCTCTTTTCAACTGGTCTCCCATTGCAACAGCAGCTGCACTTTGAGATGTACTTGCACTCTTAAAAAAAACACATTGTAATTAACATAAAAAGGCAGACAAGCGATTTTAAACACAATTATCCTGAATGTTAAGTTAATCCACAACCTTTACGGCCTCAGATGTTTTTTGCCCTTTCAGAATGGTGGTCTTCCAGATGTCTTCACCTCTCTTAAAAGCATCTCTCTTTACAACTAAGTCCTTGTAAACATCTGTAATTACAATATATATATATATAAACAAACCAATAAAGGGATATCCAACGTGAAGTTAGTAATTCCTCATTGTCATCATTTATTCACTCTCATGTCATTTATTCTTTCATCGTATTTAAAAACAAAATAAATATATTTTTACAAGGTTTTTTTTCCATTACAATTTTGAAAATTTTCATTGTAATGAAAAAAATGTCATTACAATGTTGACCTTTTTTTGGGGGGGATGGGGGGGCTACCCTTTTAGAAAACTCTAATCTAGGTTGCGCACCAGTTTTAAGGATGCTATTGTATGTTTTGTTCATATATGTTACTACTTTTGAAATACAATATAGTATTTGAATAGAGAAGATATGAGGATTTAACTTGACATAACTCTGAATTGAACCATGTTACAGAAAAAAAAGAGTAAAATAACACTTTTACAATTTCCAAAATAATCATATTTCTGTTATTAAATTTAAAATTTTAAAATACATCCTTAAACGCCTTTTCTATAAAAATGCCAAAAAGGATACGAGAAAATAATATTTTTTACTAGCCCTAACAAGTAGATTAAAAACATTCAATGATAAAATAATAATATTAAGTAAACCAAAAAGTATAATAATGAATGAATCATATTTTTATTTTTAAAATGTAATAACTTAACAAACATCTCAAGGATCTGTTATATCCAACATTATCACGATTTCAACTCACACAGGTGGAAAAAAAATAGTTGTTTGTTATTTTTCACCAATGAAAAGTTATAAACAAAGAGACTCAACTAACTTACTCGACTTAACATGACCTGGCGGTTTAAATATAAATTTTTTTTTTTTTAAACTTTACAATAGTGACTATATATATATATATATATATATATATATATATATATATATATATACACTGCTCAAAAAAATTAAAGGAACACTTTGAAAACACATCAGATCTCAATGGGGAAAAATGTCATGCTGGATATCTATACTAATATGGACTGGGTAATGTGTTATGAACGAAAGAATGCCACATCGTTTGATGGAAATGAAAATGATCAACCTACAGAGGATTGAATTCAAAGACACCCCGGAAATCTAAGTGAAAAAATGATGTAGCAGGCTTGTCAATTTTGCTGAAATTTCATTGCAGCAACTCAAAATGGTACTCAGTAGTTTGTATGGCCCCCACGTGCTTGTATGCATGCCTGACAACGTCAGGGCATACTCCTAATGAGACGACGGATGGTGTCCTGGGGTATTTCCTCCCAGATCTGGACCAGCGCATCACTGAGCTCCTGGACAGTCTGAGGTGCAACCAGGTGATGTCAGATGGACCGAAACACAATGTCCCAGAGGTGTTCTATTGGATGTAGGTCAGGTGAGCGTGGTGGCCCTTCAATGGTATCATTCCTTCATCCTCCAGGAACTGCCTGCATGCTCTCGCCACATGAGGCCGGGCATTGTTGTGCACCAGGAGGAACCCAGGACCCACTGCACCAGCATAGGGTCTGACAATGGATCCAAGGATTTCATCCCGATACCTAATGGCAGTCAGGGTGCCATTGTCTAGCCTGCAGAGGTCTATGCATCCCTCCATGGATATGCCTCCCCAGACCATCACTGACCCACCACCAAACCGGTCATGCTGAACGATGTTACAGGCAGCATAACATTCTCCACGGCTTCTCCAGACCCTTTCCTGTCTGTCACGTGCTCAGGGTGAACCTGCTCTCATTTGTGAAAACCACAGGGCACCAGTGGCGGACCTGCCAATTCTGGTGTTCAATGGGAAATGCCAATCGAGCTCCCTGGTGCTGGGCAGTGAGCACGGGGCCCACTAGAGGACGTTGGGCCCTCAGGCCACCCTCATGAAGTCTGTTTCTGATTGTTTGGTCAGAGACATTCACACCAGTGGCCTGCTGGAGGTCATTTTGTAGGGCTCTGGCAGTGCTCATCATGTTCCTCCTCGCACAAAGGAGCAGATACCGGTCCTGCTGATGGGTTAAGGACCTTCTACGGCCCTGTCCAGCTCTCCTAGAGTAGCTGTCTGTCTTCCTGGAATCTCCTCCATGCTCTTGAGACTGTGCTGGGAGACACAGCAAACCTTCTGGCAATGGCACGTATTGATGAGCCATCCTGAAGGAGCTGGACTGCCTGCGCAACCTCTGTAGGGTCCAGGTATCGCCTCATGCTACCAGTAGTGACACTGACCCTAGCCAAATGCAAAACTGGTGAAAAACAGTCCGAAAAGATGAGTAGGGAAAAAAAAATCAGTGGCCTCCACCTGTAAAACCATTCCTGTTTTGGGGGTTGTCTCACTGTTGCCCATCTAGTGGACCTGCTGTTAATGTCATTAACACTAAAGCAGCTGAAACTGATTACCAACCCCCTCTGTTACTTAACTGACCAGATCAATATCCCAGGAGTTTAACTGACTTGATGATATTCTCTGATTAAAAAGTGTTCCCTTTATTTTTTTGAGCAGTGTATATAAAACTCTTATATAAATATTTATTTCCGTTTTAATTTTACAGTACAAGTTATTTAATTGGTTTTGTTACAAAACTTTTGTAAAAGCAGTGGATGACTACGTTCGCTAAGACCCGCCCCCCTTAGTTACTGTCGCTACGCCCGACAAGCTACGCCGCTCTCATGCCCACACCATGTTCTAATGCAGGGAAAATACATCGTGGAGCAGAGAGCAGACTGACAACACGCTGACAGACAGGACAGACCAGCTTAATTTTCGGTTACTTTTTATAGTATACATATTAACCCTCTGGGGACCAAAAACGCGCCCGCGCGTTTTGCTCGTTTTTTTTTTTAGCAATGAAAAATAAACACAAAATGCTCTGTTAATTTTGATCTTTCATTTTCGTGTAATACATCAATCGATCCTGTTCAGTTTCTATTTTTTTTCTGTATACTCACAATACAAATAAAGTGTTTTGCTTTTTGACAAATAAAGAAAAACTAACATGATGCTATTTCTGCCTTCTCTCTGTCAGTAAACTCCCATTTGAAACGCGTTCGAAAATTATCTATAACTCCGCGAAAATTCAGTCAAACAGGCAAACAGACCCACGGGCATAAAGCTTGAGATCGCAGCTTTTAAATGAAGTAATTTATATAAAAAACAAATATTATCAGCTTCTGTAATCTGTATAAAAAGAGAGCGACTCCAGTCGAGCTCATTAGGAGCCATTCAAAAGTAATTTGACCACGCCCCGGAGAGCGCGTGCTATTCAAACGCAAATTCTGAGAACCATTTCAGTCTGTGAAACGCCCCCACATCAGCTGTAAACAAAGAGGCATAATATAGCCTACCTTATGGAGAAAATTTTCCGTGCTGATATGAGGAGCAGATCCCGCTGAGGAGTGAGGTAGGCTAAGTTATCCTTTCTCAAGTGTTAATGTGGAATAACGTTATGGAATAACGTTGTAGGCTTATGTAAACAAAAAGATGAATCGCGTTTCTATAATATGAATCGCGTTTCTGTGAGATGATTGAAGGGTACATATTTGTAAAGAGTGTTTAGCCTAAATATGAATCGCGCGTCTGTGTGTGAAAGAATAAACTGCTTTTACAGTTACAGTTACTGCGTTACAGTCAGGCGAAGTATGAAAGACAACATTTTGTTGACTAGATTTGGGTACAGTTTTTACTGTAGAATATACTGTCACATCAAATAAGCTTTTCTGCTCATAAAATACTATTTTGTCAAAAATAAAGTCATAGACTAAGATGTTCCAATGTTGGCTATATTCAAACTAATGAATACATATGATAAAATGTAGGCCTATAATCTTTTTTTTTTTTTTTTTTTACAAAGAAAGAGTACTTTTTTGCAGAAATATTGCTGAAATTGTAATTATTGTTGTAATTGTAACCTTTTTAATAAAATAGCAAAACATATTTACAAGATAGATGTAAGCAAAATCTTAAATGGTCAATATAAGTCTTCTTCAAAATATATATTTTGTCTTTGCATTGTGGCTCAGTCAGTGTCACACCTGAATGAATGGCTAATTATGCAGAGTCATTATGCAGAGTGGGTGGGACTAAGGTGTAAACTACTCCTCCCCCTCGCATATTGGCTTTCCAAGCAAAACCTGTTTTACACCATTTAAATCAATGTATATTTTTTTGTGAACGATAAAGCAAGACTATTTTCACATAATTTTGAAGCTAGAACTGAAAGGGACAACATCCATTAGTCAAAAGTCTTGTGGGCACATATTTTGTATGAGTTTTGTGGTCTTATTTCAGCAACTTTCATTTTTATTTTTTTAAATAACCACGCATAAACATTATTCTCTTAAAAATACAAACATCTACATACATGTTGCTCGCATATTATGGTAGGCCTGTTTGTGCTATATAGAGTGAATTTACACCTTTGCCATTAACATGTTTATAAATAACTGAAAAAAGCACAAATGTCAGAGCATGTCAGAACATCTCAAGGGCCCCAAAAACAGCTTGGTCCCCAGAGGGTTAAACAAAAGCTAACCTTTCATATTTGAACATTTTTAAAAATAAATGTAAACAATAAATACCGTTTTGTGGGTCTTTAATGTGTCTGTCACCTCGCTGTAGGGCATCAAATAAAGCTGCTCGTGAACCAATCATCTCTTCCTTCTAGTTCAGTTATAGCATTCAATAAACATGAAATAAGATAAGAAGGGATGTTGTTTTATTCGCAGAAAGACGTTAGTAGTACACTCCGTTTCTCAAGTTTAAATCCTCCCATGTTAATCTCCCATCTTGTCTAACTGAGTTGTCGGAAAAAATGGCGGATGGCGAAGTATGATTGGTCAGATCACCTGTCAATCAAGCTCCCTACGAACGGTCAAATTGACATGAAAATCGACAGCCTAATATTACCAAATAGCCTAACATTTTCTAGAGTTAAATATCATAAATCTGTATATTTACAACACAAGACAACATTGTATTATGTTCACTGGGTTAAGTTGATGTTACTTATTGTCTAAGTGACAATCGATCATACCTTAATGTGGTGTAATAATCACAATTAACAACCATTTTGTTTTTTGCAAACACAATGTGCCATATTCGCACAGTTATTTTATGTCAATGCCTAGAATAACAATTTACTAAATTGATAGCTAGACGTTGCTCTCTTCAGTGTCAAGTTAGCGGTAAAGTTATCCATAGGCTATCTCATAGACAATAGCATCGGCATCAACTTCTGAAAATATTTTCTAAACACAAAATTTGAATAAAGCCACTTATATTAATCACTAACAATTATAAACTTACCACCAAGAAGTAGGATTTTTGCAGGCAGTATCTTGATCTGTCCGTGTCGGCTTCGACTTGGCAGGCGCACCTCTATGTAACCGTCTTCACTTTCGAATTGTTCGCGGGAGTTGACCTGGTTTTCTTGTCGTCTGTGTTCTCTTAATATAATATCGGTGCTATCCACTTTCACTAGGTCAGAGTCAGGGAAATAATACAGTGCATAGTTTGGAAAAGACATGATTCCTGATGTTGAAGTATCCATATGGCTAGTTGGAAATGTAATACATAGCCTACAGTAGGCCTATCCGTTGCCCCGCCTGCCAAATTGCGCCAACTTGAACTTTGAAATGGCGTTGTGTGATTGTACGATTGGTTTGAAATGCTTGGCTCTGATTGGTCTAAATGAATGCACTGCGAATTACAGCCTATAACAGTTTATTATTATTATTATTATTTTTAATTTGAATTTGACGCATTGGTCTTACATTACACCGAAATCTGTTGGTGAAATAGCATTTGGTACCGAAGTGTATAAATACAAAGAAATGAAGAAATACAAATCTTTCCTAATTACACAAGATGAAGAGATTCCGAAAACGACAGAAAAACGTCGCCTTAAGAAGCTGGATACAAAAAATAAAGAGGTAAATGACTTTTATTTTTAATCGCTGTTTTAAACATTTAATTGTCCTGCACTGTTTCAATACAACACTATTAATTATTTATTATTAGATGTGCATAGTATTTCTGCAGTGGAAAGGTTTCCAACAATGCTTTATTTTTCTTCCAGGAATTGAAACAAATCTTTATGCCATTTCTTTCTTTTCAGAATTCATCCCATGATGGTTACAAGAACTATATGTCAATAAATGTTGCTGAATTTCCAAAAACAACTAAATACCGGAGAAGGAAAACACCGGTAAAATTGTTATTCCGTCAGTATGGTTTGAAGTAATATTAATTAATAATAATCCTGACGCCACTATTATATGATTAGCCTAAGTGTCTTTTACTTAGTCTTGTAAGGAGAGTAATGTTAACATCAACTTGTTGAATTTTAGCTTTCGGTTAATTGCGAAAGCAATGAGGCAACCAAGGAAAATGACAGTGTCCACAATTCTCCGTGCCCAAGACCAGCAAAGAGATACAAAATGGAAGACCAAGTGCAGGAAAAAGTTGAATGGGTAAGTATGAAATATTGTGTCAACATCAGTTTATTATATAAAATTAAAAATAATTTTTGGTATTAAGTCTGTGAATTATCTAAGAAATATAAATATATATATATTAATAAATGTAGAATGAATATATATATATATATATATATATATATAATAGAATGAATATATAATTATATATTCATTCTATTTATTACATACTTCGCAGACTTAAAGGTATAGCGGAGGATCTTTCCAAATTTTAGATAAGACCCACCCTCTCCACTTTTTGAAAAGTTTGATTGATTCACCAGAATGATTGACAATTAGGAGGACCAGTAGTTTAGACTACCCACCAGGAAGTAAAACATCCTCCGCTATACCTTTAATACCAAACATTTTTTTTTTTTTTACACATTGCATGTCCATCAGGAAGTCATTCATCTTTCATACAGAACATTTACATTTATCTTTTTTTAGAGTATTAATGTGAACAACATTGAAAAAAGAGGGCAGCCTAACCAGTTCAACTTGTGCCAGTCTCTTGAGAGTATTCATCATCAAACAAACATTAACTCTCAGGTAAATATTTTTTATTTATTTATCACATTAACAATTTGCATATGTGGCCATATGGCTTATGTGACAATACTGTCATATCATATCATGAAAATATTATATATTTCATGCCTTTGTTGTCTGTTACAAATTAATATTTTAAAATAAAAAATTAATCATAATTGTGAAAGTGTTACATGTTTATTTTTCTTTGTAAATTCAATCATTATTATTAGTTAATTGTATTAATCTATTATTTGTTTAGAGCTTTAATTCCTTTGGGGCAATTACTTTAGACTGTTTTTATATTTTCATATATTCAGACACTTAATATATGGTATGTATTAAACAGTTACAGATTAGTAACTGGGACAGCTGAGTACAGTCATAATTCTAACAGCTGAGGGAGGCTGTTGTGAAGCAATAATATAACTAATATCAGTATTTTAAAAGTGTTAATTTAAATTGTTCAACACAAAAGTTGATGCTTGAAAAACTCAGACATGCATCTATATTTAACAGATAATTGTAGATAAGCCTGTTTGTGAGGGACGCCCTGACCACAATGCTGATTTGCAACAAGAACCAGAGATACCTAACCTTGATCATGGACCAAACTCAAATCCATCACAGGTATTGTAATAAAGTATTTATCGTGTGGCTTTGTGTGCCATCTATGAGTAGTAGCCATGTAATAAATTACATTTATAATTATATCAAACACAAAGTTATCTAGCTTTGTAGCATTTACATGCTGGCTCTTCCAAGGACCATGAGTCAATGCAAGTTGCATGTGCAATATTTGCATTGGTGTTTTTCATCTCTCGGCAAGTTTTCTTAGAAAAAAAAGAAAAGGTAGAGAGGTAGAGCATGGGCTAATCTTTGTTTTAATTCAGATTATTTTATTTTAAAACTTTGAGATAGATCACTGGGCCTGGCAGTGGGCCATTACGAAATAGCCAAGACTAATTGTCACCTGATACCAAATAAATTCAACTTCATAAATAGGCCTTTATCCATTGCAAACATATTTTATTATTAGTCTTAAAATGTCCATAACATAAAATCATTTTAGAGCCACAACATTGTCAACATACAGGTCCTTCTCAATAAATTAGCATATTGTGATAAAGTTCATTATTTTCCCTAATGTAATGATAAACATTAAACTTTCATATATTTTAGATTCATTGCACACCAACTGAAATATTTCAGGTCTTTTATTGTTTTAATACTGATGATTTTGGCATACAGCTCATGAAAACCCAAAATTCCTGTCTCAATAAATTAGCATATTTCATCCGACCAATAAAAGAAAAGTGTTTTTAATACAAAAAAAGTCAACCTTCAAATAATTATGTTCAGTTATGCACTCAATACTTGGTCGGGAATCCTTTTTGCAGAAATGACTGCTTCAATGCGGCGTGGCATGGCCGTAATCAGCCTGTGGCACTGCTGAGGTGTTATGGAGGCCCAGGATGCTTCGATAGCGGCCTTAAGCTCATCCAGAGTGTTGGGTCTTGCGTCTCTCAACTTTCTCTTCACAATATCCCACAGATTCTCTATGGGGTTCAGGTCAGAAGAGTTGGCAGGCCAATTGAGCACAGTAATACCATGGTCAGTAAACCATTTACCAGTGGTTTTGGCACTGTGAGCAGGTGCCAGGTCATGCTGAAGAATGAAATATTCATCTCCATAAAGCTTTTCAGCAGATGGAAGCATGGAGTGCTCCAAAATCTCCTGATAGCTAGCTGCATTGACCCTGCCCTTGATAAAACACAGTGGACCAACACCAGCAGCTGACATGGCACCCCAGACCATCACTGACTGTGGGTACTTGACACTGGACTTCAGGCATTTTGGCATTTCCTTCTCCCCAGTCTTCCTCCAGACTCTGGCACCTTGATTTCCGAATGACATGCAAAATTTGAGCAACCACTGAGCAACAGTCCAGTGCTGCTTCTCTGTAGCCCGGGTCAGGCGCTTCTGCCGCTGTTTCTGGTTCAAAAGTGGCTTGACCTGGGGAATGCGGCACCTGTAGCCCATTTCCTGCACACGCCTGTGCACGGTGGCTCTGGATGTTTCTACTCCAGACTCAGTCCACTGCTTCCGCAGGTCCCCCAAGGTCTGGAATCAGTCCTTCTCCACAATCTTCCTCAGGGTCAGGTCACCTCTTCTCGTTGTGCAGCGTTTTTTGCCACACTTTTTCCTTCCCACAGACTTCCCACTGAGGTGCCTTGATACAGCACTCTGGGAACAGCCTATTCGTTCAGAAATTTCTTTCTGTGTCTTACCCTCTTGCTTGAGGGTGTCAATGATGGCATTCTGGTCAGCAGTCTTACCCATGATTGCGGTTTTGAGATATGAACCAGGCTGGGAGTTTTTAAAAGCCTCAGGAATCTTTTGCAGGTGTTTAGAGTTAATTAGTTGATTCAGATGATTAGGTTAATAGCTTGTTTAGTGAACCTTTTCATGATATGCTAATTTTTTGAGACAGAAATTTTGGGTTTTCATGAGCTGTATGCCAAAATCATCAGTATTAAAACAATAAAACACCTGAAATATTTCAGTTGGTGTGCAATGAATCTAAAATATATGAAAGTTTAATTTTTATCATTACATTATGGAAAATAATGAACTTTATCACAATATGCTAATTTATTGAGAAGGACCTGTATTATAGTTTGACTTGTACTCCACTGCGCAGATTTCTAAACACTGCTTCACAGTGCCGGCGAATAGCGTCTTGAGCTCAAACAACGCTAAGAGAGCGCTTACGAATGGTTCAAACCAACCTTATGAAAGTGTGACTTACAGAAGCAGACTGATCTCATGATATAGCGTATGTATGACACGCCAATTCGTATTTCCATTTGTGGCTTGTTTTCAAGACACATAATTGGCAATTGCTTTTTAGCATGTTTATCAACGCCGTTTGGCCTCCATTGACTTAACATTAAATTACTATAAATATATATGACCTACCCCAACCCCGTCCCTAAACCTAACCGTCACTGGGGTTAAGAACATTCATGACTCTTCCCCTACCATCCTAGGAAAAAAAAAATATCGCTCCCCAGATATAGATATACATTTTGCTATAACATTTAACAGCATAGACATACACGCGGAATCACATCATACGGATAAGCTGCATATAAGGATAGCTCGAAATGCATATAGATAACACGTCACTCGGCTTTAAAAGTGGCGTGTATATTTACGCAAACATGATGTCATGTTGTACAGAAGATATACTTAGAGTACTAACGTGTCATCATGCCATAAAGTTAAGAGAGAGGTTAAGGAATAGGTTAAGAACTACTTAGCAATAAGAACGTTTTGGTGAACCAGGCCCTGTTTATGTAGTTATTCAATTGTTTATTATATTATTTTTTATTTATTTTCTTCCTGTAGAAATCAGATGAAGAAGAACTCATTTACCCAGGAGCACCTATCTCCAGAGGACAGAGTCTACTTCTTTTGATGTCCTTCATTTTGAGACACAACCTCACAGGGACAGCTCTTGAAGACCTCCTCAAATTGTTTAATGAACATTTCCCAGGATCAGTTCCAGCTACTTCTTACCTATTTCATAAAGCTTATGGGCAGTATGGACAATATGAAACACATTTTTACTGTTCTGGATGCACCAACTATATAGGTAAGGTTAATGGTCAGACACAATGTTCTGTATGTCACATGTTGTTCGATGCTGACACAAATTTAAAAAATGGTTTGTATTTTCTGGTTTTGAAATTATCTAGCCAAATTAAGGACATTCTGGAAAATCCTAAGAATACATTAGAAAGAAAAATGTCAAGTAATGGCATTATTAATGACATACATTCCGGAATAGAGTATGAAAAACTAATCAGGAGTGGTAAAATTAGTGAAGAGGATGTGAGTTTACTGTGGAACTGTGATGGTATCCCAGTTTTCAAGAGCTCCAATTGTCAGCTATGGCCAATTCAGTGTCAGATCATTGAACTTGACCCAAAAGAACGCAAAAATAATATCTGCATACCATGTATTTGGTTTGGAGAGAAGAAACCCAATATGACAACTCTGTTAACTCCATTTGTTGATGAGCTTCAAGAACTGGAGCAAAATGGAATTAAATGGTCAGACACACAGAGCCAGCAACATTCATCTAAAGTGCACGCACTGATTTGTAGTTCAGATTCAGTTGCTCGTCCACAAATTCGAAACACGAAACAGTTCAATGGCATATATGGCTGTGACTTTTGCTACCATAAAGGAGGGGGTTCATACTCTTATATAAGTCCTGAACCTCTTCTCAGATGTGAATCTGAGCATTTTCAACATGCTATGGCTGGTACTCCTAAGCAGCCTGTAATGGGAGTGAAAGGACCATCTCCTTTAATGAAACTAGCAAACTTTCAGATGATCAATGGGTTTGTTCCTGAATACCAGCACAGTGTTTGCCTAGGAGTAACTCGGCAGCTAATGACATTATGGCTGGATTCCACTAACCATGATAAACCATGGTACATGGGCACAAAAACCGAAGAAATTGATAAGCAGTTACTAGCAATCCAGCCTCCAAGAGAGTTAACTAGAGTCCCACGTTCTGTAAAAGAACGCAAATTTTGGAAGGCCTCAGAATGGAGATCTTTTCTTCTATTCTATTCTTTACCAGTGCTTTGTGGTATTCTTTCTAAGAAATACTGGAACCATCTCTTCCTTCTTGTTTTTGGCATTTATACTTTGCTTCAAGAAAAGATACAAATGGTTGATATTGATAATGCAGAAAAAGCACTGAAGAAATTTGTTATGGAATTTCAAAAACTGTATGGCACGGAAAATATGTCATTTAATGTGCACTTGATGACACACATTTCTGCAAGTGTGAGAAACTGGGGACCTCTGTGGGCTACATCCACATTTTCTTTTGAATCTTTCAATGGCACACTATTGAAATTCTTTAATGGAACCACGCATGTCCAACAACAAATAGTCAAGAGATTCCTCAAGTGGAGAGACCTGACTATTAAAGCAGATAAGCACATGAGGAATGCCAAAGACACAGTCAAAAAACTGTTTGATGACATGCAAAACAGTAAGCAAAAGACGGCTAAATCAACACAACTTTCAGAAATGGTTAGGGTTTTTGGTAATCCTCATCCAGTGACCATTCCAGTACGGCACATGCTTGCTATACAGGATCTTTTTGATGTCAGGGTACAGCAATGCTTGTATTATGAACGTTTTATTATCGATGGTGTCCTTTATCACACAGAAACTAACAAACGGCTACAAAAAAGAAACAACTCTGTAGTAGAGTTAACTGATGGCACATTATGCAAGATTCTGAGCATTGTGGCATTTAACTCTGAAGGTTGTAATGAACAAATTAGCTGTGTTTTGGTTAAGGAGCTTTGCAGGACTGCAAGACCCCTTTGTAGGGATTCTGACCTTAGAATTTCTTCCAAGTTCATTCATGAGGTAAAAGAGTCAAACACTATTTATGCAGTGCATACACAGTCTTTAAAAAGAAAATGTGTAATGATTAAGTTGAAAGACAAAATGTATGTTGTAGCCCTGCCAAATAATATTGAAAGGGACTGAAATCATTGCAGTTGAATTGCAATTCAACACTTTAATTAGTGAAGTTTAAATGAAATGCTCTCTAAATTTTTTTTATTATTATTCCTTTTGCTATTCATGAGCTTTGGTAAAATGTAAGAATTAATTTAGAATGTTTAAATTTTATAGTAGGCCTATGTGTATTTTTTATATTGATGTGTTAAAGTACTGGTGTTCACATTCAGGTTTTAAATGGATTGTTCAAACTGCCTTTTGTCATTACTGCACTAGTACTGAAAGATAAAATGTTAAAGCAACTGTCGTCAGTGGATATCATTTATTTTGACAATTATTTGCACTTGTTTGTAGTGAACTTGTGTTGTGGAAAAAGACTTTTCACAAATAATGTGCATTAATTATTAATGTCCATACTAATTAATGCAAAATATTTGATGTACATGTTTTTGAGGTGCAATTAATTGTTATTAATTATTTTTCAAAATTACAAAAAAATAAACAAAACAAATTGATTTAATACTCCCAGAAAATAAGTGCATTACTTAGTTATTTAAATTGTATTGCTTATCATAATTATAGCAAATAAATTAAGAAAAAAATGAACAGTTACACATAAAACACAATATAAAGTGTGAAATAAACATGCATGCAGTTTTTAAAGCATGGTAGTTAGCTATATTTCTTAAAAGCATAACTGAGCACATATTTGAAATTTCAATAATTATAGCCTTTGTAGAAATATATTAAAATTAATTTCAATTACTGTTTAATTCACTTCATGTTAGGACTTGCATTTTTTAAGCTTTGCCACACAAAACAATTTGTGGATGTGTTATTTAAATATATAAAAATTTAATTCACAATATTATTAAAAAACCAGGGCTAAAGCATGTGCTATTACATAAATATTAAACATATATTGTAGGCCTTTACAATAGTTATAAAAAAGGTATTTATTACCAAATAAAATATTAATTGTTTTGCTACACACAAAGTAAATATAAATCAACTTTAGTTACACAAGTATTGTTTTTTTAAATATACTAAAACTAAACTAACTACAGTAACATATGTTTTCTTTAAAAACACTAAAACTTCACAAAAATTGTATGATTGTGTTTTTTAAAGTTATTAATCATATATATATTAACAAAGTAGCCTACTTTATAGCATACTTTTTAGAAATATATTAAAATTACACTTGTGTTTAGCATATTTCTAAAAAGTATAATTAAGCATATATTTATACCAAAGTACTTGTAGTATACTTGTTATAAATATACTAAAATGATGCTTGTGTTTAACATATTTCTTTAAAGTATAATTAAGCATATATTTATTACCAATATACTTCTAGTATACTTTTTAGAAATATATTAAAACTATGCTAGTGTTCAGCATATTTCTTAAAAGTGTAATAAAGCATATATTTATTACCAATGTACTTCTAATATACTTGTTAGAAATATACTTAAATCATGCTAGCTATTAACATATTTATTAAAAGTGTAATAAAGCATATATTTATTACTAATGTACTTCTAGTATACTTGTTAGAAATATACTTAAGTTATGCTTTTTTTTAAGCATATTTCTTAAAAGTATAATTAAGCATATATTTATTACCAATGTACTTCCAGTATACTTTTTAGAAATATACTAAAATCATGCTAGCTATTAACATATTTCTTAAAAGTGTAATAAAGCATATATTTATTACTAATGTACTTCTAGTATAATTGTTAGAAATATATTAAAATTATGTTAGTGTTTAGCATATTTTTTAAAAGTGTAATTAAGCATATATTTATTACCAATGTACTTCTAGTATACTTTTTAGAAATATATTAAAATTCATGTAAATGTATTTTTAATGCACTTCAAATAAGCGTGTTGATAATACAAATGTATTGTAAACATACTTTTTGCATTTAAAGTATATTTTTAATACATTTAATACTACGTCTTTTTCACCTGGGATCCCAAAATGAAAATTGCCATCATTTACTCTCCAAGTTGTTTTAAACCCGAATAAGTTTCTTTCTTCTGTTGAAAATAAGTTATTTTGAAGAAAGTGGCCATCTAAACAGCTGCTGGTCCTGTCACGATACGGTCAAGAAACATAAACGAGGACTCAAATGCAGCAAAACAAGATAAGACTTTAATTAACAAAACAAGCAAAAAGGTACAAACAAAACTCCCACGTGGGGGAAAACACTAGAACAAAACTTAAACAGATCAAAACACTAGGAACAAAACACAAGAACATTAGACAACGTAACAGCACAGTACAACAGACACAAGGAGACTAAATAGGGAGGCAAACAAAAGAAGGTAACGATGACAACAGGTGGAATTAATTAAACCAATAACAAGATAACAAGAAGGGCGGGGCTAACAATGAACACGAGCACATGGCTCAACATAACAAACACCCAAGTGCAAAACAAGACAGGACAAACTTGTGACATAACCCCCTCCTTAAGGAGCGGCTACCAGACGCTCCACTAGGGACGGGAGGGACAGACCAGGGCGGGGCGGGACGGGAGGGACAGACCAGGGCGGGACGGGAGGGACAGACCAGGGCGGGACGGGAGGGACAGACCAGGGCGGGACGGGAGGGACAGACCAGGGCGGGACGGGAGGGACAGACCAGGGTGGGACAGGGGGAACAGGAAAGACAGACCAGGGTGGGACGGGAGGGACAGACCAGGGTGGGACAGGGGGAACAGGAAAGACAGACCAGGGTGGGACAGGGGAAACAGAAAAGACAGACCGGGGTGGGGCAGGGAAAATGGACAGTTCTGGAGGCCAGGGCGGAACAGAGAGTCCATCGGGCGGCCAGGGCGGAGCAGACTCTCCCTCGGGCGGCCAGGGCGGAGAAGACCCCTCGGGCGGCCAGGGCGGAGAAGACCCCTCGGGCGGCCAGGGCGGAGAAGACCCCTCGGGCGGCCAGGGCGGAGAAGACCCCTCGGGCGGCCAGGGCGGAGAAGACCCCTCGGGCGGCCAGGGCGGAGAAGACCCCTCGGGCGGCCACGGCGGAGACTCCACCGGCTCAGGAACTGGAACGGACTCCACCGGCTCAGGAACTGGAACGGACTCCACCGGCTCAGGAACTGGAACGGACTCCACCGGCTCAGGAACTGGAACAGACTCCACCGGCTCAGGAACTGGAACAGACTCCACCGGCTCAGGAACTGGAACAGACTCCACCGGCTCAGGAACTGGAACAGACTCCACCGGCTCAGGAACTGGAACAGACTCCACCGGCTCAGGAACTGGAACAGACTCCACCGGCTCAGGCACTGGACCTGGCACCACCGGCTCAGGCACTGGAACTGGAACTGGCACCCCCGGCTCAGGAACAGACACCACCGGCTCAGGAGCAGACACCACCAGCTCAGGAGCAGACACCACCGGCTCAGGAGCAGACACCACCGGCTCAGGAACAGATACCACCGGCTGAGGCACTGGAACTGGCACCACCGGCTCAGGCACTGGAACTGGAACTGGCACCACCGGCTCGGGCACTGGAACTGGCACCACCGGCTCAGGAACAGACACCACCGGCCCAGGAACAGACACCACCGGCCCAAGTGTGTGCGTAGCCCACACACACCACATGGCTGTGGCCATAATGGCCAGTGTCGCGGTCACTGAGGGCTCAGGAACAGACGCCTCCGGCTCCGGCTCAGGAACAGACACTGGCTCCGGCTCAGGAACAGACACTGGCTCCGGCTCAGGAACAGACACTGGCTCCGGCTCAGGAACAGACACTGGCTCCGGCTCAGGAACAGACACTGGCTCCGGCTCAGGAACAGACACTGGCTCCGGCTCAGGAACAGACACTGGCTCCGGCTCAGGAACAGACACTGGCTCCGGCTCAGGAACAGACACTGGCTCCGGCTCAGGCATAAGAACTGGCTCCGGTTCAGGAACAAACACTAAAGGTTTGAAAGGCGTCTCCAGGATCCGAGCTAAACGCTCTAAATAGCCGGTCAGTGCCCCCCCGGCCATGAGAATGGGAATTTCCCGATCTGTCTCCAACTGGGCAGACGTGGCTAGAACCATCTCTGGCTGGGCAGATGTAATCTGAACAGTCTCAGACTGGACAGACGGGACATGAACAGTCTCTGGCTGGGCAGACGGGACGTGAACAGTCTCTGACTGGGCAGACGTGACGTGAACCGTCTCTGACTGGGCAGACGTGACGTGAACAGTCTCTGACTGGGCAGGCGTGACGTGAACGGTCTCTGGCTGGGCAGACGCGACATGAACCATCTCTGGCTGGGCAGGCGTGATATGAACCTTCCCGGGAACCTCCAGGATATTAAACAGCGTTGAAAAATAATTCAACAATGTTTCAGCAGTCGTCATGTCAGGGGACACAGACTCGGCAGGCATAACATGAACAGTCTTTGGCTGGGCAGACGTGACGTGAACCGTCTCTAGCTGGGCAGACGTGACATGAACGATCTCTGGCTGGGCAGGCGTGACGTGAACAGGCTCGGTGGCGGCCATCTTGTCGGAAGACACAGGCTCGGCAGACGTGACGTGAACACTCTCGGCGACAGCCATCTTGTCCGAAGACCCAGGCCCGGCGACGGCCATCCTGTCCGAAGACACAGGCTCGGCAGGCGTGACATGAACAGGCTCGGCGGCGACCATCTTGTCGGAAGACACAGGCTCGGCAGGTGTGACATGAACAGGCTCGGCGACGGCCATCTTGTCCAAAGACACAGGCTCGGCAGGCGTGACGGTCTTTCTTCTCCTCCTGCGTCTTGAAGCCCCCGAACTCTGGACCACCGGCACTGAGATCACTGGAACCATCGGCGTTGGAACCACGGGAACAGGCGATGAAGGACGCTCGGGGCTGAACCTCGCCGGTCCGTGGTCAAAGAATGACCAAACTGGAGAATACTGTCGGTGCTCACCTCTCGTATCTCCTCCCCTACGTCCTCCACGAGTTCCCCTGAATTTAGCCAGCCTGGTTCCTCTAAACTCCTCTCTGTCCCATGTGGTAGAAGAAAGCCCGCGAGAATCCATGCTGCTGAGTCCTCAAATGGCTGTTACGTTCTGTCACGATACGGTCAAGAAACATAAACGAGGACTCAAATGCAGCAAAACAAGATAAGACTTTAATTAACAAAACAAGCAAAAAGGTACAAACAAAACTCCCACGTGGGGGAAAACACTAGAACAAAACTTAAACAGATCAAAACACTAGGAACAAAACACAAGAACATTAGACAACGTAACAGCACAGTACAACAGACACAAGGAGACTAAATAGGGAGGCAAACAAAAGAAGGTAACGATGACAACAGGTGGAATTAATTAAACCAATAACAAGATAACAAGAAGGGCGGGGCTAACAATGAACACGAGCACATGGCTCAACATAACAAACACCCAAGTGCAAAACAAGACAGGACAAACTTGTGACAGGTCCCCAGTAACTTCCATAGTATATTTTTTTCCTGCAATGAAAGTCATTGGGGACCATCAAATGTTTGGTTAGCCACTTTCTTTAAAAAAAAATCTCTCTTTTTTTTGTGTTCAGAACAAGAGATAAATTAAAACAGGTTTGGAACAACATTAGAGTACGTGAATAAGGACAGCATTTTCATTTTTTGGTGAACTATCCCTTTAAGGACAAGCGGCAGCAAGTTTACTATTAGGCTACTGTCGCTTTAAGACCTAATTGCATCTAATATACTGCCATGGCACGCACTTTATGTATTAACACAATAAGACTTAAAAGATAACTTTTTGACAGGCTTTGGCAGACAAAAGCACATGTTAGAACTGCGCATCAGCACGCGAATGAAATGTTTAACTGGCAAAACACAACTTTGGTTAAGTGCAGTGTCCCGTGAGTGTAACGTAACTATCTCTGCGTTAAAATGTGCTGTGAATGTCACTATGTCGCATTGTTAGACGGAGGCGCCAGAACTACAACTGCACACACACACCCCTAATGCTGATACACGTTACCCATGAAAGTCAGGTTTTATTTGTAAAATTGTGTCAACTTACGTGCATTGCCTCTTGTTCTGGTTCAGTCAACGGTGTAAACGCAGCGCCATCGGCAGAGCTGGCGGAATCGGCGATGTCTGGTGCTTGGCCACCGCTAGAGTTAAACTCGTCCTCGTCGTTGGCATTTCCTGGTATGTTGGACACATCATGTTGATGTGTCATGGCTGAAGTGGGATACCGAAATTCTCGAAAAGTCTCTCTTCCACTTGGATTCCAATATCTGCAGAATGTGCAGATGCACACGCACGGCAATTGTTCCCTTTAGCTTGATCTGAATTTTGGGTTCCACTTGACCTCGATTTGTGACTGATAAAATGCGAAGAATGCCTCCGTTTGACATGATAGTAAAATGAGTTGTAGACTCGATATTCCTGAGCGCAACCATCAATCCCACAGATCACATGGAAATCCGGGCTGGAACTATGCACGGTGTTTATGTGACTCAGCAGAGCTCTTAACGACAATGCCACAAAGAGGCAGCAAATAACACAACGCCAAATCATTTTAAGTGGAAAAATCTGAACATTTAGTTTAATAAATCATATTTTTACTCCATTCCTATATGTTCCTGTCCCGCCGAAAGCAATCAATCAGAAGAAATGAAGTTAGTGATTCACACTTTTAATCCAATCAAGGCAGCGGAATATTCCATGGATATAAAATAGGTGAAATCATAAAGTATTATTCCTTTAGAGTTTTTAAATGTTGTACTCAGGGAAGGTATATTAAGAAGAAATAACACCAAATTTAAATATGTAATATTTTGAAATGTTAAAAATATTATAATTTAACAGGTTTTATATGTCTATGGTTTTAAACCCTACGGATGGAGCGTAATGGAACCGCCCTTAAATTTACGTCACTGGACCGGACGACCGTTACCACTTATACCAGTTTCGCGGTTTTCACAATTTTGAGCGCTTGAAGGTAAGTACCCAGATAGCAGCTGACTCTGGGCCGGATCCGCCTCCAAACCGGCAGATCCGTGTAACAGTCACGCCCGTTTTACTGCCCCGTTCCAGATACGGCCCGCATGTAGTAGAGTAGGCATCAGTCGGCGGAATCATAATAGTTCTGGCCCGGACTCGTCGGAACGAGCGCGCGAATTGTTTCTTTTTTTTTCTTTTTTTTAACCGGTTCATACCAGAAGTCAGTCGGCGGAATCGTAGTTGTTCTGGCCCGGGGCATTCGGAACGAGCGCGCGAACTGTTGGTCTTTCTTTGGATCAATTCGGACTGCAAGCTTTGTGGAGTTTATAACGGTAAGTTGAACGATGTCAAACAATCAAACAGTTTAGTGTGCTTGTTTGTAATGCGTGTTAACATCATTTCGGAATGTTTTGACCAGGTTTTAACTTCTTACGATGGCTAATTGACTGTTGGTCTGGAACAATTCGGACTGCAAGCGTTGTGGAAGAGTTTAACGGTAAGTTGAACGATGTCAAACAGTTCAGTGTGCTTGTTTGTAATGCTTGTTAACATCATTTCGGAATGTTTTGACCGGGTTTTAACTTCTTACGATGGCTAACGTTAATTGAAGAGGCACGTACGCTTTTTAGCTGGGTTAGCTAAATTAACTGAACTGATAGCTAGCATTAATAAACAACTTTGGGTGTAGCTAGTGTAGTAGTCATAGCTGCCTCGTTAATTTTGGTACAACCCAAGTACAAATGAATGGTAATCACCTAATTAGATCCAGGTGCGCTATAGGTGTGTGAGTGTATGTATAAGGAAGCTATTGCATTGTTGGAGTGCGTTGACTGCTGCAAACTTGGACGCCGTCTTTTCGAGTTGTTCTCTTATGGGGATCTTCGAGCTGAGCCACGCAGTATTTGGGTATGTTACCATGAAGGAATAAATATTTAATGTGGGGCGAGCTGTTGGCTATATGCATTCTGTTGTTTTTAGTATGCATCCTGGGCTGTTTATCTATCGTGGTCTGACGTTGGAAGGGCTGATTTGTTAATAATCAGGTGGGTAAACGATTTGATTTAATGGGTGGATATCCGCGAAAGGATTTGTTTATATCGTGTTCCCTCTGTTGTAGCTGAAGAGGCCAAGAGCTGGTAATATGTCCGTGTGATGACAGCTGATTGGGACCGTGACCGGGCTTCCCCTTCCTGTTTGGTCTTTGCCTTCGTTGTCTTGAATAGCCTACTACTGTTGTTGCGCGTTGCCGCGACGTTCCGTCTTGCCTCACCTCAACTGCGCCTGCTTGACCAGTCCACATCAAGTGAACTTGACATCGGGAGATTGTTGAGACCCGAGTATTAATCCGTGTGGCCGTTTGGCCACCTCCGCACTGTTTCAACTGGAAGACTGTGTCTGTGGGGTTTGTATGGTTGTGTGGATGAACTCAAAAGTTGATGTGATTTGGTTGAGTGCGTTTGTTTATTGTTGGAAGTGTGTGCGAGCGTGTAAATGTACGTGAGTGTGAGAAATAAGTATTAATGGTTGTGAGTTTGCGTGATCTTAAATGCATCCTTTATGTGTGTGTATTGCTAATGGACCAGGTGTAATGTGATTTGCATTTGTTATTTTGTTGCTTTTTTTGTATTTGGTTGATCAACTTTGTATTTGTATTTTCTTTTCCTTGTTTATTGATTTGATTTCTGTTATCTCTTGCTTTGTATTTTAGTTGATCAACTTGTATTTTTCTTTTCTCGTTTATTGATATGATTTATGACAATTTGATTATTGTTCTCTTTTTTGTTTTGTTTATTGATTTGTGACAATTTGAGTTGATTTTGGTAACTTTGTTGTACCGGCTGAGAAGGAGTGCTGACCACTCTAGGTCCAAGTTAATGGGTACCCTTGTTCACTGAGTGATTTGATTCTTTTGAATTTCCTGTCACTTGAATGCACGTGTGCTTGTGGTGAAGTGAGTACATTACTGTACGTTTGAAGTGCTTGTAGTGAATGGAATTGGGTAGGTTTGTTATTTCTCTTTGCCATCCGACATGTTATCTTTGATCAATTTTTGTTATTTTTCTTTAGTTTTGATTCTGAAGCCATATTAACCCCTGGTGTATTGAATTGTGTGTGTGGAGCTTTTAGCTTAGTTATAATAAAGTATTATTGTTATTTTTTATATTCACGTCTCTGCTGTGTCTTTGTGGGAACGAACCTGTGTCCTTATTGGACCATTATTTCCCTGGGCGAAATTCCCAGGGTGGCGTAGTCGGTGTTGTAATTATAATTGAGTCCAGAATAACGAAATCCACCCCCTTTGGTGGCTACATTCTGGCGTATAGTCGGCAGGATCCCACATTGATTTTGGGCTGAGACGTGAATTTGTTTTTTTCTATATTGTGTGGGGTGAATGTTGTGATTCTTGATTCTTTCTATTTTTTGTTGAAACAGGGCGGTGGTGTGTACTGAACGTCCTATCTCTTTTTGTTGGTAAGTCTCACTAATTTCTTAAGGATGGATGAGGAATTATGTGAACTACGAGATCTAGTGTTACAGCTGCGGGCTGAAAATGAGAAGTTGAGGCAGGATCGGGCCATCGCAGATGCAGCTGAACCCAGACCTGGTCCGTCTAATGCGTCATCATTGCCTATTGACCCTCCGCCTGTAAATGCTGGTATTCCAGCTGCAGAGAGGTTTGTGTTTATACCACGAGATCGTAAGTGTCCTAAATTTAATGGTAGGGCGGGAATGGGTATAAACTAATGGGTTGACGAGGCGGAGGCCTGTATGAGGGTTCGTCATATGTCCATTGCCGATCGCGCATTCTTTTTATTTGATCATTTGGAAGGGGAAGCTCGGGAAGAAATTCGATATCGCCCAGCGATAGAGCGAGAAGACCCAGAGAAAATCATTTTTGCTTTGCGCGAATTGTACGGTTGTTCCCAGTCTTATGTGGCTTTGCAAGAAGCATTTTTCTCTAGGAGACAGCATGAGGGAGAAACCCTATTGGAGTTTTCTTTGGCACTCATGGGTCTGCTAGAGAGGGTTAAACAGCGGTCGCCCAGTGGTCTGCCAAATGCTGACTCTTTATTGCGGGATCAATTCGTTGAACATGTACGTGAGAGCACCCTCCGTCGAGAATTAAAGCAGCTCGTTCGTCGTCAGCCAAATTCCACCCTGCTGGAAGTGCGAAGTGAAGCTATACGATGGGAACAAGAAGGGACTCCGGGGGGCGTTAGAGGCCGTAGCCATTCAGTTCCGTCGGTTCAAGGCTTCCAGTATGGAGTGGGGGGAGGTGCACATACGGGGGTTGGTGGTGTACTTCCACGCTCTGAATTGAGTGAATTAAGAGAGATGTTTAAGGCACAGCAGAAGCAGCTCGAGCAGCTCACCCAAAGCGTCACAAGGTTGCAAGGACCTTCATCTCGTGTTCCATCTGCTCGTAGCGGCCCGATTATATGTAGGCGGTGCCATAGACCGGGACACATTGCCAGAGAATGTGTTGGGGAGCGAGTGGCCCCTCATTCTAGGGACCTACCCCGTCATGCTGATTTGCCAACGGATGGTAGGCAACTTCGCTTTGGTCAACAGTCGGAAAACTAGTCCCCGCCGGGTCGCAGAGCCACGAGCCGGTTGGGGAGAATTGTGGCTCAGAGATAGATTACAGTACGCGCTCGTTCCCACAGTTAGTGTCTTCGTGTCCCCACTTAGATGTTCATATAGGTGGGGTGGTTGTGTCTTGTTTAATAGACACTGGGTCAATGGTGTCTACGATTACAGAGACCTGTTTTCGTAGACATTTTGAACCGTGGGGGCAAGACCGTTTGAAGTCCTGCCAGTGGCTGCTATTGCGTGCTGCAAATGGGCTTTCTATTCCATATATAGGCTATTTGGAATTGGATGTTGAATTATGTGGGCACGCAGTCTCTAATTGTGGCATTTTGGTTGTTAAGGATCCCCTGGGAGGCATTGGTGTTCAAGCCCCTGGCGTACTAGGGATGAATGTCTTGGGGCGGTGTTACCAGCAGTTGTTCGGGCAGCACGGTACCGCACTTTTTAATTTCCCTTCTGTGGCTGGAGTACCTTCCTTTGTGAGGCAGGCCCTGCAACAGTGCCATCAAGTAAACACTCATCCTTCTCCTGGTTGTTCAGGGTGGGTTAGGGTGCGTGGTCCTCGGACGCAGCGAGTGATAGGCGGTACTATTACGTTAATAGCGGCGACTTGTTCAGAACTATTTGCGGATGGAGTAGTGCTCCTTGAACCCCCTGAGTCTGGATTACCGGAAAATTTGTTGGTCTCGCCCGCATTGGTTCGCGTTGTTAAAGGCACAGTCTATGTACCAATAGTTAATGTGGGTACTTTAGATGTTATGCTTTTCCCGCGCAGGGTTTTGGGCACTTTAAGCAGCGTACATGTGGTTAGTTTACCTGCAGGTGTTACAGAAGTTCGGTCTAATACAATTACTGCAGATTCACCAGTTGCTTACCCTGCGGAGCGAGCACAAATAGATGCGGTTGAGTTGGGTCCATTACCTGATGAGGAACAGAGCCAGGTTAGGGCCTTGCTGCAGCGGTATCAGTCAGTTTTTGCCGTCAATGAAAGAGTGACTTGGGGTGTACGAATCTCATCTCTCACGACATTCCGTTAGTAGATGAAACCCCTGTGAGGCAGCGACACCGACGTATTCCACCCTCCGAGTATGAGACCGTCCGGGAACATATAAACCAGTTGCTGGAGTCCCAAGTCATTAGGGAGAGTTGCAGTCCATATGCGTCCCCTATTGTCTTGGTGAAAAAGAAGGATGGTAGTCTACGCTTATGCGTAGACTACCGTCAATTGAATGCTAAAACCAGGAGAGATGCTTTTCCAATGCCCCACATAGAGGAGTCGCTGGATGCACTGTCGGGAGCCCGCTGGTTCTCCACTTTAGATCTGGCCAGTGGTTATAATCAGGTTCCCGTCAGTGAGGGAGACAAGCCAAAGACCGCTTTTTGCACCCCGTTTGGACTATTTGAGTGGAATAGGATGCCATTCGGGCTCTGCAATGCTCCCTCTACATTCCAGCGACTAATGGAGCGGATCTTTGGAGACCAACAATATCAATCTCTTCTGTTGTATTTGGATGACATTGTAGTGTTTTCGTCTTCTGTTAGCCAGCACCTGGAGCGATTAGAAGTAGTATTCAGGCGGTTGGAGAGGGAGAATTTGAAGGTGAAGCTGGAGAAGTGTGCCTTTTTCCAGCCTGAGGTAAAGTACTTAGGCCACGTTATTTCAAGTGAGGGAGTCGCTACTGATCCTTGCAAAATTGAGGCGGTGATACAGTGGCCTCGGCCCTCTACCGTTAAAGAGTTGCGTTCATTTCTTGGCTTCGCTAGCTACTACCGCCGTTTTGTGGACAGGTTCGCAAAGTGGGCAGCCCCTCTACATCGGCTGGTAGGGGAGCTGACTGGAAGCAAGCGTAGGCCAGGGCAGCAAGGGGAGGAATTCTCTAGTGCCTGGAGTAGAGAGTGTCAAGACCACTTTGAGGAGTTAAAGAGTAGGCTTACCACGGCCCCTGTGCTGGCATACGCCGATTTTGCCAAACCGTTTGTCCTTGAGGTGGACGCGAGCCATGGAGGGCTCGGGGCAGTCCTCTCACAGGAACGGGATGGTAAGGTGCGACCAGTTGCATACGCCAGCCGTAGTCTTAGACCTAACGAGCGGAACCTGTCTAATTACAGCTCAATGAAGCTGGAGTTTTTAGCACTCAAGTGGGCTATGACTGAACGTTTTAGAGAATATCTGTTGGGGAATAGGTGTATTGTGTACACTGATAATAATCCCCTCAGCCACTTGGGCACTGCCAAGCTGGGTGCTACGGAACAGCGGTGGGCTGCTCAATTAGCTGCCTTTGACTTTGACCTCAAGTATAGGTCAGGTAAGAGTAATACTAATGCAGATGCCTTGTCTAGGTTGCATTCTCCAGTGGCAGTAGGGGGCTTAGACTCTGGCACTACGATACCGTCTGTGTTGAGGAGAGCAATGGGGGTGGATCTTGTAGCTGCGGCCACCCAGTGTGCCATGTCTATGTTCCCTGGCCATTCGCCTGTGGAGCTGGCGTCCTTGCAGGCTGCCGACCCAGTGATTAGCGAAGTCCTGGTATTCTGGAAACACAGGAGATATCCTGGTCCGGAAGAACGACGGAAGCTGTCGAGACATGGTTTGGTCCTGTTACGGCAGTGGAAACGTCTGGTAGAGCGAGATGGGGTCTTGTACCGAAGGGTGATGCGTCCCGATGGTAAGGAGGAGGCACTGCAGTTGGTTTTGCCAACCATTTTAAAGACGGATGTTCTGACCCAACTCCATCAAAACCATGGCCATCAAGGTGTGGAACGCACCCTTGGACTTGTCCGGCAACGATGTTATTGGCCTGGTGAAGCAGCTGAAGTGGCAAATTGGTGCCAGCGGTGTGAACGTTGCCAAGTGGCAAAAGATACACGGCCACCGGCCCGGGGACCTATGGGCCATTTGTTGGCTTCCTGCCCTAACGAGATCATTGCTATTGATTTTACGATTCTGGAACCATCTAGTTCGGGAGTGGAGAACGTGCTGGTGATTACTGACATCTTTAGTAAGTACACAGTTGCTGTCCCAACTCGGGATCAGCGGGCAGAGACGGTGGCACGACTGCTAGTGACTGAATGGTTTTGTAAATTTGGTGTCCCAGCGCGTCTTCATTCGGACCAGGGTCGTAATTTTGAGTCTGGTTTAATTCGCCAGTTATGTGCCCTTTATGGGATTGTTAAGTCACGAACCACTCCATACCACCCAGCTGGAAATGGGCAATGCGAGCGGTTTAACCGCACACTACACAATCTTTTGCGGACCCTTCCAAGCTCGAGAAAGCGAGACTGGGTAGCATGCCTTCCTCAAGTGGTGTTTTGTTATAATACCACCCTCCACCAGACTACAGGAGAGTCGCCACATTTTTTAATGTTTGGCCAGGAGGCACGATTACCTGTGGATTTCTTACTGGGTAGCATTCCGGAGCCCATAGAAGGTGAGATACATGAGTGGGTGTTAGAGCACCAAACTCGACTACAGGTAGCTTTTGAGGGAGCTCGAGAACGGTTGCGAGTTGCAGCAAAGAAGCGTAAAGAGCAGCATGATCTATTAGTTCGGGATGCCCCGCTCACTGTAGGGCAGTTGGTGTATCTTCGCAATTGTGGGGTCCGAGGGCGTCATAAGATCAGTGACCTTTGGAGCCCTGTGTTATTTCAGATCTTGCGAGCACCTGAGGAAGGTGGTGTAGTGTACACTATTGCTCCTGCTGATGACTTGACCCAAGTAAGAACGGTACATCGTTCCTTGATTAAGGGTCGATTGGGGTTCGAGTCAGAGGCCCCAGATGAATTTGAGTACAGATCAGATCCAGAGGAGAATCCCCCTCCTCTGGAGGAAAGTTCCCTTCATCTGGAGGAGGAAGATGTTGATCTGGTGAGGGTTGTTAGAGTAGGCGTTGGGAGTTCCGAGCTTACGGGCCAAGGTTATTCCCAGGACCTTTGGGGAAACATTGTTCCACCTCTGAGGACAGATGTGGTGCAAGTAGAAACCCCTGTGTGTGTTGAGAGAGAGGTGAGGCCTGAACCAGTCGATCTACCTTGTGAGGTTGTAGATACGGTTAGAAAGACCAGTCGAGTTACGGCGGGCCAGCATTCTAACGTGAATCGCCTCCCTAGGCCAGCGATTGGGCCAAGTGGGGCAGTTAATGCGGTTACGGCAGTCTTTAGGCCATGGATCTGTGTTGTCATGTGATCGCCGGGACGTCGATCCAGTTCGGGGGGGTAGATTGTAGTAGTCATAGCTGCCTCGTTAATTTTGGTACAACCCAAGTACAAATGAATGGTAATCACCTAATTAGATCCAGGTGCGCTATAGGTGTGTGAGTGTATGTATAAGGAAGCTATTGCATTGTTGGAGTGCGTTGACTGCTGCAAACTTGGACGCCGTCTTTTCGAGTTGTTCTCTTATGGGGATCTTTGAGCTGAGCCACGCAGTATTTGGGTATGTTACCATGAAGGAATAAATATTTAATGTGGGGCGAGCTGTTGGCTATATGCATTCTGTTGTTTTTAGTATGCATCCTGGGCTGTTTATCTATCGTGGTCTGACGTTGGAAGGGCTGATTTGTTAATAATCAGGTGGGTAAACGATTTGATTTAATGGGTGGATATCCGCGAAAGGATTTGTTTATATCGTGTTCCCTCTGTTGTAGCTGAAGAGGCCAAGAGCTGGTAATATGTCCGTGTGATGACAGCTGATTGGGACCGTGACCGGGCTTCCCCTTCCTGTTTGGTCTTTGCCTTCGTTGTCTTGAATAGCCTACTACTGTTGCGCGTTGCCGCGACGTTCCGTCTTGCCTCACCTCAACTGCGCCTGCTTGACCAGTCCACATCAAGTGAACTTGACATCGGGAGATTGTTGAGACCCGAGTATTAATCCGTGTGGCCGTTTGGCCACCTCCGCACTGTTTCAACTGGAAGACTGTGTCTGTGGGGTTTGTATGGTTGTGTGGATGAACTCAAAAGTTGATGTGATTTGGTTGAGTACGTTTGTTTATTGTTGGAAGTGTGTGCGAGCGTGTAAATGTACGTGAGTGTGAGAAATAAGTATTAATGGTTGTGAGTTTGCGTGATCTTAAATGCATCCTTTATGTGTGTGTATTGCTAATGGACCAGGTGTAATGTGATTTGCATCTGTTATTTTGTTGCTTTTTTTTGTATTTGGTTGATCAACTTTGTATTTGTATTTTCTTTTCCTTGTTTATTGATTTGATTTCTGTTATCTCTTGCTTTGTATTTTAGTTGATCAACTTGTATTTTTCTTTTCTCGTTTATTGATATGATTTATGACAATTTGATTATTGTTCTCTTTTTTTTTTTGTTTATTGATTTGTGACAATTTGAGTTGATTTTGGTAACTTTGTTGTACCGGCTGAGAAGGAGTGCTGACCACTCTAGGTCCAAGTTAATGGGTACCCTTGTTCACTGAGTGATTTGATTCTTTTGAATTTCCTGTCACTTGAATGCACGTGTGCTTGTGGTGAAGTGAGTACATTACTGTACGTTTGAAGTGCTTGTAGTGAATGGAATTGGGTAGGTTTGTTATTTCTCTTTGCCATCCGACATGTTATCTTTGATCAATTTTTGTTATTTTTCTTTAGTTTTGATTCTGAAGCCATATTAACCCCTGGTGTATTGAATTGTGTGTGTGGAGCTTTTAGCTTAGTTATAATAAAGTATTATTGTTATTTTTTATATTCACGTCTCTGCTGTGTCTTTGTGGGAACGAACCTGTGTCCTTATTGGACCATTATTTCCCTGGGTGAAATTCCCAGGGTGGCGTAGTCGGTGTTGTAATTATAATTGAGTCCAGAATAACGAAATCCACCCCCTTTGGTGGCTACACTAGCATAAAACATTAATGCTGTTTAACGTTGGTTAACTTACAATGATGTTGGACGTTTTGAGGTGCTGTCAATTGGTGCTGTTCAAAACGTAAGAAGTTAAAACCCGGTCAAAATTGACTGATGGAAGCTCATGCCTACTCCTGATTGTACACAGACTAACGTTACATGCAGAACTGCATCTGCGTCGATTTGTGCATCTTTCTGCAACACTTTTAAATGCTTCCACATTGCCGACATGTCAACGTAATTGTTCGGTAAAATTTAATCGGTCTTTTGACGCCCCAGACAGCAGCACAGTGTCGGCCCAGATCCGGCCCACATCTGCTACACTCGGCCCAGATGTGGGCCGGGTCTGGGCTGACACTATGTTGCTGACTGGGGCACTATGCATACACAAACTTTAAAAAAAAAGCACTAATCATTAACAGTCTAAAGAGTTTATAACTACACAATATATATTAAAGAATTACAGACCAATGGATATGTTTATAGTGCTTTATTTATGAACAAAGTAAACATTACTTACACATTTTCATTTGCTACAATGTGTTTTAGCTTAATGTTGGGAGACAGAGTGAGAAAAAAACTCAAAGAATTAGTGGTTAATTCTGTGATTTTGGCCGTCGGCGTCCTGATCCATCATCACACATCACACTCATCTACTCTGCTTGATCATTCGAAATTCACTTCCCGCTACTTTTTCCATAGACAGTATAAGAAATGGACAGAGTCATCTCATTGGAACTCAATTGAGGCAAGTGAAGCCCGTTTTCAGCGATTTTTTAGGACTTCCGTTCCTGACACGCAGACTCAAACAGAGCTTGACGACGTAGATGTGACGTGAGCAACCCGTCTGTCTTCTAGTGGCTTTGGCATGAGAAATCTGAATCATTCCCTTCCGAATCTTGCAGAGACGGAGATCGTGAGTAGGAGGTGTCCATGAGATAGGAGCAGGAGAAACTTTTGCTAGGTATTCTGATTCATTATTTTGTCATTTTGCCTCCATGTCTCCCCGATTGCGCGCGAGCTTCTCCTCCCGTCAATACGGTAATCTCTCTACTGTGCGACAGAGAGTCGCGTGGTTATGACGCAATCGTTAGCCTACTTTTACAAAAACTGTTTTTACGGGGCCATAACGTAAGCTACAAGGTAATGGAGCATTTTATACATTGTCGTGTTTCTTTAGAAATAAATAATGGACAAATGGAGTCTTTAAACGCCTCAGATGTAAAGTTATTCGCTGTCAAAGTGACGCCAAAATGAATGGGAGTCAATGGGATGCTAACAGCAGGTGAAGTTCTGCTACAAGATGGTGGCACGCGGCCGGCTTCAACTTCCGGTCGACTTCCTTCCCGCTTGACTTTTTCCCTCTTCCTCGCGCCCGCGCCGCTGCGACTGTCTTCTTCTTCGATAGTAGCTACTGTCTGTATACTGCCACCTGCTTTACTGGAGGTCTAGCAACCCAAGTGCAAGCCACTTCATTAGGGCTGGGTATTCAGGAAAGAAAACTGATTAGCTTTAGTTCAAAATTTTTGTGACCTAAGTTTTGTGAGGCCATGGAGGGGTGGGTGGGTGCCCTTAATACAGCAAAGTTATTGTGTATTAATAATACAATGTTTATTAAATTCAAGTACTTGGTAAATCTAGGGCTTCAAATCCAATACTGATTTTCCATTATATCCTTCATACTGTGAATTTGGCATTACATTATTTTCTAAGTGGTATTAAAAAGGTCTTACAAAGTCATACATTTTACTTGGGGAACCCTGCCAGTACACTGTCATGGTTCGTTCTTTTTTTGTCACAAAAAATCTTTTTTAGAGACAAGATGAAAAGGAGTCAACCTCTATTAACAAGCTCTGGAGTCAGGCGGAGGGCCCGTTTTTCACTCGAAAAACGACTCCATGAAATTGCTGAAGACTGTCAGTTAACATCAGAGCAGACAGTAGCAAACAAAGCAGACACCTGTCACAACACCAATGACAACGATAGCAACAACGACTGTCACACCACCAGTGAAGCTGATGGCAACAATGATTCTCACACCACCAGTGAGGCTGATGACGACAACGACTGTGACTCAAGTGACTCTGACAATTCAGATGGCCACACAGACATAGAATGGGCAGAGGGAGAACTTGTTTCAGAGTCTGATGCAGAAGAATTAAATGAGCATGTGAGCCTTTTGGACAGCTTGGCCAGTTGGGCTATCCAGTTCAGTGTTTCTTTAGTAGCGCTCACAGCTCTTCTTAGTTTGTTGAGGGTGTACCACCCAGAACTGCCCAAAGATGCTAGGACTATTCTCAAAACGTCTCAGGTTACGACTGTAACCTATGTTCCCTGAGAACAGGGAACGAGACACTACGTCAGAATGACGCTATGGGGAACGCCTCAGGCGTGACATGTGTCTGAAATCACTATCAAATCACGGCAATCACAATGACCGGCGACAGCCCGTGAATCATTAACGTGAATGATTAACGTGCGACCTGCAAGTATAAAAGGGCGCCTTGCCAACATGACAAACATCCTATCGTCTGAAAGGACTGTTGCAGGCAGGCCCCGAGGCATGGCATGTCTCGTTCCCTGTTCTCAGGGAACATAGGTTACAGTCGTAACCTGAGACGTTCCCTTTCGAAAGGGAACTCTACACTACGTCAGAATGACGCTATGGGGAACGATATACCAACGCCACCATGCTAAGGGGAGTGCATGCCCAATGGCAGTGACAACTGTCAGAACCAGCAAATTCAAATGAAACGCTAGAACCACTCACCCTCAGGTCACACTGGGCTGTCAGTGACAGCACTCCCTACGGTCATAGCCCAAGCTATATGATACCACAGAAAACCTCCAAAAAACAAAGTTTAGTGAAAGGTCTACCTGGGCCTGCTCAAGGGCCTAGGACCACAACTTCAACTCTTTAGAAGGGGTCCCTTCTAGGGAATGTGGCTAGGGAACCCGAGGGAACCCCAGCCAGTCACTATTCAGGGGAACGTGCCACCTGAAATGCCACCAGGCAGGCCTGACCTGGTGTCACTACATAGGACACTACAGTCTGGCCACTTCCTGTCTGTCCGAAGACAGAGCCTCTGGACACTCGCCTTTAGGAAGGCATCCAACCCGAGGAACTGCGGAGCAGGCAGTGAACCACTCGGCCCGGATCTCAGAGACGGGATATCCTGGAGAGTATGACTCAGCATAGTGCTTTACAACCCTTGCCATCGAGGGGAGTTTCTCTACTAGATCCACGGATCAACCCAGTGTTTGTGTTTCAAAACACTGAGGAGGCCTGTGAGGGCCTAAGGACTGATCTAACTGGGAGGCCTCATGAGAGGCCTACGACCGACTGACCAGCTTCAGGAGACCACATACTCATACTGACCCTCAGTGAGGGGAGCACTAGATCTACCTGGTAGGCAACCAGGCTGTAGCAGGATAAAGAGGTTCCAGGAGGGAACCCGTAGCAGAGAATAAAAACTTGAGTCCAGCCAGGGCGCAAGCTCACATTCGGTAGCTGCCTGATAAGGTCTGCTAAACTGAAAGTAAGCGGCCACTAGCTTACAAAACCCAGCACCACTGTGAAATTACTCTCAGAGAGACCTGGAGAGGCCTACTACCTGACAACCACAGTATGTGGGAGCTCAACTTCAGGGAGGCCTAGTGAGGCCTACTACCTGATAACCACAGTGCTTGGGAGTTCACTTACAGAGAGGCCTGGAGAGGCCTACTACATGACAACCACAGAATGTGGGAGCTCAACTTAAGGGAGGCCTAGTGAGGCCTGCTACCTGATAACCACAGTACATGGGAGTTCACTTACAGAGAGGCCTAGAGAGGCCTACTACCCTTTACCAGTAAAACCACATTAATTGGAAACTCAAGGTATGTTGGAACTCAACTCCAGGGAGGCCTGGTGAGGCCTACTACCAGAGAACCATGACATGAAGGAGCTTACTTTCAGGGAGGCCTGGAGAGGCCTACTACCTGAAAACCATAGCTGACAGTGGGCCAGACTGGCAGTCCAGTTGACTGTCTTTGGGGCTTTGCCTTCAAAAAAGCGGGAATCCAACCTCAGGGAGGCCTGTGGGGCCTGCCACCTAGTAACCACAGTATGTGGGATTCAGCCCTCAGGGAGGCCTAGTAAAGCCTACTACCTGACCACCACAAAAAATGTGGGAGCCCATCTTCAGGGAGGCCTGAAGAGGCCTACTTCCTGAAACAGTCTAATCAGCTGGATGTGACTGCTGCTAGGGACTCGCCTAACAGGGAGGCCTGGTCGAGCCTACTAGCTGATAGCGAGTCTATTCTGCTACCTCAACGAGCACTGCTGGAACCATACCATTAAAAAACTTTTCCTATAGTTTTGTACTAGTGTATGTTCCACAATGTTGTGACCCACCTCCGAGGAGGCCTGTTAAGGCCTACTACTCGGCAGTGAGCCTTCTGCCCGAACTACCAGGGCCAACCACCGAAGGTGAGCTGGCCTAGGAGCCATATGTAGGGGCTACCCGGTCAAGGAGGCCTGCTGGGGCCTACTACCTAACTGTGCAGCCTTCAAGGCAGAAAAACTGTTACTACAGCGCTTACCGCATCCTGGTACCTAATCACATTGCCAAAGGCAGTGTACTCAGCAAAAAGCAATACCCTTATAGCAGGGGAGTACAACATACACCACTCTGCCTAGTGGAGGCCCCACTTTAAGGGCCTATCTACTATATGCATGGGCGTCAGCCCATGGCAATAATCTGGCTTCAAGGGAGCGGAGTTCAAAAGACCGGAATGAAATGTAGTTAGAACTCCCTGCTCAACCGGAGCCATCGTGGTGTGAGGTAGATAATACAGAGCTGAGAATGGAATACTCAAAACTACCCTGAGTTAGCAGGGGAGTAACACCATATGCCCCTGAAAATTTAGACAGGGAGCGAGCCTGTAAATGGCTCCAAAGGGTGACAGGGATTTGTCCTGTGCCCAGCCTAGGGGAGCGGGGCTTGCTTGCAAGCCAACCAACTTCTACCCATCACTCGAGCGGTTCAGCTCAACGGGCTAAGTGGAGCCAGCTCAAGGCCTAATCATAAGTAGCTCTGTTCGGCAGGGTCTGGCAAACTATCACATCGCAGAGCGAAAGACAGCCTAACCCTGCCTGAAGGATCATACCTCAACTACCACCCTGCATTACTCTATCACCCCTGAATGCAGTGAAAGGGGCGGGCCTTGGCCAACAACTCCCATTTAAGGAAGGAGGCTGAAATAAAGGGGAGGAAGCCTACACCTTGAATGAATGCGGCAGCTATACTTAGCAGAACGCCTCCAAAACCCCTAGCATAGCCTAGGCCAGCTATAGAGGCGGCCCGGGTGAGGGCCGACCTACAAGCATAGATCTACCTGAGGGCTCGGAGGAGCCACAGCCTACTTGATTGAGAGGCTAAGAAACACTCACCTACTGAAACCTTAGAGCTCAGGGGAGCGAAATACTCAGGACACCAATGTCACAAACCGATAGGTAGGACATAAGATCTATCTGAAGCGCCAGCGTCAGTCTAAACCTAAAGCAAAAAAGCTCTTTTTTTTTTAATTTTTTTTTAGGAAGACCAACTACTCTACCCCTAGGTGGCTAAAAGCCCTGAGGCTAAATAGAAATGAGTGGTGGCCCACCACGCATATCATATGTTATGACAGGAAGGCCATCACACTCAACACGGGAGCCAAATCTTTTTTTGAGCTTCTCCCTAAATCGTTCTAGCCACAAGCTGGGGGGAGGCTTCAGGGCCCTGAAGTCCAATACCTTACCTCATTGCTCCTCTAGGAATGACCCCCCTAGATCTATACAGGGAACAAGGTCTGTAGAGAAATACAAATCAGTGTTAGTATACACACAGAAATTTGTTTAAAAACCAACCAGTTCACCTGCGGCGTGCGGAGTGAAGACTCGCCAGAGAGTTCTTTATGAACCTGGGGTCCATCACCTTACATGCCTGAAAGAGGCGCTCTCACCAACCAAGCCGAGGCGGGCCATCAGAACTTTGTTCTCATCATAGGCCCAGCCCCAGGCCTGGTGTAAGAAACGCCTGGGGAGTCAGGAAAAAGAGGAGAGGCTGGGATTGTACCGCCCTCCAGGAGATGATCCATCACTAACGCTTTGATCGTTTGTACTGGATCACCTCCCTCAGATCCTTCTTTTTCCTGCGGGAGTCACGCCTCCTCTGTGACCTGTTCCTACATGGAGGGGGTGCACGAGAGGCGACACTAGCTCTCTGGCCCTGTCTACGGCCCTCAGGTCGTGAAGGGCCAGGCTCTCCCGCCTGTCTGGGCTCGGACCCGGATCTCAGCGGTATACAGGTCCTAAATGCCGCTGAGCGCGCCTTCGCCTCCCTGAACTTTCCGACCACCGCCTCCACGGAGGTGCCAAAAAGTTCAGAGGGCGAAACCGGTGCATCAAGGAGAAAGGCCTTCTCTTTCTCCCCGATGCCAGCCAGGTTCAACCACAGATGCCTCTCCGTGGCCACCATTGCCGCCATCGAACGACCGATCGAAGCGGCAGTATGTTTAGTGGCCCGGAGAGCAAGATCTGTGGTGCGGCGCAGCTCAGCCACCGCCTCAGGGGACAGCCCTGTCCCCTGGTCGAGATCCCCCAGCAGGTCGGCCTGGTACGCCTGCAACACCGCCATAGTGTGCAGGGCGGCACCGGCCTGACCCGCTGCCGTGTATGCTCTGCCATTCAGACGCGCTGTGGTCTTGAGCGGTCTGGATGGCAGGGCTGGAGCACTCAGCGTCGACGCCCGCCCAGACACAAGATGGTTCGCAAACGTCTCGTCAATGGGCGGCATCGACACATACCCATACTCGCCGATCCCCTCAACATCAGCGAAACTAGCCCGCTGATGTCGGTGGATCCGAGCAGAGTATGGGTTCTTCCATGCCCTCTCGATCTCTGTATGGAGATCGGGAAGAAATGGAAGGCTCGCCTGAGCTGGTGGTCTATGGCCGGGGAGAAATCGATCGTCCAGCCTGCCACGAGCAACTTCTCCCCTAACGCGCCGCCATGGCAGTTGCAACCTGTCAGTGGCGCGTTCCATTACATCCAGCAGCTCAGCATACACGGGGCAGGGTGGCTGAGAGGGTTCAGGGTCCACCTGAATGACCTCCTCCTCATCCATCACCTGCCCGTTCTGAAGAGCATCTGTTGCAGGAATAGTCGGAGAAAAATCCTCTTCGTCATCCACCTGCAACTCACCCTCGTCATCCGCCGAATCATCTGAGAGGTTAACACCCCTCTCAAGGCGATCGGCGAGATCCCTCTGGGAACCCCATGACGCGAGTCGCCGCTCTGCCTCAGCGCGAGCGGGACCTGAGCCACGAGGTACAGATGGTAAGCCCTCCTCACTCGAGAAGAGGGCTAGACGAGAGCGGAGCGTTTTCAAAGCAAAACGCTCACAGTTTGCACAGACGGCTCCCTCAAGAGCCGCCTGTGCGTGCTCTTTGCCCAGACAGAGAACGCACAGTTCGTGTGTATCACCCGGCGTCAAATACCTTGGGCACGGATCTGCACACTTCCTGAAGCTTTCAGCCTTCTCCGTGCGTTTCATACTTCTTTGCCGACTTTTTTTCCCCAGCGATATTTCAAACAGACAGTCCCTGAAGACGAAAAGATGTTTGTCATGTTGGCAAGGCGCCCTTTTATACTTGCAGGTCGCACGTTAATCATTCACGTTAATGATTCACGGGCTGTCGCCGGTCATTGTGATTGCCGTGATTTGATAGTGATTTCAGACACCTGTCACGCCTGAGGCGTTCCCCATAGCATCATTCTGACGTAGTGTAGAGTTCCCTTTCGAAAGGGAACCAAAATGGACTATAGAATCCAAGAAAAATGTGGTGGCTCACAATGGATACCATGGATGTGATAAATGTTGCCAGCCAGGTGTTTACATTAACAAGCGAATGACATACCCCATTAATGATTACATGTTACGGACTGACTCATCATTTTCAGAGAGGGCTGATGAGGGCCATCATCATAGAGGACCACATGGATTTTCTGACTTATGCTGGGTACACACCAAAAGATAATCGGGCTGATTTTGGGCCGATTTCTCCCCTTCCGACAATCCTAGCTATGTCCCGATTATCTTGATGGTTTAACAGATTATTTGATCAGATTTTCCCTTGGTGTGAGGTGTGTTAAGAGTGTACGAACCTGCTCGGAAGAACGTCGGAGCCGCTCCGATCGCGAATCGTAAATATTAAACATGTTTAATATTTACGATCAGAAATCCTGATGTGTGGGGGGAACTCCGAGGACAAACACGCGCAAGCTCTGGAGATTATCACGTGAAACGAAACAATATCCAATCAGAAAGCGAGATGATGGAAGACACGGTCATTCTCACACACACACACACACACACACACACACACACACACACACACACACTTGCAGGAAGCTTAATGTTAAGATTTAGTATTCATAAGTGTACATTTCGAGGAAACAAGCCTTTGTTTTTCATTTTAAGAGCAGAAATTGTACAATACCTAAACACAATATTGGGTTTGAAAAATAAGAAATCTGCAAAGTGCGTGTCTTTTTATGTTTGTTTATCGGCTTTACTCTTTGTACCCCCCTGACTGTAATTGTATAATTCTTAAAATCAAAAAAAAAAAAGATAAAAAAAAGAAAAAGCTGAGTGTTAAGGGTTCAGTGAGGTTCTAGACTAGAGGGATTAAATAACTTTTTCTAAAGAGACAATAAATCCAATAAAGAATAAATAAAGACAATAAAGAATGAATATATTTCTGTATAAAAGGTTATATATAATGGTAAGTACAATGGTTTTTTAACGTGAATTTTCTGTGAAAATCATTCCAAACACTATCGCAATTTCTTCCTGCATATCGTCCGTCATGCTTATTCTGAAGTCTCACGATATTTTGCGAGATTTCCTGTGTTCATAGTCGAGACTCTGGTTGAAAATCTGTTTGTGTGTGGTGTGCTGTCTTTGTCACATCATGGCACACCACACACTATAGGAGCAAAACGCTTAAATCTAGGATTTTTTGTCCTCATGTTTGTGGTCTGTCACATTTTGAAAATCTTATAAGATGTAAAAAATCTTTTGGTGTGTACCCAGCATAAGATGTTGGTATGGTAACTCAGTTCCCCCTAGATTACATGCACCTTGCATGTTTAGGTGTAATGCGTCGATTGTTAAACATTTGGATGAGGGGCCCTTTGAAGTTTCGTTTGTCCTCTAGTCTTGTTGACAGGATTTCAGAAAGTCTAACTCAAATGCGTTCGTATATTCCAGCAGAGTTTGCAAGGAAACCAAGATCCCTCAGAGAGCTAGATCGTTGGAAAGCAACTGGCCCACCTGTAGGCCTATGTCTCCTCTGTCTGTGCAGACTCTTCTGTAGGCCTTTCTGTAGATGTGGAATCCTGCAACTTATATTGCAGCCATAAAGCATACAAGTATAAATTAAGTAAAGTTATTTATGCACTTGCAGGTAGGCTAGTTCCTCCATATGACAGTTATCTGAGAGGGTTTATTCACTGTCCAGTGCAATGGAAACAAATGGACATTACAAAGTCTTATACTTTCTTTCCTTTGGAAAGTTAGAAAATGTCCACTTACTGCACATATTTCAGCCACCACTTTCAACAGATACAAGTGTTGGTGTAGGGTTAGGGTTACCCTAACCCTAACCCTAAGTGCACAAAAGAGGAAAACACAATGTCATTACAATGAACTACACTCGGGAAAAATGTGATCAATAACTCATGGCAAAATATTTTTACATGAACATAAGTTTATCAGTTTTCACTTTCGCAAGTCAAAGCAATTCATCATTACTCAAGATTTAACAGTTGAAATGACTATACGGCCTTAATTTAATGCAGCAAAAATGATTTTACAGTGTAGGCTACTAAGATCTTTTTTTTTCTTTTTTTTCTTGGTTGCTTTTATAAACAGACAACCATTTAGTGGCCAACATCACACGCATCACACACGACCAGCGTCGGCCAATAGTGAGCCTACGTTCTGACGTTCAACCTTTCGACTTTCGAAAGAGTCTTTTGTTCTTTTGTCACGTGACGTGACAGCGTATTGGACACAGAAAATAGTTAATAATTCCCAAACTTCCTTATAAACAAGCACATAGTAATTAGAATTTCTGTCATGATGGTTATTTTCCACAGCATTGAATGTGAGTAGTCTATATGGGGGTTATTGTGTCAGAAATGTGTGCTTCCGGAGTGTGTGTTTATGACTGCAATCTGCTTGTGTGACAAGGAGGCGAATGTTTTTTCAGGATGTGTTTTTATTATAGCAGGATAATGTCCACAGAACGATGAAATTATAAAACAGAGGAGCGCTGGAGACGGGGGTTCAGAGACGTGGCGTTTCATGGTGGGCTGAAGCGTCCATAATGTCTGTTGGAGAGAATGAAAACGGGGAATGAGTTCTCCGTGGTTAGTTCAGCTCAATCTTTTGATAAACAGAGACTTATGGCAGGCAAGCTTCTTAATTTCAATTATATATATATATATATTTTATTAAATACAGGTTAACTAGTTTACATAAAAGGTACTAATATATAAAATAAAAATAAAAGTAAATCAAAACCAAATAATTTACAAGCTTTTAACTTCATGAGGCACAATGGCAAGGCATCTAACACCAGAGAGGCCATCCTTGGTGAATCAGCGTCTGACTGGACATGTCATTCCAGTCCTTTTAAAGTCCATCAACTTTTTGACATCTTCCGAAATTCCCTCCTGGAAACTCCCTAAAACTTGTTCATTGGTAATCCCCTCCTGGAAACCTCCTAGGACTTGGTCATTAAAGCCTTTGCCTCTTCGTCCTCCTTCTTCTGGACCTTTTCTTCAACGCATTCTGTGTCTTGTCTGCAACACGTAGACGGTATTGCTTGTATTTTTCTTCTTTCTTTGGCAAAGCTCTTTCTAATACATTTTCAATTTCTCTCTACTCTGCCATATGCTTAATAAATGCTTACAACATTCAGTGTGGTATGTTTTTCTTTATAAACCATTTTCTCAATAAATGATTTTACAAAAACAATTGCAGTGTTTTTCTTTATAAACCATTTTCTCAATAAATTATTTTACAACAACAACTTCTGGCGTCTTGCTTTATAAAAACACTTCCATTATATAAGGTTACCATTATGGTTGACACCAGTAAATAATTGCTTCATACACAAAAAGGCATATTTATAATAGAAAAATGTGCATATTCCATAACAATATATATATATATATATAATATACACTGTAACAAATTTATTGTCAAATTAACAGCAACTTACTGGCAACAATTATCCAGTAAGTAAGCAAGTAAAATTTATTTATATAGCACTTTTCACAGATAGACATCACAAAGTGCTTCACAGTAAAATGTAATACAAGAACAATTTAAATACATTCCACAAGATACAAACAGCAAACACAACAAACAACCATAAAAAACCCTCGATTAACAAAAAGCCTGCTTGAAGAGCAAAGTCTTCAGTTGTTTTTTAAAAGAATCAACTGAGTTCGCGCAACGTAGAACAAGAGGCAAAGCATTCCACAGCCTGGGAGCGACTGCCTGGAATGACTGGTCCCCTCTAGTTTTAAAATGAGTGCGAGGAACAACTAATAGCATCTGGTCTAAAGACCTGAGACTCCGGGTAGGAGTGTGAAGCTGTATCAGGTCAGTGATGTAGATAGGGACTTGGCCATGCAAGGCTCTAAAGGTAAGAACCAGGATTTTAAAATGAATTCTATACTGGACTGGTAACCAGTGAAGTGATGCTAAAACAGGTGTGATGTGTTCTCTTTTCTTAACGTAGGTTAAAAGCCTTGCAGCAGAGTTCTGAACAGCCTGGAGACGATGAAGCTCCTTTTTACTCAAACACGTAAAAAGACTGTTACAGTAGTCTAAACGGGAGGAGATGAACGCATGAATAATCATCTCTAACTCACCTTTAGTCACAAATTATCTTAATTTTGAAATATTCCTCAGTTGAAAAAAGCAGTTTCTAACTAATTGTTTAGAATGAAGCTCCAAGGACATAGCTGACTGGAAGACAACACCTAAGCTCCTGAGGCTCGGTTGGACAGACGGGCCTAAGTCACCAATATATTGTATTATCTTTGGGATTTTACTTTCAGGGGCGATGATAAGTGTTTCTGTTTTGTCAGAATTCAGAAGCAAAAAGTTCTCACATAACCACTGTTTAATACTAGTCAGACAGTTAATTAAAGACAATTTAAACAACTCAGTTTCCTTAAAGGAGCAATACAGTTGGATATCATCCGCATACAGGTGGTAAGATATGTCGCTAAACTGACTAATAACCTGACCGAGAGGAAATATATACAAGAGGAACAAGATAGGACCCAAGACAGAACCCTGAGGTACCCCACACGACAACTCTGCAGTTTCAGACATAATCTGATTCACATTAAGACAATTTCTCTTGTATACAGGCCCTGTTGTTCTGGCACCATATGTAGACAGTAATGTATATAACAACTTTATGTTGTTATATACAGGTATTTGCATTCTTGTCAGTCCAAAGCTCTGCTTGGTGTATAGTAATTATGCAAACACTTTGCTCACCATGTTTGTAAGTCACTTTGGGGAGCTGTACGGCAGAGATGCATTTGTGTATAATGTGCATGCTTTGGTCCACTTATCTGCAGATGTACAACTACATGGTTGTTTGGACTCTATCTCTGCCTTTCCGTATGAGAATTACCTCCATAAACTGAAGAGGTTTGTAAGAAAGCCGGAATTTCCACTTGCTCAGATAATAAGAAGGTTATCAGAAGTTCAAAATATTTGCAGCATTGAGTTGCCTTGTAAGGGTTTAAAAAAGCAACATTATGTTGGACCTGTTCCTGATGGCCTTCAGGCAGAAGCACAGTACAGAGAGCTACACACAGAAAAATGGCAAATGAAAGTTTCCACAGGTGACAATGTTTTTGCTATAGGCAAAGATATATGTGGTATATATAACATCATTCAAACAGCAGAAGAAATTCATGTAGTATTTAAAGTTTTCACAAACATGGGAAATTTCTTCAGCTATCCCCTGAGTTCAGATTTTCTCAAAATATTTATTGTCTCTCAACCAACAGGGCCATTTAAGGTGGCCAAAGCATCAGAGATATCTCATAAGTGTGTGCTCCTACCTTATAAAGATAGGTTTGTTGTCATGCCCTTTTTGCATAGTCATAGTGATAGGGCATAGGTGTGGTGGTGGCTTAGAAGTGAGTTTGAGGAGCTGAGTAGTGGGAGACAAAAAGACTTAAGACTGACTTAACACTAACACACAAACGGACATTAAGAAGAGCAACCTACTCCACAATTGAAATGATGTGAGTATCCCTAACGAATATCTAAAAAATCAGAGCCTCTAACCGACGTAATTTCCGCATGTCTGTTATTTTGGTTATTTAACCCTGGTAATATTGTGTGTGTTTATGTACTTTCCCCTTAAAAAACTGCGTGTGTAGTGACGTGACTCCGCCCTGTCCAGTCCTGCTCAGCCTTCAGACCGGAGTCTGAAGGTCAGGGAGATGTTAGCTAGTGCTAACCGCCTTCACTTTGCAGTAGTTGTGGAAACAACAGACAGACTTTTAATAACAGACACACTGTGACCTACTCTGTACATTTACTTCCAGACTGACAACTTATTACTCGCTTTCCGCATCACTTTCTGCCGTTCTCTCACTCGCTCAGCCATTGACTCGCTACGCAAAGATGTTTTACAAGCACAAGATAAAACGACAGTGAACACACCAGTGCAGATGTAATTCATTCGCTACCCGGTTGGTTTTGTTCTGATAGGCTACGTCGTTAACAAGACTCCACATGCGGTGCACGTGCTGCTATAATGATCACAGATAGTATTTAAAAGGGGGGGGGGGGGGGTTAAAATAACAAAAAAAACTTAAGGATAATAACATAAATCTGCATCATTTTCCTTTTCAGATGTATATAGTTGCAGAATTTACAGAGTCCAAGACTGTAAATATTATATCAGACTCGTGGTTTGAAGATGGTGCGACTTTCTGGCCAAACTATAAAAGCGATGAACGCATCAACAGAGCTGTTCGAAAACATGAGGTGCCAGGATCAGACTGGAAAATGTATGACGTTCGAGTCCTCTCAAGAGCTGGTAAGGATGCACTAAAATGTACCTATTCCACAACTTTTCTACCTATTAAGTATTAAATTGTCAAATACTTGCTAACTGGGTTTGTATATGTGTGTAACTGTAAACTGAAGTTAGAGCCTGTCATAGTGATGGGTATTTGTTAGGATTTTATTGATACTGATACTGCTTGTCAATACTGATAGTAATCAATACTACTCTTTATAATTTGGTGCAAAAAGTAAAGATGTGAAAACAGAAGTATTTTTATTTTTTTGCAGAAATAACTTCCTGAGTTTTCTATACAGTGACAATTGCTACAAATGTCTGGTCTAACAACTATAAGCAATAGTTCTCTCTGGTTGTCAGGACAGCTCCCATTAAGTTCAGCTGAGCATAACTCGAGGGAGCTGCCTATCACTAAAATGAGAATAGCTGATTGACCTTAAAGATCAGCACACCTTAAGTTAATGAGCCTGGGCCACTTTAGCTTGTTGCTAACATCAGGATTCAGGACTTAAATCAGCTTGGCTTGAGTCTTGAGTTGGGGCATTTATTCACTGACACATAGCCTAAACTTTACACACACTACACAGCTATAACTTTACTGCTTAACCCCCAATTTCCACCGGCTGCGTTACGGCTCCGGCACGGCGGCGGAGTCAATAGGTTTCCATTAAAGTCAATGAGTGTATTTCCACTGAATGCGGTACAGCTGCGTTCCGACTCCGGCAATCCGCAGCCCTCCGTAGCAGATACGCAGAGCTTCTATTTTTGCCGGATGCCGGAGCGCTCCGCAGCACTACAGGGCAGAGTACGCAGGACAGGAAGTCGAGTGACAAAACAGAACAGCCAGAAACAAAATAAAAGATCCGTTTAATTTTCAAAATAAAATACACCGCGCTCATATTTCCCTACACTACACCTTGAAAACGTCATAATGGGCGGAGACAGGCTTGTTGAAGTTTTAACCCCGTTGACACGATGGATGAAGAAATGCTGATTATTGAGGTACAGAATCAACCCATCATCTATGACCCGTCACATCCTTTTTATAAGGACAACATTAAAAAGGATGCAGCGTGGAAAACTATTGCAGAAGTGATTGGTTTGGTAGTTCTGTTTATAGAAACTACATATCGCGCGATCAGACCAGAATTCGCGAGATTACATGGGGCCTCGTGACGTCAGCTGTCAGTCATGACCGCAGCCGTTGCGCAACAAATCCGGACCTGGTGGGTATTGACGGACGACGGAACACGCAGCGGAGCCGTTCCGCAGCCGTTACGCATCTGGTGGAAATTAGGGGTAACTCTCACCGTTACACTCACACATACATTGCTACGTTCACAGCTAACTGCCAACTTCACACTCACTGTCACACACACATTCTCTGTATCATTTTGTCTTTACTGCTCACTTGGGTTAAATGTATATATTTATTTTATTTTTTAATATATTTTTATTTTTTAACACAAACACACACACTGTTTTATTTATTTATTAATGCACTTTATTGTTAACAGTGATTTTGGACACAGCACCAATTTCTGAGGTGTGAGTTTCCAGAGATAAACTAATATTTAATCTTTTTTCAATTCTGATCAGGTGATTATCAAATAGCCAGAGAAAAGCTGAGGGCTTCGCTGACTTGTAATACATCGGAGTTACAAACAGATGGCGAACAAGAAGTAGTAGTAGCTAGGAAAAGAAAAATTAAGCCAAGGTTTGGTATTTGCACGTATACATTATTTAAAAACAAAAGACCATTTACTGCAGTCAGATACAATTATTCAGAGATCTCACAAAGAAGTATTGCAAGACAACATTTTGTCTTTTGCTGATATAGCTATATGCACTGAATGTCAAATGGTAAAGGCAGAAATGGTATTGCATCTTGCATTTAAATGCACTTTAGAAGTAACTGATTCCTAGTGCAACCTAATAGTGTTGACTAATTAAATATTTTGAGTATTGACATTTAGCACAACATTTCTCACATTTTAAAGTTGGTTGCAGGTGCAATTTTTGATTGTCTTAACTAGTTTTAGTATTTTTTGCAAATGCTACATTGTTAACTAGGCCTTGGGGGGGTTGCTTTGTTTGTTAGGCTCATCTTTGGTGATACCGACTCTGAAAGTGAGCCAGAGGAGAGGAACAATACAAGACCCACTTATCTCTCCCTCACTCCAGCACCACCTATTGCTCCACCGACTCCTAACTTCTCAGCTAGACCTCTGCCAGATCCGAATAATGCTGAACTTCTTCATTCCACTGGTATGTTCTTGTACTGCAGTAGTATCATTCAACCCCTGGTTATGAAGTATCATTTACATTTATTCATTTAGCTGACGCTTTTATCCAAAGCGACTTACAATTGATATACACTCACCTAAAGGATTATTAGGAACACTTGTTCAATTTCTCATTAATGCAATGATCTAATCAACCAATGACATGGCAGTTGCTTCAATGCATTTAGGGGTGTGGTCCTGGTCAAGACAATCTCCTGAACTCCAAACTGAATGTCAGAATGGGAAAGAAAGGTGATCTAAGCAATTTTGAGCGTGGCATGGTTGTTGGTGCCAGACGGGCCGGTCTGAGTATTTCACAATCTGCTCAGTTACTGGGATTTTCACGCGCAACCATTTCTAGGGTTTACAAAGAATGGTGTGAAAAGAGAAAAACATCCAGTATGCGGCAGTCCTGTGGGCAAAAATGCCTTGTTGATGCTAGAGGTCAGAGGAGAATGGGCCGACTGATTCAAGCTGATAGAAGAGCAACTTTGACTAGAACGATATCAAGAGTTCGATAAATGTTCGATAATATTTAAAAAGAAATTAATTTTCCAATAAAGATATTAATTTTGTTAAGGAAAAATGACAAATGTTTGAATTTTCTACCTCAGATTTGGTAAATGTTCTCCTGTTTGGCAAGTGTTTGTCATGATATGTTCTGACAATATAGAGTAGTTTAAAACCACAATTAACGCTCTGGTTTCTACAACTTTCAGTTAGGAGCAAAACTCTGCCTTTAAACTTGAAAGAAATAAAGATTTGACATTTATCGTGATAATTATGGATATTGACTGATATATTATCGTGATAATTGTTAAGTGTTGTTCCTGTGTTATTGATACTTAGGAAAAGGGAGCCTTCAGTTTGTTACTCTTAAGAAAAAGGAATCTTTAAATAATGAAACTTATTACTTTTAATGAAAGTCAATAAAAAAAAGACTTTTGAAAGGAAGTTATTTTTCGTAATTCGTGTAGGTCATAAATTTAAATCATAATGGTCATAAAAAGGTCTTAAAAGGTCTTAAATTTGACTGACTAAACCCTGCAGAAATCCTGAGTAACACCTTTTCTTACACCTACTTTCTACTTTCTTCTACTACGTTCATTGATCTGCCTCTGAATGTCTCTTTTTTTCTTCAAATATACGTATGCTGCAAATTTTCTTCTATAAGATAACAAGGGCTGTTTTAAAATCTGTTGTCAGTGCTTGGACCCTAATAATGAAATTGTCAAATGCCTTCTCCTCAGCGGCTGCACCACTTGTTCCCATCCCTCTACCTTGCATGCCTTCAAGTCCTCCATGCCAGATTTCTGCTGGACCTCTGCCTGATCTGAGGCAATGTGATCGTGGTAGTTACACAGGTACCACAATAGAGTATTTTTGTTAAGCTTTTCTTATCAAAGTACTCACCTGTTAGCAAAAATAATATGTTCAATCTACCTCTCCTCAGCTCCAGTGGCACTTGTTCCTACCCCTACGTCTCTCATGCCCTCACGTCCTAGGCGCCGGATCACTGCCACTCCTCTCACAAATGACTATCAAGGCCATTGTTTTGTCCCCACTTTTAGACTGGGGAGGACTGGCACTGGACCTGTTCCTTGCTCTGGTAAAAATTTTTTTTTTTTTACTCTGTGACCGTATACATGGTTTAAATAAGAGCTATTTAAAAAAATACTTATAGAAGGATACGATATATACTGTGTGTGTGTGTGTGTGTGTGTGTGTGTATTAGAGCCGACCGATTTGAGCTAATTTCATTGGCATCGGCCGTTTATAACGGCAGATATATGACTATTAAAAGAGAAACAGACTCTGATCATTCACTCATGTCATGGGTGTTGCATAGTTTGCCCACCAGAGGCAAACAGCAGTTTAATGTTACGGTAGCTGGGTGTTTAAAGCTAGCTGCTGACAGACGTAAATTAACTGTAGATTTAATCTGAAACAGTGTGGTAGTTCTAGTGAATGGTCCCCATTTGTCCCTAGTTGTCCCTATCATTTCTAAATATTCTCTACAATCAGATAATGTTACAGCAGGTAGCTGCCCGTTGCTAAATGAGCCACAAAGCTAATGCCGTGTTTATCAGTGGAGGAGTGCTAACGGTAGTGAGCCATTAAACTGATTGTTTCTGATGTATTCTAAATATTTCTGCCAGCCGCCTGTCTGCAGTTATAGTCTGCGTGTCTGAAATGATTAAACCAGAGCGGACATGTAAATAAACGTGAGCTGAACAAGACTCTAACACGGCTTCCTGTAGCTCCTCTTTGTGTGACGTTGTAGATGTGAAATGCTGTAGTCAGAGCCGTACCGGCTGTAAGTGCTGTTACATGAAAAAACATATCATTCATGTAACAGCACTTTTAATATAATTGTTTCTTAACTCCTTTTGTAGCGGCTGAGCTGCACATTCTAACTTTGCTGGAACATATCAAGGAGCAGCAAATGCAGCTGGCTGCTGCTGTAAATAACATTGCTGCAAGAATGGGGACGGAAACTCCTATGGCTGAGATGCCTCAAAATGTCAGTGTTCCGCTGGCCACCATGTCTGAAGTGGAGGAGTTGGAGGAGTGGCTTAAAGATGCAAGAAACTCGCATGCTAAGCAAAACATGGTATGGTAATAGGGCCAGGTGGTATATCGACTTTAATTAAATCGATTTTATTTTAAAACAAGAAAAAAGAAAATTTTGTTTGTATTGATAGAGTTTAATGTTGTAACCCATTTTTTCAAAGCTAAACTGTTGTTTACTGTACTGTTTGTTTCATGATTTAGTAAACCGACATACAATTTGCGCAATTGTCTCTGTTGATCTGAAATGCTTTTCTGTATTGTCAGATTTCGGCTCTAGGTGCTGTAGGAGGACAGAACGCCAAAAGAGTAACTTGGAATATACTTTCAAGGATTTTCTCAAACACAGTGGCCAAACAGATTAATTGGAAAGGAGTAAACGGGAAAAGAGGTTTTAAAGAAATGCTGACACAAACTCTGTTGATCAGTAAGTATTTTAGTATACGTATTGTAGTATATGTGGAGGTGACTAGTAGATGAGAACAATTACAAAAAAAAAAATATATATATATATATATATTACTCTCTAAGCTGCGGGATTCCTGTACTTTACATCTTTGGCAGATTAATAACATAGCAACGGTAAAAATTGTGGTTTTGTAACCTTTACTTTTTCATACCGTGGGAAACCTTGAAACCGGTACCCGCCAATGCCTATCCATGACCTGATACAGAATCCACACAGATACATTTAGAATAAGATGCACTGAGATTTAAGGATGATCCAATACAATCTAGATGTGATTAGTTATTCATTTGTTTTGAGTTACTAAATGAAATGCTACAGAAAATTAGGTCTACTGCCACACCAACAATAGTAATCATGGGCAACATCTAAAGCATTTCTCAAAACAGTGGGTTATTGGCTTGACTTAGAGGTAATTTTCTGAATTTCTGTTAATGACGGCTCATCAACCAATTGACTTTCTCTCTTAACAGAGGCTGTACGGAAGAACCAAGCTGCTAGCAGCGCATCGGACAACGAGATTAACCAGCACGCCATCCGCTGGTTCAACCTGGCCTCTGACCGTGGAGGTGGCCGCAAAGAACGTGCCATGGCCAGAGAGGCCATTCAATAACCGTGGTAAGAGACTTGCTTGCTGGCGGGGCTGTGGTCCGCTGGCAGAACACCGGGTGCTTTCTGATCAGGTGCCGTCGGGATGTTGCCGAGGCGACATAAATTTTGTTTTACGGTGGACGGACTGCAACATTACTGAGTTGTTTTCTTTTAGCTTGAAATAATCCCATACTTTAGACACTTTCTTCTACGCCCCTCCCTATTTTCTCTCTCTTCCTCCACTTTGCAAACAGCGCCATCATAATTACGTTGTGTTCACAGCATAAGCGCGATGTGCGACAGTAATAAATGTCCATGCAAAACAGTGTTCTATATAGTTATATGGATTAAACGAAGCTTTGCATGGATGCAATTTAGTATTCAATTCAATACTAAATTGAATTGTTCGAGCCCTTGTTAAGTGAATGCCAAATTAATCAGAGCACATATGTGACTGGGTGCTGACAAGCAATGTAGCATTTAAAAACAGCATCACTGATCTTTTTTAACTGAACATTCTTTTATACTTTGCAGAAATGAACGCATCGGCCATCCCGCACTCTTCCACCACTGATGATTTGTTGGGTGTTATGTGAGGGTTGTGGCATTCCCACTTCACTTGCCTCATCAATGTTTCCTGTAAAGCCACCAAAGAACACGTATGATCATTTTGCAGTTTTTTCTGGGTTTCATATGACTAGAGTTGGATATTGTATTTTGGCTATAAAACCTTTGTTATTTATACCATGGTCATGGAAAATGGTTAAAATCTAAATGGCTGGCAGGTATTATCTATTAAGACAAACTTATCGCTAATTAAAACGTTACATCTTGTGTGTTTAGGCCGTAGAATCTCGTTTCTCTGCTGGCTTTAGCTTTTTTTTCTGCTTTAATTTGAAAAAATAACAAAAAAAATAACACCTGTGTCATAGGTATGTGGTAGTAAAGAAGTTTCTTATTCCTACAGTTGTCCTGTAGTTGTTCCTACAAGAAGTTTCTTATTCCTACAGTTGTCCTGTAGTTGTTCCTACAAGAAGTTTCTTATTCCTACAGTTGTTAAAGACAGAAATGAGCTGTAAAATGTGTTTATTAGATTGATTGTTAGTTTGGCAATTATCTACTTTGTTTTACGTTTCTGTCCTGTCATTTTATCTCAGACATTTTAAATAAAATTTAAAATGTGTATTTTAAATAAAATTTCAAATGTGTCACTCATCTGTTCTATCAAAACAAGAAGTCTTAAGATGGTGGTGGAAGGGGATTACGGTAGTAATATTTACTCATTACCATTGACGGCAACGTTGCCCAGTACGATTGCTCTAAAAGTTGCTCCGTGTATCATCAGCTTTAGTGTACCTTGGTAAATACAAGTCATAATATTTGTTATACATTATATAGTCAGTTAATAGAAACAAAAATCAACAGATTAATTGAGAATGAAAGTAACTGTTAGTAGCAGACTTCCATCCTATAATTGTAACAGTGCATTAGCGCCTGCCATAAGTTCTGTGGTTGAAACTATCCCAGTAACCCTTTGGCTTCTCAGACGGAAATGGTATACCTTCACTGATATCTATTACTAGGACCCATAGCACAAGCTGAATCATGCACAACATCTAAAAAAAATGTAACTATCCCTTTAACTGAAAAAAAATACGTATTTTTGTATATGGTTTGTTTTGTGGTATTATGAGGCCAGAGGTGGTGTGAATCCGGGCCAGAACTAATAAATGGAGCTGGCCCAGTGCCAGTCCAGATGTGGCCCAGAGTATCTTGGAGACTCGGATCCAGTATCTGGCCCACCTTTGGGCCAAATGACTATAAAATAATTCTCATCCGTTCTGGAGCTGGGCCAGTGCCGGCCCAGATGTGAAAACCGGATCCGCGCCGGCATTGGCCCGTTGTGCTAAAGGACACCGGCCCAGGTCCGTTTTACAGATCTGGCCCAGAACTTATGAAGGATCTGGGCCAGATCTGGGCCGCATGATCTTTGTTATCTGGGTAAGAACAATTTTTTTAATATATTTTTTTATTTGTTAATCAAATCATTTAGTTTTGTATGAATGTAAGAAAGAAAGATATACGTTCTGATAATTAGCGTGTACAAATATTGAGTTGGAAATATGACATTGTAGTCTTAGTTAATAGAAAATTACTGGTTAAATACATTTATTTGCTTCTCTTTCATATTTGATGTCATAACCAAGTAACTTAACGTTAAAGGTAGCAAATAGTCGTTTGAACTTTCTAATTTCCATTCAGATGGCATTTATGGAGCAGCTTGATTCAGTGACACGGTCCACTTTACAAGGTAACGTTATGTTTATGTTACGTTTTAATGTTGCTTCAGACTCTGCTACATTCGCTTATTTCAGTGCACATGTAAGAAGTCTTAGGCATGTTATTGATTCTTCACTAAAAATGCTTTATAGTGTGCCAGTCACAAATACGCTTACACTTTCAAACTGTCATTTTGCTATTAATAGTAACCCACTAAGCAAATTTATGTCCAAAAGACGTCTTTGTCACAAAAGCGTACTTTGAAAAAGACGCCCACTGAGGAGCCAGATTGAACATTTTTAATGACGTCTTTATTTGACGTGTTCTGCACGTCCGATATAGACGTTCATGGAACCTCCGTACAAGGTTAAAAACTAGTTCAGAGGAGGACTTGCCCTTCCAAATTTTAAAGAATATTTCCTAGCTGCCCAGTTGAGATATATCATTTACTGGTGCTCGTCAGAATATTACTCCAAATGGAAACACATTGAGCTTAACTACGGAACATGTCAACCACAAACAAGGTTAGGTGAGAAAACATCTAACCAACCTATAGAACCAAATCCTATAGTAGATACAACAATTAAGATCTGGTGGGATATACTGAATAAATACAAAATGGAGGGGGATTGTAAATTGTTGATCTGGCCATTGTACTCTCCAAAATTCAGAAGTGGTCAGATGGATAGCACATTTACAAGATGGACTGACAAGGGAATCACCGCAGTGTGTACATTAACAGAGGGTAAAAAGTTTAAATCTTTTGAAAACATGAAGAGGGAATTTGACCTTGAAAACTCTGATTTATTTAGGTATTTCCAACTAAGACATTTTTATAATACAGACATTGAAAATCACCTCTCTCAAGAGGGCAGTGAATTAATAGATATGATCGCTGGGGCATACAGACATTTACCCTCGAAAACTGTATCCAGGCTGTACAAATGTTTACAAAATTGCAATAGGTTTGACTCACTATACATAAAACAGAAATGGGAAGTAGAACTGCAGCTTAAATTAACAGAGAATGAGTGGCAATCGATCTGTCTTTTACAACAAACTTCTACTAGCTCCAGACAATGGAGAGAATTTGGCTGGAAGAACTTGGTGAGATACTTTATTACACCCCTCATTAAAAGTAAACAGTCAAAAAAACAACAACAGTGTTGGAGACTCTGCGGGGACGTCAATGTCAATCACTCTCATGTATTTTGGTCATGTATAAAAATTCACCCCTACTGGGAATCTATTGTAACAGAAATGGAAAAAATTTTGGGTTACAAAATACCGAATGACCCACAGTCTCTGTATTTAGGCCTGTTACCTAAAGATGTTGTTAAAGGGGAAGACATGTATCTAATCAAAGTGATGCTGATATCAAGTAAGAAAGTTATAACGAGGAATTGGTTGAAAAGTGAACCTTTGAGTCTGGACCAATGGAGGAATATAATGGAGGAAATATTTGCAATGGAAAAAATGACCCATGACCTGAGACTGGAAGCACATCAATTTAAAATACGATGGTGGAAATGGACTTGTTATGTAACTCACCCAAATTTTTGAAACAAATGGAAGACCTGTATTTGTAGTACCCTTCTAGTTGTTATTTTGTTCTTTGTGAAAATTAAAAAATGCACACAAAATAAAGTATAAAAAAAAAAAAACTAGTTCAAATGTGGCCATTGTGGACAAACTTTCAACGTCATTTATGGTCTCATTTAGACATAATTTATACTGTTTCAGGACCAAATAAACATTCTCAGCTGCTTAAACTGCCATTACCTGCAGACATAAAATACAGATACTATTTATGTCAGAAGATCTTATTGAGAATTAACAGGTGTGTTAACAAATATGAACATCTAAGCCTCTGTTAATTCTCAATAAGATCTTCTGACATAAATAGTATCTGTATTTTATGTCTGCAGGTAATGGCAGTTTAAGCAGCTCAGTGGGAAACACTGTCTGAGCCAGAAAGTCTATCCTTCAGATCTGGTTTCTCTCACGATCCAAACATGTGTGAATTACAGATGCTAAGTTATCTAAAGGTGTGAGTGAAGTTTCTTTTACTTTAATGATTTTTGGACAAACACACACTGTCTGTTGCTTTGAAATTACAAATGGAAATTAAATTGAAATAAATGTGAGTTTTAATTTAATGCATCCTGAGAATGTTTATTTGGTCCTGAAACAGTATAAATTATGTCTAAATGAGACCATAAATGACGTTGAAAGTTTGTCCACAATGGCCACATCTGAACTACTTTTTAACCTTGTACGGAGGTTCCATGAACGTCTATATCGGACGTGCAGAACACGTCAAATAAAGACGTCATTAAAAATTTTCATTCTGGCTCCTCAGTGGACTTCTTTTCAAAGTACGCTTTTGTGACAAAGATGTCTTTTAGACATAATTTTGCTTAGTGGGAATAATCCAGTGAGATTTTTTTTGTTGTACAAGAAATTTTGCTGTTTATTGTAATAATCCAGTGAGATTTTTGTATGTACAAGACATCTGACAAAGGTAGATTTCTCTAATTGTTTTGGAGATTTTAGGGTTATAACGTCACAGTTCTTGTGGATTTCTGCTGCCTTCACGTGCTATTGGAATTATTGTAAATAGTTTCCTGAACATGGACGCCCTCTCAAGTTAAAATTTGAAAGCGATGAGCTTTTAATCAGGACTTGGAAATCGGAAATTTCCGATAGCACATTTAGGCAGCATAAAAGGCCCTTTCACACCGGATGCATAACGAAAAAGCGAATAGTTTGTGTGCGAATAGTTCGCGTCAAAACCATTCACATCAGCCGCGATGCAAATTTGCGACGTCTGTGACGTTCAGAGCTTCAACATTACAAATCTTTTGCCCCGACAGCTGAGAAAACATGGACACTTAATCATCAGTGAAGACGAGCTTTTCATTTTCTATAAAAGACAGAGAATAAGGTTTTGGGTGCACCCAGTCTTACAGAACAGAGAGTCTGAAGGGGAGTATGCTAATGTGCAGTTTTTTTTGCGTCTTCAACTAAACACAGTGCGTTTTGTAATGTCACTACACATTACATGTAACACACGAAGTAAAGTAAGTTAAAATCATTCGACTAGAAACTGTAGATATCACACAAAGAATGTATAGTATACTAAAAGCAGCCCTACATTTTGTTACATGTTCAAAGTAAACACGGTCTCTGTCTATCTCTATCTCTGTCTCTGTGTTAGCTTTCTATCCCAAATGTAGTTTGGCCAGCTAGCCTACACAGCACAGGACTATACAACGACTAAAACTATCACACAACATACTCACAGTCGTGATAACCGAGTTGGGTGGCAATGCTACGCCACACTTTGTCTTTCAAATCATTGTCCTTGTAGTGTGTGATTGGCTGAAGCCTTTTCTGTCGCCGCAAAAGTAAAAAAAAAATCGACAAGCTGATCAAAAAATAAAACCATTGCGCGAATTATTCGTGCATCAAAATCGCGTCCACACCGAGCGCGAATATGCTGCGGCGAAAAAATGACTTTTATTTTATTCGCTTCGATGTCGATTTTTTTTTTTTTTTACTTTTGCGGCGACAGAAAAGGCTTCAGCCAATCACAGACTACAAGGACAACGATTTGAAAGACAAAGTGTGGCGTAGCATTGCCACCCAACTCGGTTATCATGACTGTGAGTATGTTGTGTGATAGTTTTAGTTGTTGTATAGTCCTGTGCTGTGTAGGCTAGCAGGCCAAACTACATTTGGGATAGAAAGCTAACACAGAGACAGAGATAGAGATAGACAGAGACCGTGTTTAGAACATGTAACAAAATGTAGGGCTGCTTTTAGTATACTATACATTCTTTGTGTGATATCTACAGTTTCTAGTCGAATGATTTTAACTTACTTTACTTCGTGTGTTATGTAATGTGTAGTGACATTACAAAACGCACTGTGTTTAGTAGAAGACGCAAAAAAAACTGCACATTAGCATACTCCCCTTCAGACTCTCTGTTCTGTAAGACTGGGTGCACCCAAAACCTTATTCTCTGTCTTTTAAAGAAAACGAAAAGCTCGTCTTCACTGGATGATGATGATGATGATGATAATGAAGTGTCTGTCAGTACATGCGACATCTCCATGTTTTCTCAGCTGTCGGCGCGAAAGTTTGGGAATGTTGAAGCTCTGAACGTCACAGACGTTGCAAATTCGCAAATTCAGACGTCGCGGCTGATGTGAATGGTTTTGACGCGAACTATTCGCACACGAACTATTCGCTTTTTCGTTACGCATCCGGTGTGAAAGGGCCTTAAGTCTGTAGTTTTTTCTGTTTCATGAAATCACACACTGACTTGATGATGGTTAAATCAGATTTCATATCATATCATATGACTCCTTGTGCATAGAAAAAAAAATCACTGGACTATTATAATGAATGCCAAAAATAATTCAATGTAAAGTGATAGGCCTGTTTCAAACCAAACTTACACATTGATGCATGATATAAATAACTGCCTTAAAACAATTGTGAATCTAAAATAACTAAAATTTTTTTTTTTTTACATTACTCTGCATATGGACAAAATTGATATATGGCATCATTATTAAATATGTTTTTAAATTATCCTAGCTGCAAACATCAGCACAGCAGTATTACCAACTTTGTCACGTGATGACATTCGTGATCTTTTCCCGGGACCAGAAAACTTTTTACGACGGAAAACCATATGGGAGACGTTTCATACAGACAAAGAGGTAGACCTTCACTCCATTTTTCCAAACAACAGTGTTAATTTTAATTAAATCTTAGTGTCTGAAAAAATAAAGGTTACATACAGCAATGTTTAGGTCATTCACAAACAATCACACTAAATATCTTAAGTAAGCAATAAGATAAAAGAGGCTGTGCTGGTTTGTGAATAAGTCACGGCTGAAGGGCCGTGTGACCTGTAATGCAGTGCTATGATCAAGAAGAGTTTCTTTTAGTATTATTATTCATGGGTGTTCTATTAACAGGTTTGTTTATATAAATTGTAATAGCTTTCATCTGAATTCAGCAGGGACAGGAGGCAGGATGCCTCAATCAAAACAAGGAGCAGGATGACATTGGTCTGACTTCTGCTCAAACTCCGTCTGAAATCCCAGTGACTACAAAGCACAGTATCTTTGAAGAGCCAAGTGGTCATCCTCCAAGAACCTTGCAGTTGCCCAACCCTGAATATGTTGTTTACACAGACAGTGAGCTAGAACATGTTAGAAAAGAGTATTTTGATCTGCAGCGAGTTGGGCAAGAAAGAGGTTGCAGACTTTCAAAAGAACTTCGTTGTCGACTAGTGAGGAACACGGTGACCAACATGGTGTCTATCATGAGAGCATCAAGCACTGACTTCATGTACCCATCAAAAAATGATGTGCTTGCAATGGCAAAGCGACTGGTTGACTACTATCCCATGCTTCGAGATGACTCTGTGAACTGCAAACATATTTCGGTAAGTGTTTCAGGGCTTGGGATTCAAAAATTACATTTGAGGGCACTTTATACATCATATATTGTGTATACATTTAGGAGGTCCTTAAGAACTGATAATAAAAGCATTGAGAAATAAACCATTTTATATTTGTCTGGGTGTACAACCTTTAACATCGTCAAACAGGATTCCATCTTCAAGCAATTAATGAAGAGACTCCAAAACATAAGAACCCCAAAAAAGAAACGGGGTCCAACACCACAAAGAAAAAAGAAAAGGCGCTTGGGATTTTGACTACGATGGTGATTCAAGCTCTTGCACATTAGATTCAGCAGAAAGCAGCAGTGCTTCAGCTGTGATGTTGGACACAGGAGAGAGCAGCACACCACCATCAGTGAGCAAAAAAACCACTTGCTGGTAAGTGTACCACATATTCATAATATACTTATGTTTTATGAATATACTAATATTCATATATACATAATATACCAAAAGGTTCCCAGCAAACAATTGCCATCATTTCATCGTCTCGGTTAACTATAGACCCGATATAGTCCGGATGTGAGTAAAACACTTCTAGACAAAACAACCTTGAATTTGGTTACATGTCATTTTAGCCAAAATAACTTGTGAGATGTATGATATTCCATCATGTAAGCAAAGTCAACAGTGCTTACAAGGTGTTTGGTTTCATTTCTTTGCATGTTCATGTTCTAGATGACTATTCTATTCTTGGGCTATGGTTAGGGTAGATGTCTATTAAATTTTCACTGACAGCCCAAATTTTGCCTTGTTTTAGCCTAGACATCTGGGTTGTGTTTGGACGGCTATTAGACGTCTTTTAAATGCAAAATTGCTTGCTGGGTTTATACTGGTTTCTTTTCTTTCTTTTTTTAATAAGGAGGAACAGCTGAAGAAGATTTACCATTCAGTCAGACTGACCATAGAAGAGATGAAGACCATTCTGACACTGATAGTCAACAAAGCCAGGCCAGACATTACCATACTCTCCAAGAGATCTATAAAAGACCAAAGCCTAATAAGGAGGCAGTTGCTCAATTACTTGACCTTGAGTTTGATGCTCGGAGAGCATTCATCAACTCAGACTGTTTCAAGGATCAGGACAGACCTTCAAAGATACTGCAAGCGTACCCCTGTTTCAGAGAACTACATCATGTAAGTAATATATCTGATAATATATTTGAGTTCCTAGTGACTTCAATTGTTTTTACAAATGTGTATGTGTGGGATTATTCCAGGTAATGGACGAACTAAGCCGGATTCTTGACAGAGGAAATCCCAGATTCATCCCAAAACTAAAGGCCCGTTGGGAGAGCTTCTGCAGCAAAGCTCAATTCTATGGGGTTTACAAAAAGGTTTTGAAGCCACCAATGACTCTAGATGGAGGTAAACTACCTGCCTTTACTACTTGAATTAAAATGTGAAAAATCTAACAATAGTTGTTTAACTTGCTTGTCAGTGTCATACACTACCATTCAAATGTTTTAGAACGTTAACATTTTAAAATGTCTCTTTCTGCTCACTAAGGCTGCATTTATTTAATCCAAACTACAGCCGTTTTATAAGTGAATATATAGTAAAGTGTAATTTATTCCTGTGATCAAAGCTGAATTTTCAGCATCATTACTCCAGTCTTCAGTGTCACATGATCCTTTAGAAATCATTCTAGTATGATGATTTGATGATCAACAAACATTTATTATTATTATTATTATTATTATGTTGCACACAGTTCTGTGCCATTTTTTTAAGGAATGTGATGAATAGAAAGTTCAAAAGAAAAGCATTCATCTGAAATATGAAATGAAATACTTATAAAAGAAAACATTAAAAAAATCTCACATTTCTAAAACATTTAAACGGTAGTGTATTTGAAATCATTAACAGATTGAAAAGTTTAACTTCATTAAATAAGTTAAAGTTTAATAATCCTTTCGACTACTTTTGATTCAGTTTTTATCCCTTTTTAATGCACAATTGGTTAAAGGAATTGTTAAAGGTTAAAGGAAATTCTTAAAGGCATAGGTCACCCAAAAATTACAATTCTACATCATTTACTCTCCCTCAAGTTGTTTCAAACCTGTATTAGTTTCTTTCTTCTGATGAACACAAAAGAAGATACTTTGAAGAATGTTTTTTGGGTGAACTATCCCTTTAATGCATGCTCAACTCACTAATTTCAGTAAATCATAAAAGACTATTTGCTCTCCTCAATAGTGAAGCGCTCCATAGCCTTGATGAAGGCTCTTCCAGAGATGTTCCCATCACCTGTAGCCCCACCAAAAAAGATGGGACATGCAAGTGAAGCAATGCTGCACATCCTTGAGGTAAGACATACAACCTTGTTTATATTTCTACAAGACCAAGAGAAATAGAGAAGTGGTCATTTATATCCAGATGTACTGCTCAGTCATTTTTGTGTTTGTATTTCTAGCCAACAGAAAACCCAGATTCCTTCCTCAAGGGGAGACCACTCTTCAGTCCTGTCCTGATTGTGTCAGAGGACAACTGCATGTTGGCCATTGGGACTTCACCTGTGACAACCTTTCCACAAGAAGACCTCCACGAAGGTGTGCTCTACCTAATGGCATACTATTATGCACTTCATCTTGTGTACCCAAAGTGTGTTGCAACTTTACTGTCTGTGCTTCAGACAGAAGTAATTTCAGATGCAATACATGGGCGTGATGCAACTTCTTCCTACAAAAAAGCCACTTTGGAGTGGAAAAAGTTCATTGGTGAGTAGTAAAAAAGTCAGACGTAGGTCTTTTGATTACTAATTGTTGCAGTTGTTTTCATCAGGTTCTTATAGACAGCAGTTGCATTTCTAAAACAAAATAAAAATTCAGTTTTTCTTGGTCTCTTTTTTTTAATTTTATGTATATATTCACTTTCTCAGTGATGTATCTGTGTAACCTTGACCAAGCTACCAAGTTTTGTTTTAATAGGCTTACCAATTGCTGTGATATGATGCATTGCTGTAATTTTTTGAACAATCGTTTGCTTTCCTTTTGCAGTTGGAGTTAATAAAGCAAAATTAAGAGCATGTTTGTTGTACCAGATTTATTAATTGTATCTCCGTTTCAGAGCTTATTTTTAGAAATAGTCTGGATTGAGAGGGGACAGCCATATTAGTTAGTCTGATTTTAAGACTTTAAATACTTATTTAAAACCAAACCTTTCCCTTAATATAAGCCTGACTCTCTTAAAATGTGTATATATAGTCTTATATTAAGATATTTAAAGCCAAACCTTTCCCTCAAAATAAGTCTGACTCTCTTAAAATGTGTATATATATTCTTAAATAAAACAAGAAAAAAATACTAAATTGTACTATTTTTGCATTGGTTTCAAGATATTTGTACTGCTTGAATCAAGTTAAAATATCTAAATTTACTTCATTTTTTTCTTGTTTTAAGATTTTAAGAACTTTTTATCACAAGTTTTTTTGTCTTATTTCAAGATGTCTTATCAAGTAGAATTTTCTCACCCCATTGGCAGATCATTTTGCTTGATTTTAGTTTTTTTTTCATATTTTAGGTTTTATTTTCTTATTTTTGTATGTTGATTTTTTGCAGTGAATGTACATGAAACTGCTAGTGTTGCGGAGCGGGCGTGTTATGGATACGTGGTGTACATTTAGCAATCAAAAAGCATGTCTAATTAATTGAAATAATGTATTATGAATCATTTAAATGATACAACATTTAAAAAAATAATAATAATATGAAAAAAAATGTCACACTAATTCTGTGTTTTTTCTGGTAATAAAATGAAGACATAAAACACACATTTTATAATTTATCATCAATTTTAATCATATGAAATTAAATAAACTTTTTGTCAAATAACGTGCTGCACAATGTGCTTTACTGTTAAAATTAAAACATGGATTATTCCTTAAATTCAAGAGCTCCTCTTGATAAACCGCTTGGCTCCTCTTAATAAGACATGAGCTCCCCTGAAAAAAATCATTCGTGATATTTTGAGGGGGTCTCGGTCCGTGTACTTTTGCGTCCATTCGTTTTTCTTTTTTTAACAACTATATAAAAAACAAAAAATGTGCTTTTCTTTATATTTGTTTTCAAGTTAATGGAGAGATTAACCACAAACAAAGTAAATTTTCTTATTTAAAATTATTTTATAAATGAAAATCAAATGATTGGTATACAACTATTTTTTCAGTTTTACAAAAATGCAATTTTTGATTCTTGCATTTTATTTGAGTTGACCCGGAACATTTATTTGATGACCTTTTCGTCGCCACGTTGATTACGTTTAAGGTGAGCCGCTACACGTGCAGGATTAGTTCAGCAAAAAGATGGACCAGTACGTTCTTTTTAAAGGAAGCAAAAGGGTAACGTTGAAGGACGATGACATGAGCGCGGAGAAGATAGGTCGAATTTTTCAGGTGAGTACAAACATCAGTATTATTAGTTTACAGAGAAAAAACACATGATCTTCGAAATGCACGGTAACTTTTTTCGTTCAGCTTTATTACTAACGTTACATGTTTCAAACTAGCTTTACAGTAAAAAATCAATAAGAGAAAATTAGCTAATCAATGCTGGATAGATAAATGTAAGCAAACAGTGTCGATACTGGCAAAGTGTAATCAATTATGAAATGAAAACAATTCGGCCATAAATCAGTCATAAAGACAGTGGTGTTATCACATAGAGTTGTGGTTATTAACCTTGACCTTGCTATTGTTTGGTTTCATCGCAGACTCTGTATTTGACAGATGATTCGAATATAGCAATTTTCCCGGCACAGTCGGGTTACTTCAGTACCCTAGACTTAACTGCACGTGGGCATTATGAGGTCCATGGGGATGAAGTGGAGAAAGGGGTTCTCACCCCAGGAACACCCCTCTCAACCCCAACAGCCTCCCAGCGTTTCTCCTTTACACGCAATACTCCACCCTCTGCAGCTGCTGGTTCACCTGCGGCGGCTGTTGCAGGACCTCCGAAAGCCGCCATGACTCCATCATTTCAGAGGTAACTTATCGTTATTTTATTTATACATGTTATGTTAGAAAGATTCTCAGTAAAGCTTTGAAAAACAGCTATATTTCATTTATATTGATAATTTTCACAGTCAAAAGACACTACTATTTTATTTTAGACACTACTATTTGTATCATGGGCACCAAAATGTCGAAAAGCACACAGGTTCAGTTGGCTCCATGTAGCATAATTTATTAACAAAAACGCCTAAAAATTTAGTGATTTATACTTTAGTTTGTGTGTGTGTGTGAAAGAGAAATTAAATTCTGAATTTGTCATGTGCATAATGTCTCCAGAACCATTTACATAGCTGATTTAGTAAACGGCAAACTGAGGCCAAGCAGGATGGTGGTGGTTCGTTTCATGGAATGTGAGGCTACAGTACATGGCATTATTGGGAAAGTTCAAGATGCTCTTGGCAGTTATGATCCTGTAATTCTCACCGATGCCCAGGGCAATGAGATACTTGACTCTGAAGGAACTAAAGGTGCATATTTGTCAATTTGTTTGCATTTTTAATCTGTTTTAAACATCAAAAGTAATATGACAATTTTTCATGGCATGTCACCTCCACGTACTCAGGATCCATCTACTGGAAGCAAAATGCCCGCAAGGTATTTGCCATTGCAGAGCACGACTTCACAGAATTTCAAGGCAGCAAGAGGAAAAGAAGGTACAGAATTAGTATTTGTGAGTAAATATTTTTTTCAAATGCACAAGTCAATTCTAATTTATTTTAAACTAAATTTAGCTCAAGTCGGAAAGATGATGAAACATCAAGTCTACAAGATGTCTATGATAAGATAGAAGAAGTGGTGCTGGCGTCAGCAAGTTATCTCAACTATCAAAGAGCTTTCTGAGCTGTCCAGTCAAACACCTGCCAAAACCTTGACTGAAGTCCAAACAGAGAAAATAAAAGCAGCTTTCACTTGCATAGTCTGCAAAGGTAAGAGGTTAACCATATCTTTATAAACTGATGGAAGGGTTTGGATGTATTCACTTTAAAATGAGGGACAGAAACCGCTTGCATTTCATAAAAAAAAATTAATTTGCTTTCTGAAAATGAATAAAAATCACAAAAGAGTTTATAACAATATGAGCAATTATTTTGGGGCTTTGATAGCATGAGATAATCATTATTTGTGTTTATGGGGTGGTTTCCCAGACAGGGCTTATCCTAGTCCCAGAAAATGCATGTTTGAGCTGCCTAAATTTAAAAACATCTTGTAATTGTATGTCTTAACATATATCAATGCCAACTAAGGCCTAGTCCTGGATTAATCTAAACCCTTTCCAGGAATTGGAAACTGCCCCTTTATGTACCTTTTTCCAGGTAGTTGGATAATAAAGTTTGCCTTTTTTAAACACCCCATCTCTGCACAATAACTGAATTTTTTTTTTTTTTTGTAACATTTGGTTTTTTAGGACCCATTGATCAACCAGTATTTGCCACCTGCTGTAGAAGCCTGATCGGATGCAAACTTTGTGTTGATCAATGGATGGCTACTTCATCACAGTGCTTAAAATGCAGAGAGGAAGCTCTTAGCAACCACATCTTTCTTGCAGCAGGTCTCTCTGAAGCTTTGTTAGCTCTTGGTGACATCATTAGGGTAGAGTAGGCCTACATTACCCAGGAAAAAATGTTTAGCTGTTCAGCAATTCAAGTTTAGTTCAGTAGTTTATTTGACAGTTGTTGTGTAAAGTTTTGTTGCACAACTACTTAAAACAAGAACGAAAAAGAAATACTTTAATTTATCAGCATCATGTTGATGCTTAAATTTGTGTGTAATATTTTGTTTCTAGAAAAAACACTTGATGGAAAGCAGCATTGAACAATTAGAAGGCATGCTCTTTAAGAGTATCTTTGAGTTAAATTTACTAAACAGACCAAAGCCTCTTTAAAAGGCAAAAAGTTTTTGTTGACCGTATTATTGAGCAAGTAAGTGATGTCTGGCCATTTTTCTGAAAACAGTTGTTCCACTGTAGCCTTCTCATGTTCACTTGTAAAAGGGTCTGTTCCAAAGGCCGAAACCCTTGTCAAAGATGATCCCAGTGTGTTCATGTACAGATCAGCTGCTTCAGTTCCATGAAGCAGTAGTGCTGCTGAGATTGTTTTTGCACAACCACCCTGTGCAATCTGGTTGGGGATTCCTTTTCCTGTAGTAAATGGGACATGTTAACTTGTAATAAATGTTTAAATGTCAACTGCTTGTCAAGAGTTTTTAAACATTATTTAGCATACCAGGAATCCTGTGGTTGTTCCATGCCTCTACTACCCTGCTAATGCCCAGATGACACAGCTGACAGACAAGGTTAGACACACAGTATCTTGTTAGGTTGCAGTCCATATCAATCAGTTCTTGGTCGACCAGCTGAACAAGAGCCTCCTTCAAAGGGTAATTAACCCTGTTGTTTATTTCTGGCCAAATTCTCTCAATTGTGTGATTCTGATGAATGAAAGGAATTAAACGGGCTGTTTTATAGAGTAAAATCATCAGATTCCTAAAATTATATAATTTATTAAAATAATTTTTATTATGAACATGTCATCTTATTTAAGAAAAAAAAACTAAAATTTGGAAACCAACCCTTAAATACAAGTGATTGTAAAACAAGTTTGTATACGTTTTAATTTTATTAAGTTGTGAGTTTTCAGTAGTTCAAATTTGAACCACAAGACAACACCTACCTTTGTTGATGTGGTCTGACGATATGGTGGTGTTGCTGTATTCATTCTGTGGTCAGCAAGAATTTCTTGCATAAATAGAGTCAAGAAAAACTCTTTTCCATGGTCCACCCTTATCTGGTCCCACATTCCATTGTTGATTACTGCAGGCCTTAAATTATATGATTTAAATAGAAATTGCTTTATACACACACACACACACACACACACACACACACACACAAACAGTAAGTGTTTTGGAATACAAACCTGTACACTTCATCATAGATAATGAGGTTATTCTTTACTGGCATACAGGAATATGCCATTATCTTGCTGCTATAGCCATCAATTGCTAGGACATGTGTAGCTCCAAACATGACCAATTTTTCGTTTTGATCTAAATGGAGTTTGTGGCCTGTGTAAGTGGCACAGTAAGGTATGGGATTAAGATTCCGTACACCCTGAGAAGAGTAAAAAAAAAAAACTGTTAATGAGTTGCATTGTTTTTATTTTTTGTGACCCTGGACCACAAAACCCGTCTTCGAAGCAAAGCAAGGGTATAGGCTATATGTAAAAGCTAAAAATGAATTGTATGGGTCAAAATGATTATTTTTTCTTTTATGCCAAAAATCATTAGGATATTATTTAAAGATCAAGTTCAGTGAGGATATTTAGTAAATTTCCTACTGTAAATGTATATAAAAAATTGTGAGTGGATGCAGTTAATGACTTCATTTGGACAACTTGTATAGTATAATCTCAATAAAAAAAAATGCAGAAATGATGTAATATAATAATAAAGCAAATGTTGTTGTAGCAGTAATTTTGTGGTACGTAATGCTATTTAAATAGCCTGGGGCAATATAAGTATTATTAATAATAGTCATAATAACAAACTAACTTACACTGCATCGCATTTCATGATATGGTGGATTTATTGTCCGGAGGGCTCGTCCAACCCTACTTTCTGCTGCTCGAATTCCCTTTGATGTCAAATAGCCGGTCATCAATTTACGACCGTAGGTTGGTCCTGTCTAGAGGGATGGAAAGAATAATAAATTTTGTTTACAACAGGCCGTGTGCTCGCCAAAACATTTCAATGAGACTTAAAACAGGCGCTCTTCTGAAAACACCTTGGCCGCTTGACATCGTTTCTTTTTTCGAGATGCTTTGTGGAATATCCGCTGAAACGATGTGTATCCTACAGTACTTAGCATGCATGGGTGGAAAGGGCAGAGAGTGGACTCTAGTTGGGGACTTTTTGTGTATTTTTTTAAACCATAAATGCAGAAAATATCTCCATGTAGCGTAGCGCTTTACCCACAGTTTTGGGTAGTTTTACCCACATATTTCAACTCTCCCGTCACAAGATAGGCTAAACCGCAGAGCTGAGCGTGAAATGGTTTATTTTAAACGTTGCGCTTCTAATAGAAGCGATAAAAAAATAGGCCTACATGTTTCGTCCTGGTTCTCAGAGTCAGCCACCCGCGTAGGCTACGGATCGGATCTATTTAAACTGGCCGGCCGTGCCCATGTTCGAAGTCCGACAGTATATGTTGCTAAGCCATCTTCTGGGTCAAATCCACAGATTATTATTTACATAAAATTACATTAATTTTTCTGCAATTTCTTTTTTATTATTTAAGAATTGAATTTCATGACATTCAAAGTGGAGTTATCGCAGCCAAATCATCGCTGTCAAACATTAAAAAGCCATTTAAAGCATATAATAAGAGCATTTACTGCTACAGTTTAAATAATTCTTGTCTAACTTCTGGATAATTATTTAATGTAATGTATATGCAATTTGTGTTAGTTGCACTACGGATAGCTCGGGATCATGGCATAGTACCCACGTACACAGATACTTTGCAAGTGCACCATGTCCCCACCACTTTTTGCCAAAGTTGACTTACTGAAAGAAATTTGAAAATAATTATTGCGGCAGGTGTGTTAGGGTTACCATCTTATGAATGATATTGCATTTTATTACTTACTTCTTGTACTGCTGCCGCTACAGCTATCTCCAGCTGAGTGTCGGAAACCTCCCGTCTCACACCATGACTGGCACAAAATCTTCTAACAGTCCTCGCCGAACAACCTCGCCCAACACCAATTTGAGACAGATGCTCAGCAACGTCCTTGTGTGTGTGGTGTTTTAAAATCATGTCCAAAATCACTTCTCTGTACGGTTCCAGAGACATGGTGCTTCGCATTCAATGGTGCGGGAAAAAATATTTCCGGTTCCAGAGACATGGTGCTTCGCATTCAATGGTGCGGGAAAAAATATTTCCGGGTCACTAATTTGGCCTCAGAAAACTAGTACAATTCGCTTTTATTCGATATTAATTTGTGTATTTTATAAATGTAAAGTAAAGGTGCAAAAAGTCATAAACTAAAATCTGAAAATAAGTCAATATACATTTTTTTCGTAGAATGTTCTGAATACAGTTCTAATTCAACATTTTGAATGTAACTTTTTTTGCTTAAAATACAACAACCGTTTATATTTTATTTTTCTCGTCATGGTTAAAAAAAGAAAAACGAATGGACGCAAAAGTACACGGACCGGTCTCAAACCATATGCTATTTTTGCCATTTATTCCTATTTTCTATAGCGAGTTACAAACTGAACGTTGAGCCTACTGTTTTTCTTACTAAAAACCCAACTATGTTCAAGTTCCACTTAATTACATTTAATTAGGCACCGCTATCGCCAAGTGTATCTGCTGCAGGTTCATCAAGTGTAATACACAAAGCTACACAAATTGGACACGTTAAATATAAAAATCAATGTTTTTCTGTTTTGTTTTTTTGTTTTCTGTTTTATCTGTTTTTCCATTTTGGTTTTAAAACCGAAAACAATCAATTTTGTCAATTTCAGAGTCAGAGGTGATCAGGGAGTGGAAAATGTACAGATTGCGAGATTCATGTTTTCTGTTCGTGGCACCGACCGAGGAAGCTTCATCTCTGGTAAAAGCGTTCATAATCAGAGGTAAGTGCAACATTTTCATTAATCTACTCAGTGTTTCCCCTAGGATGGAGTTGTAGCAGCAGAGGTGAAGCAAAAAGATATTTTGTGCACATGCTGTATGTCTGAATATAAAACCCCAATACCACATGTCTCAGCAGCAAACTACAAAGCTGGTATTTCCCTTAACACTATAATTACATCCGTAGGATTGAACGCCTGTGGCGAGATGTCCGAGTCATAGTTACCAACAAGTACTATGAGTTGCTACACTCCCTGGAGACGGATGGACTGCTGGACATCTCATCAACGGAGGACCTGTTCTGTGTGCACTACATCATTCTTCCCAGACTTCAGACAGACTTGGGGATATTTACAGAAGGCTGGAACCATCATCCACTCAGAACTGAAGGAAACCGGAGTCCAGAGCAGATGTGGCAGATTGGATTGATGAACTCAAATGTTGATCAGCCTGACATTCCAGAGATATTGATTGTATGTTTCATAACTGGTGTGTTTAGCAACACAACTTTGCTTATGATTGTCACTGAATTTAGTAATAAAAAACTTTACTTTTATAAAGGTGCAATTATATCAAAATCATGTGTTACTTTTACTGTACAGAGGCTTTGCACAGAGTATATGGAACACGGTTTCCAGTAGTTACAGGCTACCAAATTGGAAGAAAGTAAAAATTTTCTGTATATAGTGTTGGATATTAAAATGATTCAAACATGGAAAAACTTTATATTACTGTTCAACTGTGACTTTATAATTTCCAGTAATAAAACATGAATTTATTTCACTTCTTAAGCTCATGTAGTAGCCAGTGTCTCCTCCAACATTGAGAAAAAAAAAAAAACTTATATTTTTCAGGAGCCCGATGTTGACTGGGAAATGGCTGCAGACTATGATGGAGAGGACGAGGATGCAGGGATTGTTGTCCCTGAGTTTGATTGCCCTTTGATTCCAGAGGACCTAACTGAACTTCAGTCAATATTTGAGCAAACTGACTCTGACACTCCAGTCAAGGAACTTTACCTTCTTTGCCGTGAGTATGTAGCGGCAAGATGTGGCTCTTAAAAAGGAGGCATGGAGACAGTAAGCCTGTGGCACTGCTGAGGTGTTATAGAAGTCCCTGTTGCTTTGATAGCAGCCTTCAGCTCATCTGTATTGTTGGTCCTGGTGTCTCTCATTTTCCTCTAGACAATACCCCAAAGATTCTTTATAGGGTTCAGGTCAGTAATACCATGGTCAGCCATCCAGTTATCCAGCAATCCTCTTAAGGCTGCGGTCGTCTCTGTTGCTTGTGCACCTTTTCCTTCCACACTTTAACCTTCCAGTCAACTTACTATGAATATGATTTGATACAGCACTCTGAACAGCCAGCCCTTTCAGCAATGACCTTATGTGGATTCTGTGTCAATGACTGTCTTCTGGACAACTGTCAAGTCAGAAGTCTTCCCCATGATTGTGGTTTTGTGTACTGAACCAGACTGAGAGATTAAAGGCTCTTCCCTGGGTTGATATTTCTGTATTATACATTCTTTATTCTAATATTCTGAGATATAAAGTTTTGATTTCTATGAGCTGTAATCATTGGCAGAACTATTCAGATAATTTACTTAAGTAAAAGTAATATCACACTTTAAAATTAAATCGATCAAGATAAAATCCGATGAGACCTGAGTCGATATTCATGAAATTCAATCGAATTTTACTGTTTCCATAAGGCATTTTTCATTCGATATCACTAAATGCGGATAAAAATGTGTGGATGGAAACATAGCTAGTGTGAAACCATTATATCTGATGATTCTGGTTTAAGAAGACTGCTGCATTGATGTGTATGTTGCATTTTACTGCTGTAGATGTTTGAGCTCATACTGTTGGGTAGTTTAATCTACAGCAATGCATCATATTGAAAAAGATCTTGTTCTTAAAGACGTGCTTTTTTTCAATAAAATTTCAACAGTAGCCTAGTAATTATTAGGTCCATAGACAACTAAAAAGAAACAAATATTCAGCAAACAATAAATAATTTGCAATATGAAATAAATTTTGCAGGGCTTTCACTGTGAGGTTGAGTTACCAACTGATGAGCATGAATCCTCTTCGTGTGCGTGTGTGTGAGAGAGAGAGAGAGAGAGAGAGAGAGAGAATGCACACAGTACTTGCATCTACTGTGTTTACGTGAATACTGGACTTGGCATTTTGAAATATTTCGGTGTTTATTTGGCCGCTTAGGCGCGCAACCGAATGCTTGTCCGTGTTGCGCTCGGAGTGCGCACACAGCATCCTGTCAGTAGAATTCAGTTCTCTTTCGCGACTGATCGCGCTTTTAATATTTATTTTCAATATAAAGCACATCCTGCGCTTTTCTTTCTCATTCATTGATGTTTTGTTATTAATAACTTCAAACAGAATGGTCAACTGAAATCTGCGCGGAGGACATATATTAAATAAAAGGTTATAAAAGGGTCTCTGCAGCAAAAGTGAAAGTAGATGAAATGTTTTGAAATGCACAAAGCACCCGTTTCAATAAAAGGATATATTAAAGTTTATATAGCCTACTTTTACATTTTCGCTGCTGTTCTAAAAATGGTTTTCGCCACTTAAACAAGCTGCTTGAATCCCAGTGCAGGAGCTGTAGGTTACCACAGAAACATAAGCGGTTAGTTGATTGCTGTGGTGACTCGTGACACTCACGAACAGCACTGAACACGCACTTTTGCCGGTACAACTTGAATATTATTATTATTATTATAAACTATGGCGGCATTATAATGTCAATAATCGCGAGAGGAAATGAGATCCGCACGCGCGCAAAAGTAATGTGAATTTCTCTGCTCGCGCGAGCAGGATTATAACCCGCGAGGAGAAAACTGTGCTTTGAGCGCGCGCTAATGTCAATAATCGCGAGAAGAAATGAGATCCTCGCGAGAGGAAATGAGATCCGCGCGCGCACAAGCGAAAGCCGCACGCGCGCACATTACTTTTGCGCGCAGAATTTCTCTGCTCGCGCGAGCAGAATCCCATGTACATCTCATCCCATCATCCATCTCTGCTGCTCGCGAAACTTTAACCTGCTCGCTCGCTCGCGGTTAATCTTTTTGGCAGTAGGTGGGCGGATCCAGTCTGCATCATTTCACTACACATGATTGGTTACAGTTCCTGTCCTCTGTGATTGGCTGTACCATTTCGCTGTGTGCCAACCGCCAATAAAATCCCATGAAGAAGAGCGGCGGCGGCAATAGCAGTAGAAGTAGAGCCAGGACAGGGTCATGGCTGACCATCAGGAGGTAAGTTACATAATGTTATGTCTTACAGTGCATATAATATTCTGTGCATATTGGGTATAACACAGCTTATCATTTCCTTAGCTTGACATTCAGTTAAATATTTTACTAGCTTACCTTCCCAGCCAGCAATGACATGTGGGGCCCAGATGAGGGCTTCATGGGCGGCAAACGTGGGCCCCATTATGGGCTTGCACCCGGGATCCACATTGGGGCAAGCCGTGGAAGCCCAGACGTACTAAAAGTGGGACCTGTAAGGGTACTGCATGGGTCTTAATTGGGCAATTCATGTCAGACCCATTTGGGCCCCACCTGCCCAAAGGGGTCCAAAGTGGGCTTTGCAACATGGCTACACAGATGGGCTTTAAATGGGATCTGTAAGAGTCTTATGTGGGTCCTAACTGGGCAATTCATGCCAAACCCATTTGGGCCCCACCTGCCCAAAGGGGTTTAAAGTGGGTTTGCAACCGGGATCCACATGGGGGCCAGCCGTGGATGCCCAGATGGGTTTTAAGTGGGATCTGTAAGGGTCTTATGTGGGTCTTAACCAGGCAATTCATGACAGACCCATTTGGGCCCCACCTGCTTAAAGGGGTTTAAAATGGGCTTGCACCCGGGATCCACACGGGGGCCAGCCATGGATGCCCAGATGGGTTTTAAGTGGGATCTGTAAGGGTCTTATGTGGGTCTTAACTGGGCAATTCATGTCATACCCATTTGGGGTTTACCAGTCTGAAGGAGTTTAAAGTGGGCTTGCACCCGGGATCCACATGGGGGCCAGCCGTGGATGCCCAGGTGGGTTTTAAGTGGGATTTGTAAGGGTCTCATGTGGGTCTTAACCGGGCAATTCATGACAGACCCATTTGGGCCCCACCTGCCCAAAGGGGTTTAAAGTGGGTTTGCACCCGGGATCCACATGGGGGCCAGCCATGGATGCCCAGGTGGGTTTTAAGTGGGATCTGTAAGGGTCTTATGTGGGTCTTAACCGGGCAATTTGTGTCAGACCCATTTGGGCCCCACCTGCCTAAAGGGGTTTAAAGTGGGCTTGCACCAGGATTCAACCGTGAATGCCCATATGGGCTTAAAGTGGGCTCTGTAAGGATCTTATGTTGGTCCTAACTGGGCAATTCATGCAAGGTAAGCCCAACCATTCATTTAAGGAAACAATCTAAGAACAAATTTAAACGAAGAATGAATGTAAGTACAAGATAAAATACAAGACACTTGATGCTTTGAACTGCAAGAAATATATTAAATTGAACAACAAAAATTATCTTTAAAAAACAATGTCACAACATACGGTAAACCAAAAAAGATATTTGAAAAAAATCTCTGAAAAAAAACCCCTCCAAAAATACAATACAAAATACACTCATTATATAATACATTGAACAACAAACATAATCTTTAACAATTTAAATTTTACAACGTACCGGTAAATAAAAAAAATATATATATTTTTTTAAAATGTCTGAAAAAAAGAAAACAAAACATCTCTCCAAAAAATACATCCAAAACAGTCATGGCGTTTGTGTTGTCGATGTTTTTTCTCTTAGGGCTCTTGCAGCCCTCTCCCCGCCACGGTCACGTGCGCCTGTGAACCATTTCCCCAGTGCCATTTCCACATCCTTTCGGTTCACATTCTGAGTTATAGCGTTACTCTTCAGTGCACCTAAAAACAAGGGAGCATAAGTCAATTTAGCAAGGTTCTTTTTTGCTCCAACTTGCAACTCTTCAAATCATTCATTCAAGTAACACATTTCCACATGTGGTAAGCTAAAATGTTACCCCTAGGGTGACATTTACCATGGAGTTTTATGCCAACCTATAACCCTTTTTCCATTAGATGTTGAAATTTAGCCTCAAATGCACAAGAACTACTTCCAGCCACAGCCTTGGATGAAATCAACTGAAGATAAAATACATTACATCTCTCAAGATCTGATTAAACAACTCCACAAACAACATTTCCAGCTTCACTTATTACTAACCAGACTGACTTTATTTCTGTCAGACATCTACAGAAGTTCGTATTAAGAATTAAGACGAGGCTTAGATGTTGATTACTTATTTGAAAGTAATAGTTTGATTTGATGTTACCATTGTGGCGATCAGTGTGTGCTTTAGTCAGGCTCTTGACTTTTTAACATTTGTTTTTCTCAGGCAGCTGTGTCTGTTTGTTATGGTGAGAACAGCAAGAGAAAATATAATCAGATGCTGTAAGCTGATTGATGATAAGAATATAATCATCATATATTGGCTTAACTCATTGATATTATGTGGGAGGTTTATACGGGTAGTATGTTATTAATTCTGTTTTATTGTTGTGATTCTACAGCATTCTGAATGCATCATACGAAACTTATCCATGGCTCCAAGAATGCATTGCACCATTGAAGCATGTCACCATTGTTGAGATTCATATGCTGATTCTTGATGTCTGTGTGCGAGTAAAACTCACAGGAGCCCAAAATATGTAAATGGTGTGTTATAAATCATTTGATGTTCTGATTAAATTCTATTATTCCCTTGCTGTAGAATCACAACAATAAAACAGAATGAATAACATACTACCTATATAAACCTTACACATAATCAGTCAAAAGTCCTGGGCCCCATTCCAAGTAGAAGGTTTAACAAATTGTAAAACCAACCCCGATCTCTGAGCTGATTTACCCTGCAAACAAAAACCCTAGGTTGTTCTTGTGTCCGCAGCCTAAGGAAAGCTATCATCAATGGAGCTCGGATACAGCGATTCACCATGACAACGAGGGAGAAAAGGACGTGTTGCAGCCATTTTTTCATCGGATGTGTCACAAGAAATGCCAAACCGCTGCGGCGCAAGATAGAATGCTCGTTACTTTATTGCATTTACATTCCTACACTTGACTAGGCTATTTCAAATACAGGGAAACTGTTTCAAATGTGAGAATTCCACTGTTGTGTAGGCTAAATGCAATCCCACTGTGTTCAGGCATAATAGGTAGCAGTTGAAAATGAAATATTTTAAAATATTCTGCTTGACATTCATATTTGGTGACAACTTCAGGTTTGTGAAACTTCACAAGAACGCAGATTTTAGTAGACCTGTGATTGTGAGTACTCTCACCCTTCAGTACTCTTTTGGACAGGGTGACCAGGCAGCTGGATTCAGTGCACCCTCACACCAGGATTTTATTTATGGACTTTTCCTCTGCTTTTAATACTGTACACACAGACACACTATTGCACCGTGTGGTGGAGCTTCAGGTCCATCCAGCACTGATTTTATGGATTAAGGGTTTTTTACAGAATAGCAGGTTTTAGTAAATGGTTTTAAATCCAGTAAGCTGTTTTTAAACTCAGGACTCCCACAAGGTTGTGTTTTATCTCCCATTCTCTTCTCTGTCCATCTCTTGCAGCAGTGAAGGAATGACTCTTTAAATATGCAGACAACATGGCCTTAGTAGCCCATCTGACAGGTGCCAATGCGCTGTCTGACTACCATCAGGCAGTTAGCAATCTGGCCAGGACTTTTAAGGCAAGTTTCCTCGAGCTCAACATTGGAAAGACCAAGGAACTGTGTTGTGGTAGCAGAGGAACACTTACCACGACACAAACACAGCTTTTCCAGCCGATCAGCATTTATGGCCAACCTGTAGAACAGGTCAAATCTTTTAGATACCTCGGAACAGAAATAGACGGATCCCTCTCTTTCTCCGAACACACAGAATATGTGTACAAGAAGGCCCAGCAGCGCCTCCACCCGAGAAAGCTCAGGACTTTTAATGTCAGCAAGGACATTTTAACCACAGTCTACACATCACTGATAGAATCCACTCTCACATTTAACATCTCTTCTTGGTACAATGCACTCACCACTAAATACAAAACAAACCTCACACGAATAATAACACAGGCTGGCAAAATAATTGGCTCCCCCTAAACCCCCCTATCAGATATTTACACTCACTCAGTACTTAGGAAAGCCACCACCATCACACAAGACCCCACCCACCCTCTTCACCAATCCTTTCAGTTACTGCCATCAGGTCGCCGTTACAAGGTCCCACTAGCCCGTAAAAATGTTTATAAGAAGTCCTTCATTCCCACGGCCATCACTAAGTTGAATATTCTGAAACCAGCACCTTAACTCCGACCTGTGTTCATTGTTGTTGTTGTCTGGTTATTGTTGTTTGTTACTGTGTACCACTGTGTGGCTATTGTTGTGAGTGTATCTGTTTTCTCTTTTTTTCAAATCTATATATTGTTGAGCCTGTCGAAGACAAATTTCTGTCACTTGTGACAGACAATAAAGTTTTTCTTATCTTATCTCTCCAAGACCATGAATGTTGTTTTAAAAAGGTAACATTTTTGATTTTGACTGCCTTAGTCTTAAACTAATCTTATCGAGAGTCTATGGAGGGGCTCTTACTTCCGTTACTTAATGCCATCGGAACGTCACAATGACGTAGGTCCAAAATGGGTCTATAGGCCTACATTTTATTCGCCAGTGATTTAGGTAGGAGACCTGCACACAGTATAGGCCTACACAATGTTGCTAAAGTGTTGACGGGCCCCCCTTAGAAACAATTAAAGTATCACTGGACTAGTTCAGTTCACTTACACATTTTTGAATTTTTTAAACACAGTGTATTGGAGAAAAGTTGTAGTATACTTCAAAGATAAGACTAGCTGTTAAAGTGTGGATTTTTCAGAGAAGAATCCTGATTCTGCAGAGAACAATTCTTGAAGTTGATTTTTCGGCCATTAAGGCAAATTAATGTAATAATTCAAGTCATAAATTTGGCATTTTGACAAGACACGAAAATGGGCACTACACTCATGCCAGTAGAACGAAACCTACCAAATTTGAGATCGATTGGGCGAGTGGTTAGAGAGTTGCATGTGGAACAGACCAGTGGTTATAAGGCTGAAATTGTCCTTAATGTTATGTTAAAATGTTGATAATCTCCAACTAAATTGTGTTTTGACAAACTACTGCATCATTTAACTTTGGATAAATAAAAGAAGGGCCAAAGACAAGTTTCATTGAGCAATTAAAAAACTGAATTTACCATAGAAAACTTCAAAAAGACGCAGATCTTTGAAGCACAGCTTGCCCATCCGTCCGGTCACGTTGTACTGCCGTTGCAGTTCTGGCACCATCAGGAACTTCATCATCCTCCTAGTGGCATCTTCAAGTGAGGAACCCCCTATGTCTGCAACCATGGCAACCTTAAGAGTATACAGTAATAGAGCACAGTACATTTAAAGTCACAGGATCAGAAAACACCATATTAAGTCAGTAAATATCATAAAATATTCTCTGTCCCCATTACATAGCCAAACACCCCGCTTTAAACCTGGCATCCTTATTTTTGGCATGTCAATAATAATAATAATAATAAAGTGTTAAACCAATTATGTGCTTGATAGCATAAAATACCAGTTCCCTAAAACCTACAAGACTGGCATTGTGAATATGGCCTATAGACCGTAGTCTATAGGCCATATTCACAATGCCAGTCTTCCCTTTTCAGCATAGAGCTTCACAGCCAAACTGCCTCAAGGGGGTGATCTACTACAGAATGACCATGATTATGTCCATGGGGAAATGAAGACATTTTCCATCAAGCATAATTTTGTGTTGAAGTCCACCCTCAATATTTTTGACTGGAAGTTATTTTGGCACTTTCCAGTAGGGGTGTGCCAAAAAGTCGATAAAGATCTTGATACGACACGTGACGATTCGATTAAGATCATCGCGGAGCAAAAATAACAGGTGGAACCAACAATCTCATTACCTCAATCACTACGTAGTTTATATTAGAGATTTTTCAGGTTCAACAGCAGACAAAAGCCAGAAGAGGGTGCTGGCCACATAAATATTTTTTAGGTTATTGTATATTGTTCTCATGTGTGTCAAGTTGTACAAGACTGTGTTTTGTAAGTAATGATATAATATTTCATTCATAATTTTAGTTTTATGCACTTAAAAGTATTGAATATAAAAATCGAAAATAGCATCGCAATATTTGTCAGAAAAACTGCAATTAGGTCAAAATTGTGCACCCCGCCAAACGCTATGGCGATTTCAATCAGTAGTCATGTAATGTTGAAGTCTTGTACGACTATATTGTTTGTGATCCCTACCTAGTGCATACCACACTTCTTTTACACCAGTCAAATTGATGGAAATCGGATTAATATAGTGTCCAAGACTGTTCCATCTTAGCCAGTGTCCGCGGGCGATTTTGACCCTGGCCAAGAATAGTGAGCCTTACTCGGCTTGGCTCAGACCGAAGAATGGCATGGAATTCTGAGTGACTTTGTGATTTAGGACTTTGAGATTTTTAAACACTGAATGTAGACACAATCTCCAGTCACCATCCACAATCTCCAGTCACCATCCACAATCTCCAGTCACCATCCACAAACTCCAGTCACCATCCACAATCTCAAGTCACCATCCACAAACTCCAGTCACCATCCACAAACTCCAGTCACCATCCACAATCTCCAGTCACCATCCACAAACTCCAGTCACCATCCACAAACTCCAGTCACCATCCACAATCTCCAGTCACCATCCACAATCTCCAGTCACCATCCACAAACTCCAGTCGCCATCCACAATCTCCAGTCGCCATCCACAAACTCCAGTCACCATCCACAATCTCCAGTCGCCATCCACAAACTCCAGTCACCATCCACAATCTCCAGTCACCAGCCACAATCTCCAGTCACCAGCCACAATCTCCAGTCACCATCCACAAACTCCAGTCACCATACACAATCTCCAGTCACCATCCACAATCTCCAGTCACCATCCACAATCTCCAGTCACCATCCACAAACTCCAGTCACCATCCACAATCTCCAGTCACCATCCACAATCTCCAGTCACCAGCCACAATCTCCAGTCACCAGCCACAATCTCTAGTCACCATCCACAAACTCCAGTCACCATACACAATCTCCAGTCACCATCCACAAACTCCAGTCACCATCCACAATCTCCAGTCGCCATCCACAATCTCCAGTCGCCATCCACAAACTCCAGTCGCCATCCACAATCTCCAGTCACCATCCACAAACTCCAGTCACCATCCACAAACTCCAGTCACCATCCACAATCTCCAGTCACCATCCACAAACTCCAGTCACCATCCACAAACTCCAGTCACCATCCACAAACTCCACAAACTCCAGTCACCATCCACAATCTCCAGTCACCATCCACAAACTCCAGTCACCATCCACAAACTCCAGTCACCATCCACAAACTCCAGTCACCATACACAATCTCCAGTCACCATCCACAAACTCCAGTCACCATCCACAATCTCCAGTCGCCATCCACAATCTCCAGTCGCCATCCACAAACTCCAGTCGCCATCCACAATCTCCAGTCGCCATCCACAATCTCCAGTCGCCATCCACAAACTCCAGTCACCATCCACAATCTCCAGTCACCATCCACAAACTCCAGTCACCATCCACAAACTCCAGTCACCATCCACAAACTCCAGTCACCGTCCACAATCTCCAGTCACCGTCCACAATCTCCAGTCACCGTCCAAAAACTCCAGTCACCATACACAATCTCCAGTCACCGTCCACAAACTCCAGTCACCATCCACAAACTCCAGTCACCATACACAATCTCCAGTCACCATCCACAAACTCCAGTCACCATCCACAATCTCCAGTCACCATCCACAAACTCCAGTCACCATCCACAATCTCCAGTCACCATCCACAAACTCCAGTCACCATCCACAATCTCCAGTCACCATCCACAAACTCCAGTCACCATCCACAAACTCCAGTCACCATCCACAATCTCCAGTCACCATCCACAAACTCCAGTCACCATCCACAATCTCCAGTCAACACTCCAAGGGATCTTTCCTATCACTCACACCCACTCCATGGAATCTATCCTATCACTCAGTCCAAATTATCTTTCCTATCACTCACTCTCACTCCCAGTGATCTTTCCTATCACTCACTCTCACTCCCAGTGATCTTTCCTATCACTCACACTCACTCCCAGGGATCTTTCCTATCACTCACACTCACTCCCAGGGATCTTTCCTATCACTCACACTTACTCCCAGGGATCTTTCCTATCACTCACAACCTCTTCCAGGGATCTTTCCTATCACTCACTCTCACTCCCAGGGATCTTTCCTATCACTCACACCCACTTCCAGGGATCTTTCCTATCACTCACTCTCACTCCCAGGGATCTTTCCTATCACTCACATTCACTCCCAGGGATCTTTCCTATCACTCACACTCACTCCCAGGGATCTTTCCTATCACTCACACCCACTTCCAGGGATCTTTTCTATCATTCACAATCACTCCCAGGGATCTTTCCTATCACTCAAACACTCATTCAAAGGGATCTTTCCTAATACTCACATCCACTTCCAGAGATCTTTCCTATTATTCACACTAAATCAAAGAGATCTTTTCTATCATTCACTCTCCCTGGGATATTTCCATTTAGTCACTCCCAGGGATCTTTTGGGTTATCCAGGACAAATGGGTATCACTGATATTAACATCTGTCCAATAGGATAGCTGTGTGTCAGAGTGAATAGAGGACTTGATGCAGGACCACACGCACAAACACGCTTGATTCGATTAAGGTAACTTTTTTAAAACTTGTAAAAATGTAAATTTAAAGTGTAATAAGCATATAAATGGTTAGTTACTGTTGTAAATCAAAAAATTTCCAAATAACACATGAAAGAAACATGAAAAATAAGTTTTTAAAAAAAGATTGCATATTAAAATTAAACCATTTAGGAAAACAGAGAAAAAGCAGTGCATTATGGGAGTTGTAGTTCACTTACCATGATTAGAAGACATGTGGCAAAACAGTATGTCCCTGAGTGATTACATAGCACTTTTGGACCATATTCCAGACCAGGAATGCTTGTCACCAACTGTTGTCTTCGGTGAGGATAATGTATGTTTGGTTGCAATCATTCTGAGGGAGAAGAGCTGGTAGAAGCTTGATGTTCTTACATCCGCCAGTTTGACTCCCGACACAAATTTTTAGTAGCATTTGCTTAATATATGTGGGCTGTTCTAGATTCTCTTTGTTTCTCTTAGAAGCTGCAACTTATTTGTGGCTTATCTGAAACTTTTGAGACCATGTCAGACCACTTTAGGTTAATCTGTGAAAGTTGAGATGGTGGTCTTGACTGCCATCCTCTGATCTTTGAGCTCAATCTGATTTGGCCACCAGCTTTCTTTGATTGTGGACTCTTGGAGAGAATTTTACTCTGATTCATTGTAGTAAACATGTTATTACATAGCATGTCATTGGTATTTGACTTCCTTGAAGTTATGGAGATACTAGACCATTCTCAAGATATCAGAACATCTCTGAGATGTTTCTCGTTATGATTCTTTCCAGTATGTGAACAATTTTTGATGACTACTCATCTGCTCTTTGAATTTAACTTTCTTATGTTTTAAATCTCTTTCAGAAAATGGAGCACTTTGGAGAACAAGCCTACACCGACGAAGAATTGGATTTCCTCTATGGGTACAACTTCAGTTACTCGTCGGAGGAGAACACAAAGAACATACTAGATGCCATGTATTCGCACCACTTTGTTAACGACTTCTTGGTGAATGAAGACATCACGATTCCAATATTTCCAACAACAGTGGTAGATGCCAAGCATGCCATACGATGCGTGTATGACTTGGATGGAATTGTTGTTCAGATTAAGAACCTGTCTGGTATTAAAGTCCGGGTGCACTATCTGATGGTGGGAAAAGTGTTGATGCCAAATCTTCAAAACCACTGGCACATCTTGAAGAAACACTTACAACTACACACATACAGCGGTGCGGGATTCACAGCTCTACACAAGACCTACGGAACTGTCTTGGCCTTTGTTGATGGCGGACACTTTCTTAACTTGAGCGTCTTGTCGGCTCATCGCGAACACCCTGGCGCAGTTTTCCAGTCTGAAAATGCCGCCCGTGCCAATGCCTTGGTGACCATCAACACTGTCCATCATGTGTTTGGTGAAAAAATAAAGAATCTGCCGCCGGAACAGAAGCAGCAAGAATCGATTATGAAGAACAAAATCTACAACCTTGGACGGATGCACATCCTAAAACAAGATCAGGCATTTGTCCTAAAGTTATTGATGGAGGCAATCAGTCAAGTGGATTCAAATCCCGACCAATTTCTGGTGGTAACACTAACCAAATTTGTGACAGCATTCATTCCATCTCTGTCCACGCAGCCTGCACCCTTCGTCCAAATGACTATCGTATTGAGATGCTGTGGTCGCGGCATGGAATGCAACAGGTGGTTGGACACAGGGGTTCCTTGTATACTGCTTATGGGATCCCTGAGGCGTGTAATTTTCAGTCAAACCTGGACCAGAACCCAATTACAATTGAGCCTAATTTAAAAATGTTTTTTGGTGGGATGGAGCCAAATGCCGAGCTAAACTTTGTGCAGCTGTACGCGACAACACCTCACTGTCATGTGGGAACAACAACGAAGCACCCTGTGAGCAGAATCATCACTACTTGTGGTCTGCATAATCACCAGCACAACCAGTCGCTGTTAAAACACGCGAAGGATTATGTAGATTACATGCGTAACCTGACAGACAAAACAAAATGTCGCGTCTACACAAGAATGGAGGCAGTCTTTCTGCTTAGGGACAACAACATCCCAGAGAGAATTGTGGCACGTGACTTTTACAATGAAGACGACATCTACGCCCTTCTACAGGAGTTTCCCATGGTACTTCTCTTTAAAGACAACAATCAACAATTGGGGCTGCGGCACGTAATCCACCCGGTTGCGGAATACCTAACTCAGAGCCTGTTTAGTCTTCTGACAGAGTGCAAAGGGCTGGGAGGGTATACCAACAGTTGGACTGCCTTCCAACATGAGCTGGCTCTGGAAGAGCTCTTCTTTGGCAAGCCTAACCAGAGAGCTTCGGTCCCATTCTCAATGAGCTTGGGCACAAATGGAAGTAACCCCAACAGCCTGACAAAAAGAAGAGGCTTTCTGGGATTGTCGCCACCGGGAAGTGCAAGCATGGGAGAAAGTCCACCACCACTGAACACCTGGTTCAATGACCCAGTGCAACAAATGCGAGTCATGAGGTTATTCCCACTAACTGATTCCCTTAAGGCACCACCACTCATCGTAGGTGAGGGATTGGTGCAAGTCCTATTAAGTGACTTGCACGAACGTAACGACCGCATCCCGGTCCATTCACTCAAAGAGAAGACACCACCTTTGTTTGGAAAGCTCGTCGGGTGCAGGACAGTAAGTGATTTCACCAATGACCTGGTGGAGCGGGATGCTTTTAAGTATCCACACACATTCAAAAGGGCGCTGGAACTTGTCGAGGCGGCAAATCAGGACGTCAAGCAGTGCCTGCAGCTGGCACTTTCCAAGTTCAAGTACTTCCCTTCCATTGTATTTTGGGATGAGAATCGCCACCCAAAGGCGAAATGGAACAAAAAAGACTACATTGAGCTGTATAGTCCAACTGAGACACCATCGACTGAAGCTCAGGCAGCGGCACTAATGGGGGACATCTGTGCCAACTTGGAACGGAGCAATTTGACATATGCAAAGAACCTACAAAAATACAAAGAGGGGGGCATGCCGTGGTTACAAACATGCCTTGAACGTCTGCCTAAAACCATGGCAAAAGATAAGAAGATCTCTGTCCTCACTTTTGTGAGTAGTGTTGCTCTAATTCAGAATGGGGATTTTGTTTTATTTTCTTCCCTTGGGTCCCTCATGGCAAAGCTCCCAATGAGCCAACAGCAGCTCCAACAGGCACACCTGCTATCGCCCCTCATCTTAATACAGTCTCCACGTGTCAACCGGCTCCATGACACGGTGCCATACAAGGTAGACGCCATCAAACCCAGTACAAAAAAACGCCCCCCATCACTTCAAAACCCCACCCAACAAGAAGAACAAGAAGATCCCACAATACAACAAGGTGAGGAAGAAGAGGATCAACTAATTGAAAGGGTGGAGACAACGACGATACCCGCAAACGTACAGGGGAGGTGGACAGATGAAGAGGTGCAACTGGTTATGGCTCACCCCAATTTGACACATGCAGAGGCTTACAGGACATACCTCAACACCTGTAAGCAAATGGCCCGCCCAGTGAGGACATTCCAAGCCTTTAAAAAGAAAAGACAGAGACAACAATAGGTAAGTTATTTTTTTTCCACTTTATCCCCTATCGTTTAACTGATGTAAAAATCTATGTATTTTATGCTAATCCACAACTTACCTTATTATGCAGAATCATGGACCACCTGGTAACCTACTAACCTGGATGACCACATCTACAGAGGAAATTTAAATGTTGTATTTTTTGTTCCTGTTCGACGATTTTTTTTTTTTTTGTTCCTGTTCGACGACTTTTTTTTTGTTCCTGTTCGAAGAAAAAGACAACACTAGGTAAGTTATTTTTTGTTCCACTTTATCTCCTATCGTTTAACTGATGTAAAAATCACTGTATTTTATGCTAATACACAACTTACCTTATTATGCAGAATCGTGGACCACCTGGTAACCAACTCACCTGGATGACCACATCTCCAGAGGAAATCGCTGTGTTTTTATTTTTTGTTCCTGTTTGACAACTTTATATTTGTTCGTGTTCAAAGACAGAGACAACACTAGGTAAGTTACTTTTTGTTCCACTTTATCTCCTATCGTTTAACTGATGTAAAAATCACTGTATTGTATGCTAATACACAACTTACCTTATTATGCAGAATCATGGACCACCTGGTAACCAACTCACCTGGATGACCACATCTCCAGAGGAAATCGTGATGTTCTTTTTTTGTTCCTGTTTGACAACTTTTTATTTATTCCTGTTCGAAAACAGAGACAACACTAGGTAATTTATTTTTTGTTCCACTTTATCTCCTATCTTTTAACTGATGTAAAAATCACTGTATTTTATGCTAATACACAACTTACCTTATTATGCAGAATCATGGACTACCTGGTAACCAACTTACCTGGATGACCACATCTCCAGAGGAAATCGCGATGTTGTTTTTTTTTTTGTTCCTGTTTCACAAATTTTTGGTTCCTGTTCGGCGATTTTTTTGTTCCTGTTTGACGAATTTTTTTGTTCCTGTTCGAAGATTTTTTTTTTTATAATCTTTTTCTAAACAAGCACCAACACTTAACATTTTTTTTTTTACAATTTCAATTTTGATAAATAAATAATATTACTTAACCCTATCTCTTGTGTTATGTCAAATTATTTTCAATTCGCACCCACCAAAAAAAATAAAGGAAACCCTTTCGAATGGTACAGAGTTTATGTCGCTGACAGCTTCCTGGGCGGAGCTGTGAGACAAAATATATTCATGTTTCTAAAATGTATCTCAGCCTATGTTTACTTACATTTTAATTTTAAATCATTCTTTCCAAAACAAACATAATTACACAAACCATGAGAAAATAATATCCAAAACAAACATAATTACACAAACCATGAGAAAATAATATATATTATGAATGAATAACATAAATTATGTCAAATCTAAAATTTTAATATTTTTAAATAAAGGTGCACATTGCTAAAAAAAATAAAAAAAATAAAAATAAATAAATGAATAAAAATGTTACAAGGCCATGAATGTTGTCTTGTATTTATAAAAAAATAAAATAAAAAATAAATCCATATTAATAAATGATTTAATGGTTCAGAAATATTTGTACCATTTCGAAAAATACTTTATTTCAATGGTAATTACATTGTGTTTAAAAGTGAAACACACAAAACAGCAAGGTTTATGCATTTTATTCATTTTTAATCTTTATAATAAATCGCTGATATGTTTTTACATTCACTTTAACTTTTGTTTCCAATTACTATTTAAAATTACTATAAATCCTTTTTTATAAATATTTATTTATTTATTTCTATTTTTGTTTACGTTTAGTTTCATTTTAACCCCTTTACAAAAACATAATTAAAATCAACAATAATGAAATAAACTAGTTAAAATCAATACGTGAACAATCTTAAATTGTAATATTATAATATAGAAGTGACAATTTCAGACAAATTGTATAATGTACATTTGTAGATTTAGAAACATTTATAAATAAGTGTTATATTTATAAGTATTTATAACATTTTTAATAAATAAATGTTAATTGGCCTCAAGGGGGAGACACAGGATAATAATGGAAAATACACCGAAAAAAAAAAAACAAGTCCCATCTAAAAAAAATCACAAGTCCCACCCAAAAAAACAAAAGTCCCATTTCAAAAAAGTAAATGCCGGTTAGAGCCAATGAGTACAATGGGAAATGTAGTGAAGAGTTGGTGACTAACTGGTGAATGTGACAAAGTGCACCATAAGTGAGTTAAAACCCTCCCCATTTAACCGGGCTTGGGACCGGCACTGACATTGCACTGCTTTGTGTAAAGTCAGAGGCTGGGTTAAAAATATTTTTTTTTTGAGGGGGTTTTGTTATTTTGTAGTTTTTTTTTGTTGGATTTTTTTTTTATTTTTTTTTATTTTAAAACAAGTGTGCTTAATAAAAATTAAAGTGGGTTTTTAATGAATAAAACATAAAAAAATTAACCCTAACTACCGATAACTGAAAACATAACAAAAAAAAACACTATAATAAATTTTGAAAACTATATACAGGAAAACTAAAATGTGTGTAAACAAATTAAATGTTACACCGGTTTGAATGGGGCCTACTCATCCAACCATTCAAGGTCTAACCCTTCCCCACGAAAGGATTTTCTATTGACCCCGTAATCAAATTTCAATTCGGAGTCAACAGGTATTGCCACTAGTGCTTTGAATAAAACCACCTCCTTTTGTTGGCCATCGAACGTCAAAGTGCAGCAAAAGGGCTTTACATTGGCTGATTTGGAGGAGTGATTGATACGCCTACCAAACGTATCTGCTTGTGGATGACAAACACAGGGGAAGGTTTGTGCATCCACACACAGGCTATTTTGGCCTGATTTAAAAAAAAAACAGGTAGCCTGACTCATCCTGAAGGTTTGCCATCATTGCTCTCCCTTCAGCAGCTGGGATGACTTGCCCATGATAATCGCATAGAATGTCACCCGGCTGAAATGTTCTGGTTGCAACCACTCCTGTAATGAGGAAAACATTAAATTTGGAGTTATTAATATACTTTGCATGTAGTAAAATGTGTCAATAATTATTTATAATTATTGTTGTACTCAATAGCTGCAACAAAATGTACAATTGACAGTTTTTTTTTTATTCACTTTGGTACTATTTTCACAAGTTAGGTGTACATTTTCAAAACTCTTAGTGCTAATATCACAACAGATCATCAAAAGTGCACTTTTTTCAAACATTTCATTATATTTTCGATTGTTTAAGTACAATACACAAAATCTCAAACTATCCTTTTCACAACACAAAATAAGTGTTTCATCTACATAAATGTTTCATTCACAGTAACTGCCTTTCATAATGCTGAGAAAAAATTGCCATTTGTGCAAATGCTGTAAAGCAGAATAGAATATAAGGGAGAAGAAACAGTCAATGACTGTAAAACATCAGATTGATCAGAGATCCATCAGTAAAAGGGAGACAGATGGCATCAAAAACAGCATTTTACATTATGTATGCAATACTGTAAACATTTACATTACATTTCCTTTTATGCATTTGGCAGACACTTTTATCCGAAGCGACTTGCATTTCATTTCAAGGTAGACATTTACATTCTTATCAGTTATAAACAGTTTACCATGGTAGAGACTGCCGAATTACTATAACTCAACCATCATCTGTAAAGGTCCACTACAGTATAGATTCAGTCAAATGGTATAGAGTGATATCATTGACTGTATTGTTAGCACAAAACCTCATGGCTGTACTTCATCACACCTTTTGATAACAGACTGGATAGATACTATTACAAACATTATGTATTCAATCACTTCTAAAGTGGCAGCTGTAGCATGTATTACTGTAATTATTTCAGCAACAACAGTGATTTGAAACATGTATCTTGCATTGTTTGCTGTTGAATGAGCTGATTGTGAAAAGTACTAAACTGAAAGAAGGTCATAATGTTGTGTTTCTGTGATTAAACCAAATGTTCTCATTACATATTACAATAATCTTGTTTTTGAAACAATGATTATGTGGACTGAAAAGTGTATAACTGTAATGAAAGCATGAGATCAGGTTTTGAAAGAATGACTAGCTGTGTTACAAGTGTTGATCAGTTTGGATTTTTGTACTAAGAGTTTGGAAAATGTACACCTTACTTGTGAAAGAAAGTAGTACCAAAGCGAATAAAAAAACTAAACTGTAGTATTTTTTATTATCTGACATTAAAATTAGATGAAATGTTTTCTTACCGAGACCTTTTGGAGGACCAAAATCTTTAAGAGCTAGGCCTGTCCAGGCCTGCTCTGCCACACAATGCCCCACATAAGGGTCGGTCTCAACCATTTTTTTTGTGGGTGGCTTCCACAATCGCACCACCACCTCAGCTTTAGGACAATTAGTGGTCCAGCCCTCCTGACCAATCATCCTTTGTACTTTGCCCGCCGAAGGCCTCCGTAGGTTGAAGTGACCTGAAAGACAGAATGACAATACTATACTAATGCAAGTCATTTGTCACAGTGAATCAATGTCAAATTAATGAGTGCCAATGCTATATTGATAGATTTGAAGACTTACTGAGAAGATAGTCTCTTCTGAGACTATACTGGTCCATGCGCCACTTATCATAAAAGGCCCGAGCCTCAAAAAATCCTGAGGAACATCGCTACCTCTTGGATGGAGGCTGGCCCTGCAAAGTCACAGGAAAGTTTTCCAAGAATTGGCCAAATGAACGCCGTGCACTTGACTCCGCAACTGCTGCTGCTGCTGCTGCTGTCCCCTCTTCCAAACGAGTCCTGTATAAGTGAGGAATACAACATTTATAGTAATATAATGTACAAATACTTATATTTGTTATGTGCTTGATACATAAAGAGCCATACCCAGCCATAGTGGAGAGCAGTTCTGCTGCCTCCACCAATTCGTCGTTGTCGACAGCACCAGTGGTACGGGTCAAATATAATTCAAGAATTTTTTTTTGTTTTTCTTGAAAGTTTTTTCCCACCATCCACACCGCTCGACGCACGTCCTGGCTTGTTGACACTCCCAGTTTATAGCTGTTGAAATAAAATTTTAAAAAACATGTTAATCATTAAATGACTGTGACTGACAAGATGTAATTGAGATTATACATTCAGACATGTGTACATGAATCTGTGTATGTATGTACATTGAATGGAGGTAATTCATATCTTGGGAGACACTATGAACCTTTTCTCCAGACACAGAGATAAAAAATCGGTTGCAGCCTTTGTCTGCCACAACATAGTGTGGCCTGATTGAAATGTAGTACTGCTGCAATATCTATGAAAAAAAAATAAACAGTCAAGTTATTACATTTAAAACATTGGTGGTAAGCAAACTACTCTTTGTTTCACAATGAAACTTACAGCTTCCTCGGACTTGCTAAGGGCAACCCTCATGCCGACAGAGTTGGCTCGTACAGTGCGTACTATCACCCTACTGCCATGATCGACACGTCCAACCCAGTGAGTGTGTGGTGGGAGTGAGGGAGTGAGTGAGTGAGTGAGTGACTGACTGTGTGAGTGAGGGAGTGAGGGAGGGAGTGAGTGTGTGGTGAGTGAGTGTGTGGTGGGAGTGAGGGAGTGTGTGAGTGAGTGAGTGAGTGAGTGAGTGAGTGTGTGAGTGAGTGTGTGAGTGTGTGAGTGAGTGTGTGAGTGTGTGAGTAAGTGAGTGAGTGTGTGAGTGAGTGTGTGTGTGAGTAAGTGAGTGAGTGTGTGTGTGAGTGAGTGAGTGAGTGTGTGAGTGAGTGTGTGAGTAAGTGAGTGAGTGTGTGAGTGTGTGTGTGTGTGTGTGAGTAAGTGAGTGACTGACTGTGTGAGTGAGTGAGTGAGTGAGTGAGTGAGTGTGTGGTGAGGGAGTGAGTGAGTGTGTGGTGGGAGTGAGGGAGTGAGTGTGTGAGTGTGTGAGTGAGTGAGTGAGTCAGTGAGTGAGTGAGTGTGTGGTGAGTGAGTGTGTGGTGGGAGTGAGTGAGTGAGTGAGTGAGTGTGTGGTGGGAGTGAGGGAGTGAGTGTGTGAGTGAGTGAGTCAGTGAGGGAGTGAGTGAGTGTGTGAGTGTGTGAGTGAGTGCGTGAGTGAGTGTGTGGAGGGAGTGAGGGAGTGAGTGTGTGAGTGCGTGAGTGAGGGAGTGAGGGAGTGAGTGAGTGAGTGAGTGTGTGGTGAGGGAGTGAGGGAGGGAGTGAGTGTGTGAGTGAGTGAGTGAGTCAGGGAGTGAGTGTGAGTGTGAGAGTGATTGAGTGAATGAGTGTTTGAGTGAGTGTGGGAGTGAGTGTGAGATTGAGTGAGTGAGTGAGTGAGTGAGTGAGTGAGTGAGTGAGTGAGTGAGTGAGTGAGTGAGTGAGTGTGTGAGTGTGAGAGTGATTGAGTGAATGAGTGTGTGAGTGTGTGGTGAGTGTGTGAGATTGAGTGAGTGAGTGAGTGAGTGAGTGAGTCAGTGAGTCAATGAGTGAGTGAGTGTGGGAGTGAGTGAGTGAGTGAGTGAGTGTGAGTGAGTGAGTGTGTGAGTGAGTGTGTGAGTGAGTATGTGAGTGAGTGAGTGACTGTGTGAGTGAGTGTGAGATTGAGTGAGTGAGTAAGTGTGTGATTGATTGAGTGAGTGAGTGAGTGAGTGACTGTGAGTGAGTGAGTGAGTGAGTGAGTGAGTGAGTGAGTGAGTGAGTGAGTGTGTGTGTGTGTGTGAGTGAGTGAATTTAATAATACATACATGAGAAAATATTAGATGTCACAAGTATAAACTCTTTAAATTTGTAAAAATATTACAGCTCCGGGGAGCTGCATGTGGCTATAAATGAGGACCGCCTCACAGTAGTACCGATAGATTGTTCTATCTGTACTACTTATCGTACGGCCCTCCTGGAGGTCCTCTCTTATCCGTTTAACGTCATTCTTAACCCAATGTAGGATTGAATGGCTGGAATAAGACACATCCACAGAAGACGCAACAGACTGTCTGTATTGATTAAACATGAAAAAACAGAGAGGATAATTAAAAATAACCCTTAAGATTAAGTGAGACAAGACAGGTGAATGTGGAAAATAACAGTGTTATTACCCACTTTGGTCAAACTTTATATGAAGTTGCCCTAATACCTGCGAACTTACATAGTTAATACATGTGTACATAGTATGTAACTACAGTGCAAGTACACACACATGTACATAGTATCTACAGCTGTAATATTTGTGTAACTACACATATGTAACAACACAGAATGGTATGTGTAAGTACAATTGTGTAGGTTGACATTAGTAACAACAATGTTTTCACTTCAGTTATTAAATATGTGTAATTTGTATTATGTAAATACATTTTGTGACATCAATATTTTACAAAAGTTGTTTCAACACATCTTAAATACTGCAGTTATCATTTTGAATTTAAATGTATTTAATTTCAATCCATGTGGAACTGGAACAACTTGTGTAACTACATATTGTTGTTACAAAATGAAGTTGCATAATTCCTGTTACATGTGAACTTACTGAAGTGAAAAGAGTGTCGTTACCAATGTCCTGTTACACATTTGTACACATACCATCACGTGTGTTGCTACATATATGTAGTTAAACGAATATTACAGCTGTAGATACTATGTACCAGTTGGTTAACTTACACTGTAGTTATATACTATGTGCACATGTACTTACTATATAAGTTCACAGGTATTAGTTACTTATTAATATAAAGTGGGACCCAATTGGTCATACTGAGATGATGAAGTTTCACTGCAAACAATGTTGGCTAACTACACTGCACTAACCTTTCCAAAGGCCTGTCAACATCAGGTGTACTGCTTAAACCAGCAGAGGAAGGGTGGTCAGATGCTGAATGAGCTTCTTCGCCGGAGTCCATGTTGGGCTGGTTATGGACCAGAAATCCCAGGCGAAGAAGCTGATTCAACATTGACACCTGACAGCCTCTGTCTGGCAGCAGGGCACATAATTTCTCGAAATCCCAGGTTCGGGCATTTCGAGCCCAGGCACAGGCGGAAGTGCTTGCCCGCACTACCTCCGCATCAATCTGGGCCTGTGTGGCCTCTACCATGCAAACATTTATTAGATGATCTTTGATGTCCTCCTGCGGCTGGTAGCAGGACAAACAGTGAACCACCATTTTATCCATTGGATCTTCAAAAACAAAACAAGAACATAATTAATTACATTCAATTCGATAGTATTATTCCACAGTAAATGCATTATGTATACAACATTGATATACATTATTAAGCATTTTTTTAAATACAGTTAAACATGCTATATTATTGATTAATATATATATATATATATATATATATATATATATATATATATATTGTTTTATAATTGTATTTGCATAATTTAATTATAAACAATTTATCATTTATAAGTTAAATAATTCATTCTTTATAAACCAATTATTAAAGACTTGTCAGTTGTTCATAAGATCACTTGGAAATTGCAATTAAATGCAGGTAGTTATAACGCATTTATAAAAAAAAAAAAAAAAAAAATGACTGGGGCAATAAATATGACGTACAATATTAAATAACAACTAGATGCGAAAGTTCGTCGAGACAAACTTTAAGTTGGCTTGAGAAAGTTTGGACCGGAAAGTTTTTTGATAGGCGGTTGCTAGGATGTTATGGGTGGTCGCTATGGTGTTTCTAGGGTGTTTTGGGCAATTGCTAGGGTGTTCTGGGTGGTTGCTAGGTGGTTGCTAGGGTGTCCTGGGTGGTTGCTAGGGTCTTTTGGGTGGTTGCTAGGGTGTTATGGGTGGTTGCTAGGGTGTTTTGGGTGGTTGCTAGGGTATTCTGGGTGGTTGCTAGGATATTTTGGGTGGTTGCTAGGGTATTTTGGGTGGTTGCTATGGTATTCTGGGTGGTTGCTAGGGTCTTTTGGGTGGTTGCTAGGCGGTTGCTAGGGTGTTTAGGGTGGTTGCTAGGATATTTTGGGTGGTTGCTAGGATCTTTTAGGTGGTTGCTAGGGTATTTTGGGTGGTTGCTAGGGTGTTTTGGGTGGTTGCTATGGTATTCAGAGCGGTTGATATGGTGTTACTAGGTGGTTGGTAGTTGTCACAGATGGTTACTATGGAGTTTTTATAGAGTTCTTACTTACTTAAACGCTATTAGCATGTAGCTATTCACTGCTAGCATGTGTAGCATGTTGAAAGTGCTGTTTGCTAGCATGAGTCAAAAGAGCCAAACCTCATCTCTATACGATGTTCTGATACAGAGATATAGGTCTTGCAAAACGGTTGCTAGGATACTCAAGTTTGGTTGCTATGGAGTTGCTTGGGAGCTGGGAGCTTTAAACTTAAGAAGTTTAAATTGGTTTAAAGTTTAAAGTAGTTTGAAGTTTATGACAGAGAGATAGATAGATAAACTAGATGTACCGCATCGCGGTACAAAATATGACCGCCGCTCAGGCCTGCACTGGCTTTCCACAAAAATAAATGACGTGGAGTAATTTGGCTGTATTGCGTGTTTATGTATATACCTAAAAAAAGTAATAGTATGTGCATGTCTGTGTGTGTGTGTGTGTGTGTGTGTGTGTGTGTGTGTATGTGTGTGTGTTTGTGTATGTGTGTGTCTGTGTGTGTGTGTGTGTGTCTGTGCGTGTATGTATGTGTGCGTACATGTGTGCGCGTGTGTGTTTGTGTGTGTGTGTCTGTGCATGTGGATTTGTATGTGTGTGTATGGGTGTGTGTCTGTGCGTGTGGATGTCAGTGTGTGTGCATGCTTGCGTTTGTTTGTATTCCTGCATGTGTGTGTGTGACAGTATCATCCTAAACCAGCAACCCTTCACTCAACAGCACCATCTACAGGCCGATGAGTGTACAGTCACTAAATGTGCACATAAATGAATTTATTTTATACCCCCCCATGGATGAAATTCTACAAAACTTAGCAGAGGATACCCCCAGAAGTTGTCAAGTTAATCATACACATGAAATATGGTGCAGTTCTGAACATCTCCACTGAAGATAGGGGCGATTAAAGCAGAATAATATTGCATTTTCATTTTTGATGGGAGGGGCGCAAATCACAAATGAGTGATTATGGGCTAGGTTGATGTGGGCCCTTAAGAGCAACATACCATAAAAATTTCTTCATCCTCGGTGCCACGGTTCAGGTAGTTATTTAGGAAAAACTGCATTTTTTTGGGTTTGGGGGGGCCCAGCGCGGGGGTGGAGTGGCCCCTGGGGACCAAACGAAATTTTTCCGTAGAAGTCTAGTGGGGCTACATGCCCACCAAATTTCATGTTCCCCGGTGTTTCGGTGTCCCTGGTATCGTTGACGAAAAATTTACGGGGGCCCCAGCGCAGGGGGGGGGAAGTGGCCCCCGGGGACCAAACGAAATTTTTTCGTAAAAGTCTAGTAGACCAACATACCATAAAAATTTCTTCATCCTCGGTGCCACGGTTCAGGTAGTTATTTAGGAAAAACTGCATTTTTTTGGGTTTGGGGGGGCCCAGCGCGGGGGGGGGAGTGGCCCCCGGGGACCAAACGAAATTTTTCCATAGAAGTGTAGTGGGGCTACATGCCCACCAAATTTCATGTTCCCCGGTGTTTCGGTGTCCCTGGTATGGTTGACGAAAAATTTACGGGGGCCCCAGCGCGGGGGGGGAAGTGGCCCCCGCGGACCAAACGAAATTTTTCCGTAAAAGTCTAGTAGACCAACATACCATAAAAATGTCTTCATCCTCGGTGCCACGGTTCAGGTAGTTATTTAGGAAAAACTGAATTTTTTTGGGTTTGGGGGGGCCCAGCGCGGGGGGGGAGTGGCCCCCGGGGACCAAACGAAATTTTTCCTTAGAAGTCTAGTGGGGCTACATGCCCACCAAATTTCATGTTCCCCGGTGTTTCGGTGTCCCTGGTATCGTTGACGAAAAATTTAAGGGGGCCCCAGCGCGGGGGGGGAAGTGGCCCCCGGGGACCAAACGAAATTTTTCCGTAAAAGTCTAGTAGACCAACATACCATAAAAATTTCTTCATCCTCGGTGCCACGGTTCAGGTAGTTATTTAGGAAAAACTGAATTTTTTTGGGTTTGGGGGGGCCCAGCGCGGGGGGGGAGTGGCCCCCGGGGACCAAACGAAATTTTTCCTTAGAAGTCTAGTGGGGCTACATGCCCACCAAATTTCATGTTCCCCGGTGTTTCGGTGTCCCTGGTATCGTTGACGAAAAATTTAAGGGGGCCCCAGCGCGGGGGGGGAAGTGGCCCCCGGGGACTAAACGAAATTTTTCCGTAAAAGTCTAGTAGACCAACATACCATAAAAATTTCTTCATCCTCGGTGCCACGGTTCAGGTAGTTATTTAGGAAAAACTGCATTTTTTTGGGTTTGGGGGGGCCCAGCGCGGGGGGGGAGTGGCCCCCGGGGACCAAACGAAATTTTTCCTTAGAAGTCTAGTGGGGCTACATGCCCACCAAATTTCATGTTCCCCGGTGCTTCGGTGTCCCTGGTATCGTTGACGAAAAATTCAGTAAGGTGACGAAAAAAAAAAAAAAAAAAACTTTGACAATCCCTATATGACCGCTTTCGCTAGCTACGCTAGCGGCGGTCATAATAAGTTAGATAGATAGATAGATACACACACACACACACACACATACACGTCTATATTACTAACAGGGGACTATCGCTCTACACTGGCCAAGAGGGGACTAGTGTTTCTGGTCATTTTGAAGAAACAAAAATGACATACAAAATTTTCTTTTAAGCTCTTTTTTCATAATATAACTTCAAATATGCATTTTTTTATTTAAAAAAAAACATGCCAAGTGGGGACCTGAAACTCTGAACGATCTCTATCTATACTAGTGGGGACTTGATAGCCTGCAATGGAGCTGTGTGTGTGTGAACAGTGAAGTGAACTGGCAGTGAAGTCTGCCTTCATTATGTAACTCTCTCTCTCTCTCTCTCTCTCTCTCTCTCTCTATATATATATATATAATATATATATATATATATATATATATATATAACCCATCAGTTATCAAACATTTTTAAATACGATTTTTTTTAGGAAAGACCATTTAAATCTACAACGGGGTAAAAAATACAGACGGCCCGACAGCAACAGTTCAAAAGCAGAGGCGAGAATATCCTCTTATCATTCATAATATTATTTTTCTTATTTAACGCTCTCTCTTCATAGATACTTTCTATGCTTGGTTATGCAGTCCCTAACAATTTACTTGTTACTACTTTTCTTAATAATTTCTTCTGTACCTCAGTAGCAGTTCCATACCAACAAATAATACAGAATATCATAACACTTTCAATGAAAGCACTATAAAACATCAGAAGCTTTATGTTGTGGACATTACAGCAAAGTTATTGCTTTAAGAAATTCATTCTCTGTTGTGGCCTATTAATTAAAACATCATTTTTACTCTAATAAAATCAATAGACATGTCCTTATTTTTCTGTTTCCTTTGTTTCTAGGATGTTGATGTACAGAGATATTCAGTGTTTGAAATATTGCTCAATTTAAATGCAACCAAACATATGTCGTTCGTAACCATCCAACAGTGGACCTTTCTTTAAGATCTAATTCAAAACTTTTGAGTTGACTTGCTGCATCTGGTCATTTTGAAGAAACAAAAATGAAATCATTTTTTTCATAATATAACTTTAAAAAAAATTAAAATTATTTTTTTTTTTAAAATTAAACATGCCAAGATTGAATCTCAACTCTGAACGATCTCTACCTATACAACAGTGGACTCACAATAGCCTGCAATGGAACTGTGTGTGTGAACAGTTAAGTATGTCTTTATTTTGTAACTATAAGTTATATATATTTCTATATAGGCCTTCATAGATACTTTCTATGCTTGGTTATGCAGTCCCTAACAATTTACTTGCCATTGTTATGTGCCATTGCACTCACACATACATGTCTATATTACTAACAGACCAATGTCGCTCTACACTGGCCAAGTGAGGACTCACTGAACGATGTCTATCTATACAAGTGAGGACTTGAACAGTGTGTGTGTGTGTGTGTGTGTGTGTGTGTGTGTGTGTGTGTGTGTGTGTGTGTGTGTGTGTGTGTGTGAACAGTGAAGTGAACTGGCAGTGAAGTCTGTCTTCATTATGTATATATAGTATATTATATAGTATATTATATATTATGCCTTTTATCATTCATAATATTTGTTTATTTTATTTAACACTTATTTTCTCTCTTCATAGATACTTTCTATGTTTGGTTATGCAGTCCCTTTAGGGTTTATAGGATTAATCAAACAGAAATAGCTCTATAAGGTAACGATTTCAGGTCACTATAGTGACCTATATTTAGTATAGCGTAAAGCATACTTTATACAGTGAATAATGATTTTATTCATCAAAATGAACTTCGCGTCCCCAGTTGGATGGTAAAGAACGATACGTGTTTGGCTGCTTTGTACATTTCTTGCCATCACAAACACACTGTAAAGATTTTGGAGGTCAATCTCAAAATGTTATGTCGAAAAACTAAAGTGCAATAAATAATACACGCTTTAGGGTCTGTTTACACGACATAATTTTCAACTGAAAACTGAAAACGTTTTGGCCGTTCATTTCAACGAAAATGCCATTTTGGGGGCCTGACAATGAAAGCTTTTGAAAACGAGTTTTTGTGAGCTCATCTAAAGTGAGGACTAGTTATGCCTTGTAAAGCATTTATAAAGGAGATTTAAAGGCTGTTAATATTTCTATGTTCTCTATCGTGTTGTGTTTGTTTCCTTTTTCTGTTTAGAAGATAACTGAGTCTTTAAATCTCCTTTATAAATTATTTACAAAGCATAACTAGTCCTCACTTTAGATGAGCTCGCAAAATAGTGAACTGACCACTACTAAATGCTTTATAACTGCCTGAATCTACTACATTTACTCACACTTTCTAAGTGATCTTATTAATCACTGTAAACACCTAAATAACTGATTTGTAAATAATGCTATACTTCATTTAGAAATGATAAATTGATAATTAATAAAGTATGAAAATGCAATTATTAAACACATTATAGATATGCTTCTAACTCAATAATACAGCGTTTAAAGGTGTATTTATAAACTGCTTACTAATGTCTGCTTTATGAATTATGATTTATCTGTTTACCAATGCTTAACTAATGATTAATAGGATGCAGTTATTATAAAGGGTTACCATATATATTATATTATATTTCTCAAAATATAACTTCAAATTTGCATTTTTTTTAATAAAAAAAAAAGCATGCCAAGAGGGGATCTGCAACTAAATGTTATAATTATAATGTAATTATTATTATATTAAGATATTAATAATGCGACTGATAGTATTGGCTGCCTATTAATTCAAACATAATTTCTACTCTTAAAAAAAATCAATAGACATGTCCTTATTTTTCTGTTTCCTTTGTTTCTAGGATGTTGATGTACAGAGAAAGTCAGTGTTTGAAATATTGCTCAATTTAAATGCAACCAAACATATGTCGGTCGTTACCATCCAACAGTGGACCTTTCTTTAAGATCTAATTCAAAACTTTTGAGTTGACTCATTTAATGCATCTGGTCATTTTGAAGAAACAAAAATGAAATCATTTTTTCATAATATAACTTTAAAAAAATTAAAATTAAAAAAATTAAAAAAATTAAACATGCCAAGATTGAATCTCAACTCTAAACGATCTCTACCTATACAACAGTGGACTCACAATAGCCTGCAATGGAACTTTGTGTGTGTGTGTGTGTGTGTGTGTGTGTGTGTGTGTGTGTGTGTGTGTGTGTGTGTGTGTGTGTGTGTGTGTGTGTGTGTGTGTGTGTGTGTGTGTGTGTGTGTGTGTGTGTGTGTGTGTGTGTGAACAGTTAAGTATGTCTTTATTTTGTAACTATAAGTTATATATATTTATATATAGGCCTTCATAGATACTTTCTATGCTTGGTTATGCAGTCCCTAACAATTTACTTGCCATTGAAATGTGCCATTGCACTCACACATACATGTCTATATTACTAACAGACCAATGTCGCTCTACACTGGCCAAGTGAGGACTCACTGAACGATGTCTATCTATACAAGTGAGGACTTGAACAGTGTGTGTGTGTGTGTGTGTGTGTGTGTGAACAGTGAAGTGAACTGGCAGTGAAGTCTGTCTTCATTATGTATATATAGTATATTATATAGTATATTATATATTATGCCTTTTATCACTCGTTTTGAAAACGATGCCTTTACCATCTGCATGTAAACAACATAAACGTGAATTTGTGAAATTGTTACGTCATTCCAACCCGGTCACACTAAATGCGTCTCTATAGCACACATTGTGTTTATTGTGCAATTTATACGTGCATATGATAGGCATGGGTGGGTTTAGGGTAGGTTTAGTAGTGGTGTGTAATATGTATTATATGTTTGGTTAGGATTAGTTTTGTAGGATGTGTGTGTATTACACTCAATAAAGTGCGTATTATATGCATGTAAAAAAATATATTTTCGCGTAAAAATTGCACGATAAACACAATGCGTGCCATAGAGATGCATTTTCATGAGATCAGGCAGGTCATGCACAAGTATATAACATGGTCACATGCGTACTTATCATCACGTGTTCACATGTTCATGAGTATTTGAGTTGTTTTTTTTGTTTTGTTTTTTTGACAAAGTAAGAAAGGTTTGGGGTGTGCTTTTAGATGGGCCTTTAAAATTTGACAAACAAATATCTTCAGTAATTGGATCTAGTTTCTATCAACTCCGTCTTTTGTCTAAAATTAAACACTTCCTAACTGACAAAACACTAGAGATGGCTGTTCATGCTTTTATTACCTCCCATTTAGACTACAGCAACTCATTGTATTGCGGTATTTTCAAGTCACAAATCGCTCGCCTTCAACTGGTCCAAAATGCTGCAGCAAGATTTATTCACAAAAGTAGTAAATATAATCACATAATGATGATGATACATTTTATTTATATTGCGCTTTTCTGCTTTACATATAGCCTCACATTCAAGCTGGGGGCAAGCTGGGGCCAGTTGTACTGTTAGAGGGGCCAGTTTAGACCTTATTGTTGTCATATCATTTTCTGCACTGCACTATAGGCATTAACAGGCAAAATACCATGATTACCAATCATTCAACAATGTATTTGCATTGCCATTATATTTTTAAAATTTGCATTACATATTCAGAATCAGTCACATTAACTGCATTCTACGATTTTTGTGTTTTTTTGCAAAAAGATCAGCAAATTCATCTAGATTTAAGGCCTTTTCCCTCCTTGACTCAATACTTAGAACACCTAAATTGCTTAATCTGTCATCTGACATTGTGGACCTGAGATAGGTTTTCACCAGCTTTAGTGCATACAATATAATATACAATTAAATTATGCTTATTTTAAATGTATTGTGCAGGCTAGGTATAAAAAATATAGGAAAAACCATGATAATATGAAACGCTTCAAAACAGAGCGCACAAAGCGCGTATGCGCATCGCGGGTGCAGAATGATGTGCTCAAAGCAACATGGAGTCACAGTGTTCAGCGCTGCACAAGTGCGCATTTAAAAGTTCACGGCACAAAGCGAAGAAATTTCGAGCGCACAAATCCTAGTGTAGCCTATATCTGTCCAACAGTTTATTGATCATTTGTTTCTTCACATAGTGAAGTTTTAAAAAGTTATTGTGCGTTTGATGCCGATTCATAGTCCTTGTGGTGTGAACAGGCACACGGTAGCGAGTCGTTTTAAAACAGCAACAAACATAAAATACAAATACACAAAATAAAGTCATTTTATGCAAATCCACAGCCTTTTATCTACAGATCAAGCATTATAATGTGTATATATCATATTGGAGAGAGTTTTACCGTGCATATATATAACATAATATAAATTAACATTACAAAAGTTAATGATAGTACATTTCAAATACCAAAAATTGACAATTAAGTGATTTTGTTCGAGTCAAAAATATTACTTAACATTAATGAACCAACGGTACACATTTTATACTTTAGCAATCTTATGGGTTGTGGTCTCTCAGACATTGGCAGTAATAAAAATACAATAAAAACATAGTTTCCCTTTGGACTTAAATTACATATCTTTGTGGTATACGGTAGAAATATTGCACATTTCAGTCTAGCTTAGGTTTTTAAAATAAATAACACAGTCTTGGAAATAATATGTAAGCATGTGCAAATAAGCCTGTATAGTAAATCAAGTTCTGTTGGTCTTTGTGTTTAAGTGAGAAATTAATTCATTTAAATTGAAAGATCTCAATGTTTATAAGATCTTTCAATTATGTTTAACAGTTTTGAGCGTATAAAAGAGTGTATAAAAATGGGCTCTGAGTTTTGGCAGTGGTTGTGTCTAAGTGAAATATGTAGTTTGGAAGATGTAGTCACTGAATGCATTAATACAACATTGAATGACACAGACATTTGCAACACTTCTACAGTAATACCGTAGTAAAATATTTTCAGAATCTAAAAAATTAAATACTATCAAAACAATTAGATGTAGCTGAACACATACAGGTATTAATCTTTCAGTTTCATCACCATCTATAAAAAGGGGAAACTTGGGGGAAATGTGTACTGTACTGTAAACAATGACCATGTGACATAAAATGCTGTGAATTCTGAACAACAGAAAACAGCAGAAATATGTTAGAATTCTACCCGTTATTTGTGTGTTTTTTTATTTAACGTGTGTTTTTGGGGGGTAAAACCTTTTCTAGTGTTCTGGAAGAATGAGTTGATCTGAGAATGAAGTTTCAGTGCTTTTTGAATGTGAAATGAACTGCTGTCAAGCTGTAAGTTGGTTTGGAGAAGATATCATGGTCTTTTAACCTGATATCATTTAAGACATCATTTAAGACTGTGGTATAAATGATTGAATGATTTAACCATAACTCATTACTATCCTTGATATTCTAAAATAGGTATTTTTCATGTGTATGTAGACTAGGGTGTGTGAATTAAGTTGTTGCACTTCCCCCCCACACGCAATTTACATATCAATGCAGGAAGGCCTTAAAGGCCAGTGTTTTTCTTAGGTGAGAAAACTGGCCAACAACCCCCAGAGTACTTAGTTACCAATATCTGTGCAACTTCTCAAATACACTAGAATAAACTAGAGAAAACGCTGGGATTTACCCTGCCAAATTAAATTAAATTACAGGTTTTTACAATCGCTAAGACACATTTCTCAATATTTAGGTACATTTTCAAAACTCTTCACTCAGTTCTCCTAACCAACTTACAGCTTGACAGCAGTTCATTTCACATTCAAAATGCACTGAAACTTCATGTCTCAGATCAACTCATTCTTCCAGAACATTAGAAAAGGTTTCACCCATACACTTAGTGATACACTTTGTCACACATAAAACAAAAAAACACAAACAACAGGAGCATTACACAATGTTTTCTTTTGTAAAATGCTTTCATAAAACAAGAATGACACTATCTACTGTTTATAATTCACTGCAGTTGATGTTACATAATCCTTTTTGATTACAGCCCAGTTATCATCTATGATAATATTGAGCAGGTGGATACCTATAAGTATCTAGGTGTGGTCATTGATCGTTCATTTACTTGGAAAGCCAACATTGATTATCTTTGTTCAAAATTCCGGCAACGATTTTATTTTTTTAAGAAGACTTAGGCTGTTTGGTGTAAATCAGAGAATTATGCAATTATTTCATTATGCCGTTTTAGGTAGTCTTTTAAATTATAGGATGCAAACTTCATATGGCAATCTTTCGGTCCAATTAAAATCACAGCTTGCACGTCTTGTGAAAACTGCAATGTAAGTTATGGGTGTAAGAGAGTACTCATCACTTCAATCAATTTACGAATCGTGGATTTTTAAAAATGCACAGACAATAGTGAGTGATTCAAGCCATGTTTTATTTCCAATGTATCAGCTTCTGCCATCATGGAGACGGTATAGAGTCCCACTGAGTAAGAGGAACCGTTAGAGTATCTATTAATATGTTAAATAGCAAGATGTAGTTATACATATATGTAGTTTTAAACTCTTTTTGGTTTGTGTGTGTATGTATATGTTGTGTACTAATGCAGCTTTGAGTCCAAGACAAATTTCCTGAAAAAGGACAATAAAGTAAAGTATACTAACAAACTAACTTTTTAACATTACTGTACTAAAATATTCCTAAGTTTCCCCTTTTGTATAGATGGTGATGAAACTGAAAGACTAACACTTACATCTAATTATTTTGATATTATTATATTTTAATGTCAATGTCAATGTCAAATTTATTTATATAGCACCATTTATCCCAACCGAGGTTGACCAATGTGCTGCACATCTTATAATAGACAATTGCACAGAACAAATAAGCAATAAAAACATCATAATAAAACAAACATTTCAATACCACTTCCTCACTAAGTATATGCTAATTCAAAAAGATGCGTTTTTAGCATAGTTTTAAAAACAGATAAGGATGATACAGAGCGAATACACAGAGGTAATGCATTCCATAATCTGGGGGCAGCTACTGAAAAAGCCCGGTCGCCTCTGCACCTCAGCTTTGACTTTGGGATACATAGCAGTTTCTGATCAGAATCAGAATATCTATTTCAATGTGATATTACTGAAATTAATTTTTAACAGTTTAACAGTACTATTATTATTAACAGTTTTAAAAAGAGTATGTAAACATGTGCAAATTAGCCTGTATAGAACATAAAGTTCTGTTGGTGTTTGTGTTTAAGAATAATTAATGTAAATGGAACAAAATGCATTCAATGACATCTTTCAAAGCAGTGATCCACAGTTTAGCTCACATAGACGGATGGTGTGATCACTGTGTGAAGAGAGTTTTGAAAAAGTGACTTTAGAATTGGGAAACTTACATTTTATTTGTGTTTGGAATAATCATTAATTTAGTTTCATTGTAAACATAGTGCTAAACAAGTAAACAAGATTTTATATTTAAATATTATATTATAATATATGATACTGATTTCAGAAAATCCCTGGGAGTGTGAATGAACAGAAATCAAACAATCGCGGGACAAATTATCAGTGTATTTTCCGGAATCTCTGTGTGAACGGGGCTTATGTGAGCCAAACTGTGGATCATTTATTATTGCTTTGGCAAAAACATTTTTTATTTCTCACTTAACACAAACACCAACAGACATTTATGTTCTATACAGGCCAATTTGCAGATGTTTACATTCTCTAATCAAAACTGATGTTCAAAACCTAATATTTAAATTCTGAATCTAAAAAAAACTAAAACAAAAAAATTATATTTAACTAAACACCTATACAAGTGTTAATCTCAGTTTCATATTTTTGTACAGTATTGTAAACGTGGATAATGTAACATTAACTGCAGTGAACAGTAGATAGTGTAATTCTTGTTTTATTTATTTTTTAAATACATTTTTACAAAAGAAAACTTTACAAAATAAATTTGGCAGGGTAAATCCCAGCGTTTTCTCTAGTTTATTCTAGTGTATTTGAGAAGTTGCACAGATATTGGTAACTAAGTACTCTGGGGGTTGTTGGCCAGTTTTCTCACCTAAGAAAAACACTGGCCTTTAAGGCCTTCCTGCATTGATATGTAAATTGCGTGTGGGGGGGGAAGTGCAACAACTCAATACACACCCTAGTCTACATACACATGAAAAATACCTATTTTAGAATATCAAGGATAGTAATGAGTTATGGTTAAATCATTCAATCATTTATACCACAGTCTTAAATGATGTCTTAAATGATATCAGGTTAAAAGACCATGATATCTTCTCCAAACCAACTTACAGCTTGACAGCAGTTCATTTCACATTCAAAAAGCACTGAAACTTCATTCTCAGATCAACTCATTCTTCCAGAACACTAGAAAAGGTTTTACCCCCCAAAAACACACGTTAAATAAAAAAACACACAAATAACGGGTAGAATTCTAACATATTTCTGCTGTTTTCTGTTGTTCAGAATTCACAGCATTTTATGTCACATGGTCATTGTTTACAGTACAGTACACATTTCCCCCAAGTTTCCCCTTTTTATAGATGGTGATGAAACTGAAAGATTAATACCTGTATGTGTTCAGCTACATCTAATTGTTTTGATAGTATTTAATTTTTTAGATTCTGAAAATATTTTACTACGGTATTACTGTAGAAGTGTTGCAAATGTCTGTGTCATTCAATGTTGTATTAATGCATTCAGTGACTACATCTTCCAAACTACATATTTCACTTAGACACCACCACTGCCAAAACTCAGAGCCCATTTTTATACACTCTTTTATACGCTCAAAACTGTTAAACATAATTGAAAGATCTTATAAACATTGAGATCTTTCAATTTAAATGAATTAATTTCTCACTTAAATTGGCCATAAATTTTAATTCGTTGCTGCCAATAGGGATGGGTATTGTTCGGTATTACTACTCTTACCAATACTCCTTATCGATCCGGTACTTTAACGGTATTCTTATCGGTTCTTTTTGTTATATAAAAAAAAAAGGGTAAAAAATTATTTAGAACATAATTAATATTGCTTTATATTTTGAAATGTAAAATAAATATCTATAACAAAAGAAAAAGCAATGCTTTAACAAAACAAATAAAAATGTGTTATGCAGAAGGGTGCAGGCTTATGTGTTTTATATTCAGAAGACATAGGACACCAAAAACAAAGTACAAACACATGGTCAAACAAAAAAAGTATACAATAAAACAAATATACAAGTTATATACCCAGTGCTTTAATTTCAGTAATGTCTACTGACATTACTGTTCAGGAGTAATATGGGCTAAAAAGACATCTAATAAAGTCAGATGTAAAATAACACTGCATAGTTTATCATTGATAGATTAAAGCTTATATCATTCCAGAGCTGTGACTGATTTTCTCTTTGCCTTTTGTTGTTTGATTCACATTAATGGAGCAATCGTCAGCAGGATTATTAGACTGCTGCCTCTTTAAGACCAAATGCAGATCGAATCATTATTACGCATCATATTTTCTCCCAACCATTTACGTCATTTTAAGACATAAACTGTATTTAAGTGAATAAACTGTTTAAGTGAATCTCCAAGACGGTCATTTTGACATATTTGTGTGTATATTTGATCGTTTAGATGCGCACACGAAGCCCAAAATATACGTTGCTTGTCTCGTTGCGGTGTGTTTCGGAGCGCGTGCCGCATTTGGAACAGCGTCTATTGTGTACATTTTGGTACTTTTAATAGCCTTTTAATAGCCTTTTATTATCAAACGCGTCCCGCAGTTTAGCAACAGTATAGACTTTACAACAATCACCGATCGTGCAGATTCTGACGTTACGTTTGGGTTTTACATTTACATTTACATTTATGCATTTGGCAGACGCTTTTATCCAAAGCGACTTACATTGAGTTATCCTATACATTTATACATAGGTATGTGCAATCCCCTGGGATCGAACCCAAGGTTGATAACGCAATGCTCTTACCACTGAGCTACAGGAAAGCTGTTTTAGGTGTTTTAGGGAGAAATGACAGCGCACCGCTGTGAAGGGAAGGAAGTTACGCTGGAGAGAATGCGGCTTTAGTTTTTAATGGTTATACCTCAAATATCTTCTTTTTTTATAATCATTGGAAGCCAAAATCTAAATCTAAAATAAAATTAGTTTAATATCAAAGATCTAAAGTGTAAAGTGTAACTCTATCTCTCACACACACACACACACACACACACGCTCTCCTCTCTCTCTCTCACACACACACACACACACACACACACGCTCTCTCTCTCTCACACACACACTCTCACACACACACACACACACACACACACACGCTCTCTCTCTCACACACACTCTCTCTCTTTAGCAAAAATGCATCACAGACAAATGGTTCAATATTATTATATATAAAAGTGGCTGGCGGGATTAAATTTGCAAGATAATAATTTCTTAATAGCAATAATAAATAGCACGTGTACCTTCTTAATTTCTCCAGTACCGACAGCAGAACCGATAACGTCCGAGCTTATCGATCCAGCGGTCTTTCATAATTCAGCACCAGGGCCCGTTTAATACCGGGTTTCAGTACCCATCCCTAGCTGCCAACTGGGGTGGCAAGGCTTTCTTTTAGGGTGGCATTTGCCTGAACTGTGTGAACTGTTGTGCAAAATGTGTTTACAAGAGATGAGAAGCTGATTGGGGGCCACTGTAGATCGACATGTAAAACCACCAATCACATAGTGCTTTTCCTGTGACGTAAGAACATTTGAAATCGACAATCAACGCACACATTTTTGTTGAAGAAATTGGTGAAAAATGTCCGTTGTCTAAATTAGAGGTCGACCGATTTGTCAGATTTGCGGAACTATCATTATCGGCAAAAATCCACACCGACAGTTTTTACGGGTTGTGTCCGTTGCTGGAGCGGCTGAGAAGAGTGCGCTGTCATTATTGGATGAGAGCGCATTATTGGACGAGAGCGCCCTCTAGAGGACAGATAACAAACTATCACTGACACCGCGTGTTGTTCACGTTAACACGCAGCATGGAGAGCGCTGACACTTCAGATGCGCATTTAAAACAACAACAGCGAAGCGGTATGAATACAGAACACTAAAGTAGTGATGGCCAAACGTTCCTGAACCACTGAGACCTCGCAGCCCATTGCTTCAGCTAAAGGTTCATTACTCGAAGCTTCATTCAGCATTGCTCACTAGTGACACCTAGCTACTGTGCGAAGAAATAGCAGACAAATTGATTATTTCTGAACCAGTGTCCAAAATCTCTCCAGCCTTGGAAAAGATCCTTTCACAAGGAACAGAGGATGCAGGGGAACATAAATGCCAGTGTCAGCTGGTGTAAATGAGGACACTGATGCTCCTGTTGAGACAGGGGAGGATTCTCCTCTTTCTTGCTGCTCCATTACCAGGAAAAAGGAAGAGGTCACAAAAAGCAAACAAATCCAAAAGGGCAGTCCAGTCCAGATCTAAAAGAGCAATCCAAATAATCTTATCTAATTAATATAACAAGACTATAATATAGCTACTATAATTAATAATAACAACACACTATATCTATTCTATATCTATAATGTAATAATATACAGCCCTAACACATATATGACACAATAATGACAGTGATAGTTCTCTAACTCTCTGACACTACTACAACTGCCTCTACTACTCCTGCAACACCCACAAGGTGGCGCGAGTTTCGAACCCCCTTTATCCGGAAGCGACACTCAGACCGAACCGATGACGTATCCACACAAACCGAGGCCTCGTTTGTCATTAGTCACGTGATCTTCACGTTAACAACACAAGCCTGGAATCGCGGCTTCATCTGGCACACGCATCTTATCTCGACACAAGCTCCGACGCCTTGGCTCAGATGTCACATCACTACACTAAAGCACATATTGCCATATCATTATAAAGTAAGTAATTTGTTGCCTAGATGCTGCATTAGCAGAGAAAGAACAGCAGTGTGTTTGCCGTCGAGTCTGCTAGGACTCTAACATTAGTACCTCAGGCGATTAAAGCCACAAAAACACACGCAAATCTCACCCAAATGTTTAATGTCACAATTGTTACCATCTATTTCCATTAGTTTATATCCAGCTGGTCACTTTTATGCATTCATTAGCCGGCGAAGTTGCATATTTAAAGCTATAGTGACGTGATTGCTTTCTCAACATTGATATGTTCAAGCAGCCATAAACTAATCATAAACGCATTCGATTTCAGTTATTTTTTTATCACTGCAATAAATATTGTTATTTTGATTAGATAATCATCAAGTGAAGTGTTCGAGCACCTGCTCCTTTGCCCCTTGGTGCCCAAAGTGCCCTTTTGTCAAGGCAAAATTTCTTACAAATTTTTTTTTTTTTTTGTGGATGCCTGCCCAACAGTGTTGTGCCTGAACGCGTTCATTGAACGATAGTTCCTGAACTCGTTCATATTTTGGGCGAACGTGAACTGAACGTACTCTATTACTGCCTGATGAACGTTACTGTGAACTTGTTCATTCTGGTGTCTGTGAACGGCACGCTCTCTCAGTTTAACTTCGTTCAAAAGGGTGCAATATTTCTATAGAAATGTATTTGTCCCGTTCGGAACCTCCGTTGTCCCGTTTATTGACGCTGATCTAACCACTGATGTATGACTGAATCTGATACAACAGCAACACGGCACTTGATCACGACACCGGTCATCATCCAATCAAGTCTACACTCACGCGCATCAGACCATACGAATAACAAACTCTAAATTGAGAATTAATTATTATTTTGGGACAAATCATTGTTTGATTTGCGCACAGAATCCTCCGCTGTCTGGTCGCTTCGATCCGGACTCGCGCTAACGGCAAATCCCTTTCACTGTCCGACTGGGTTTTGATTTTGGCAAATCAGTTTGAACGAATTCAAACAACGTGATTATTGTGAGTCCAACATACATCCAGCCACGCAAGAAAGCATGAAATCGTCCTGAGTCGAATAATATACTGATGTGATTTGCTGACCAAGAAACATTTCTGATTATTATTAATGTAAAAAAAAAATAAAAAAAATAAAAAAAAACAGGATTCTTTGATGAATAAAAGGTTCAAAGTAAATTTATCCAAAATAAAAAAAACTTAACATTATAAATGTACTTGCTGAATAAAAGTAGGCTATTAATTTCTTTAATTTCTTTAAAAGTATATAATTACAAAAGCTTTCTATTTCAGATAAATGCTATTATTTTGAACTATGGTTTGTGTGTAATATGACTTTAATCAAAACAAATGTGTTGTCTGAAAACCTTTTAAACCTGAAATGACATATAGGCCTACTGTGTTATGTTGGCCTAGCAGCCTACAAATATTTTGAGTGTCCCTCATTTTCATATAAAGAACCATGCACGATTGTCCCGCATTTGTTTAGTTGGCAACCCTACCAATGCTATGTAAACCCTGGTTGGATAAGGATTTTAAAATTGGATATGAAGATGAAATCTGACGCATAGTTTCAGTGTTAAAACTGATAACATAATTGCTGTCTGTGGTTTTATATGGGCTGTGGCAATAATTTTGAAAAATAATAGCTCGCAGCAACATATGGAAAAAAAGAACTGAACTAGTTCATTTTTTGGAACTGTGAACTTTAGTTCAAAATTTTGAAGTTTGAACTATGAACTGAACTAGTTCATTTTAAAATTTGTGAACTGAACTTTGAACTAGTTCATGTAGAAAGTGAACTTTCCCAACACTGCTGCCCAATCAAACTATTAGTAAAATTAATGAATAATAATTTAGCCGTAAATAAAATGACCCACATGATGACCTTTCACCTGACGAACTCATCCGGGACGATTCCTCACGCTGCACGCGCACTACCAGAGGATATCTTCAACTCTGCGGCTGCTGGTAAGTGGTGTTTCATTCTCAGCGTTTGTTTACTTATTATTATTATTATTATTTTACAAGAACGACGTGAAGAGAGCATGCAGAGATGTTGTTTATATCGCTGTGTGTAGGCTGTAGAAGTAACGTTAACTTGCTGTTTGAGGGAGAAAAGTTTCACGGGCGTCGAGGGGTCTTTTTATGTTATTTGACTAAAAACTATTATTTATACTTTAAACTATTATTATTATTATTACAGTATTTATTTAAAAAACGTAGAGTGCCTTGGGTAGGGCTTACCAGTATCTTATGTTTTGTGTGCAGCAGCCTCTGTGAACATCTCCTCTAGCAGCCTGGGCAGAGTCAGCTTTACAGCAGGTCAGTGAGCTAGTGAGCCAGTTCCAAACACTGTCAGTAATCTTTACATCTTGTCATGGTCACATAAAAATTGTTTAATCAGCTAATATATCTCCTATATGTTTGTATTAATGTCTACAGTCTCAGATCAGCTCCAGCAGCAGCAGTATCAGCAGCAAACTCACTTAAGGACTTTAGTAAGATTTACCAGAACAGGTATCACATTAATGTTAAAAATCTTGTAAAGTATTAATTGCTGTATTTTTTTCTGTTTGCTTTGTTTTTATTTTCATTGTATAAATGTAACTCTTGTATTTTTGTAAATCAGTTTTTGCCATGAAAACAGCCACAGATGCTGACATGGCATTAAATAAAACTGTACTGTACGAAACATGGGCCACATTGGTTTTGTCCTACACAGTTACAGCTGTTCTTTATTATTCTGTATAACAGAGAAGAAAAAGCCATCAGTTATTAATAGGCAGTGTTGTGCTAGTTACTAAGAAATAGTAACTAGTTACAGTTACTTCATTCAAAAAGTAACTAAATTACTTTGTTGATTACTTACACCAAAAAGTAATGCATTACTGTTAAAAGTAACTTTTTAGTAACTTTTTTAAAGAACGTTCTTTAATGTTCCCATTAATGCCCTTTTATGCTGGTCTATACAAACACAAAACTGACTTAAACAGAAAGTCATTTTTAAACACTATTTTATTTAAGTCAGACCAGCACAAACTGAATATATCACAAGGATTTCATTAATAAATAACAAAACAAGCTGAATAATATATTCAGAATCAAAACCTAAAGTGGCTTCTGCATCATAAAAGCTGTTGTGTTGAGCCCTTAAACATTTTCCTTTCACAGCTTAAGTATGAAAACTATCAACAATGTACAACATAGCTGTCACGAACTGCTCGGAGACACGAAGGTTCAGATCCAAATGCAGCTTTTATTTAAGGCGCAATCCAAAGGCGTAATCCAAAGTACAGGCAATAGGTCAAAACACAGGTAGGCAGTCCAAACAAACAAATAAACAAACAAACAAACAAACAAACAATCAAAACAGGCAGGGGTCAGAGGCAAAAGAGTAATCCAGGGAACAGGCAAGAAATCCAAAAAACCAAGAGACATGAAAACAGGGAAAACGCTCAGAAATGCAGTGTGACACAAACAAGACTTCGCGGTGAGTGAATGAATGAACATGGTATAAATAGACAGACTAACAGGATGAGACAGGTGAATGCAATCAGTGAATGAGGTACAGGTGAATGTGATCAGTGATAAGTGATGATGAGTCCGGGCAGTGAGTTATGGGAAATGTAGTTTGTGAGTGAAACATGATAGTCTGGTGTGGAGTGCCCTCTGGAGGCTTTCAAGGGCACTCCAGCTGGTTATCGTTACATAGCCCCTCCCCAAAGAGCGGCTTCCAGACGCTCCAAAACTGTCCAGGTGGGAGGTGGCCCGGAGGCGGGATGGAGGGCCAGGTCCGTGGAGCGGAAGAGGACCTTGAGACTGCGGTAATACGGGAGGCCAGAATGGAGCAGGCAGAGCAGGCAACTAGGGCGGAGCAGGCTGTGCAGGCGACCAGGGCGGAGCAGGCTGTGCAGGCGACCAGGGCGGAGCAGGCTGTGCAGGCGACCAGGGCGGAGACGACCCTTCAGGCGGCCAGGGAGGAGACGACCCTTCAGGTGGCCAGGGCGGAGACGACCCTTCAGGTGGCCAGGGCGGAGACGACCCTTCAGGCGGCCAGGGCGGAGACGACCCTTCAGGCGGCCAGGGCGGAGACGACCCTTCAGGCGGCCAGGGCGGAGACGACCCTTCAGGCGGCCAGGGCGGAGACGACCCTTCAGGCGGCCAGGGCGGAGACGACCCTTCAGGCGGCCAGGGCGGAGACGACCCTTCAGGCAGCCAGGGAGGAGACGACCCTTCAGGCGGCCAGGGCGGAGACGACCCTTCAGGCGGCTATGGCACAGGAACAGACACCGGCTCAGGAACAGGAACAGACACGGGAACAGACACCGGCTCAGGGACAGACACCGTGGCAGCGGCTACTATCTTGTCCGAAGATACTGGCTCAGCGGAGACCATCTTGTCCTGAGACACTGGCTCGGCGGCGACCATCTTGTCCTGAGACACTGGCTCGGCGGTGGCCATCTTGTCCTGAGACACTGGCTCGGCGGTGGCCATCTTGTCCTGAGACACTGGCTCGGCGGTGGCCATCTTGTCCTGAGACACAAGCGTGGTTTCGGCCATCTTGTCCGAAGACACAGGCGTGGAGTCGGCCATCTTGTCCGAAGACACAGGCGTGGAGTCGGCCATCTTGTCCGAAGACACAGGCGTGGAGTCGGCCATCTTGTCCGAAGACACAGGCGTGGAGTCGGCCATCTTGTCCGAAGACACAGGCGCAGAAAGAGGAAGAGGAACAGATTCAGGCTCAGGAACAGATTCAGTCTCGGCGGGACGAGACTCTTGATGGGCGGACGTGATGTGAAGCTCAGTCTCTGGATCGGCTGACGTGACGTGAAGCTCAGTCTCTGGGTCGGCAGAAGTGACGTGAAGCTCAGTCTCTGGGTCGGCAGAAGTGACGTGAAGCTCAGTCTCTGGGTCGGCAGAAGTGACGTGAAGCTCAGTCTCTGGGTCGGCAGAAGTGACGTGAAGCTCAGTCTCTGGATCAGGATCAGCGCGCTCTGAGCTTGACGGGACCAGTGGCGGCGAGGGCTTTGAGCTGGGCAGGACCAGCGGCGAAGAGGGCTCTGGGCTGGACAGGACCAGCGGTGAAGAGGGCTCTGAGCTGGACAGGACCAGCGGCGAAGAGGGCTCTGGGCTGGACAGGACCAGCGATGAAGAGGGCTCTGAGCTGGACAGGACCAGCGGCAATGAAGAAGGCTCTGTGCTGGACGAGACCAGCGGTGAAGAGGGCTCTGAGCTGGACGGGACCAGCGGTGAAGGCTCTAGCTTGGCGGGCATGTCGCTTGCTGTCTCAGGCGCGGCGGGCATGACGCTCTCAGTCTCAGGGGCGGCGGGCATGACGCACACCTTGGCTTCGGCAGATTTGGCGTGAAGTGCGGGCTCGGCTGGACTGGCGTGAAGTGCGGGCTCGGCTGGACTGGCGTGAAGTGCGTGCTCGGCTGGACTGGCGTGAAGTGCGGGCTCAGGGGATGCTGTGAGATTGTGGGACCCCTCATCCACAAAGCCCACAGTAAACGACGAGCCGCTTATCCGAAGAGCGAGGTCGACATATTGTATAAAAGTCCATTGAGGGGTGTTGTCAGGCATGAGGTACTCTAACATGTCCTCAAGCCCATAGCGGAACATGTCTTTTAAGACCGCATCGTTGAGGTCCACCCCATGGCAGAGCTCACAAAACTCCTCCACATAGTTCTCAATCGGGCGGTCACCTTGGCTGAGACGGAAGAGACGGATTACTGGGTCCATGGTTTGCATCGCTGCTGGATCTTGATGTGGCAAAGTCTTCTGTCACGAACTGCTCGGAGACACGAAGGTTCAGATCCAAATGCAGCTTTTATTTAAGGCGCAATCCAAAGGCGTAATCCAAAGTACAGGCAATAGGTCAAAACACAGGTAGGCAGTCCAAACAAACAAATAAACAAACAAACAATCAAAACAGGCAGGGGTCAGAGGCAAAAGAGTAATCCAGGGAACAGGCAAGAAATCCAAAAAAAACAAGAGACATGAAAACAGGGAAAACGCTCAGAAATGCAGTGTGACACAAACAAGACTTCGCGGTGAGTGAATGAATGAACATGGTATAAATAGACAGACTAACAGGATGAGACAGGTGAATGCAATCAGTGAATGAGGTACAGGTGAATGTCATCAGTGATAAGTGATGATGAGTCCGGGCAGTGAGTTATGGGAAATGTAGTTTGTGAGTGAAACATGATAGTCTGGTGTGGAGTGCCCTCTGGAGGCTTTCAAGGGCACTCCAGCTGGTTATCGTTACAATAGCACAAAACATTTTGAAATAAATAAATGAAAGCAATCTGAATTATTCAGAATCAATTTCGAGAAACTCAGCACCAAAAAAACTGCTATTATTGACAAACATAAATCATATGCATTAAAAAAAAAAAACATAAAAAATATAAATGCTGTTTAAAAATGAAATCTATGAGCAATTTTCAACCTAACCACAAATTAAAGTAAGCTGTGTGTATTCAAAGTGCAAAATCTGCTGTTCTACATGTCCATAAAAATGTAAAAATAAAATGTAAAAAAATATAATTGTCTTCAGTTCATTTTTTTATATTCTTTATCCAAGTAGTTGGAAAAAGTTTTTCATCCCATTTGCTGTGTGCCGCCTGAACATGTTCTCATGCTAACAAGCTGCCTGAACGCCGGCGACTGGCTAACAGTCCGGTTAAAATCTAGTCGCTGTTGTTTGGCTGGAGGGGCTTGACTCACTTCGAGCATGTCCACCGACACCGGGTTAGCTTCTAGCTAACTCGAAACTCGTCTTGCTCTCGCCTTGACTCGCCATGACTGCCGCAAATAAACGGAAACACGCCCACAGTGCGTCGGCGTGTTTACAGTGGTTGGCATCCACCAATCCTACAATGCGTCGCTGCTGTAAACAGGTTAGGCTGTAGGCTACACTTCAGCCAAAATTAATTAATTTAAAAAAGTAACGGACAACGCACCATATGGTAACAATATTACTACAATATTAGTTAATTTATTTAAAAAGTAATGCGTTACAGTATTAGTTACTGCCAAAAGTAACTGCGTTACAGTAATGCGTTACTGCCCAACACTGTTAATAGGTGCACATAAATAATTTTTTTAACTTTTAAACTTAAAATTTGTCTTTTCTGTTCTGTTTCTTTTTCAAAACTGCATCAATGCATTTGCTGCCGTATCGATACAGAATCATCCGTATTGATATATTGCTGTACTTTGAGCACCTGCCCCTCCAGAGGTCTCTGCACGGCCCTGCTCATTACCTTGTGTTATTGCCCATTCCACTGCCACAGACGCATCCTTTATGAACAGCCGCCTAGCACTAGCGATGTGTTCACGGTCCTTCATTGAGGCGTCACAGGACAGCGGTTAATCGCCTCAGCAACCATATAGATACGGGCATTTCCCGCCAAAGTAAAGAGCTATTAATTACGAAAACAATTATTTATTTTTGCTAATTATTATTTTATTTCAGCTAGTTTTTCAGTAACTGTTGTTAGTTTCGTTTAGTTTTAGTTTTACATTTGTTATGAATTTTTTTTTTTTTTTTTTTGAAAATGCTTTTTGACCAATAGTTTTAGTCTTAGTTTCAGTTTTCGTTTACGAAAATAACCTTGCTCGTGTCAGGTCTTGTCATTGTGGGTCTTATATGATATTATAATTAAACTCACACATACTGTTGTTATATTTACACCAAAGATGAAGACAAGGATGATGAGGTTCAAAATAACAAAGTTTACTTGAGTCAAACAAACGAAAGCAGTAATCCAACACGATAAAACGTAACAGTGTGAACCGTACACACACAACACCAGACAAAGAGCTGACAGAAACTGAAGGCTTAAGTTATGTCGAGCTGATGAGGGTGATTGATTGCATGTGTGGATGATTTAACGAGTTTAGACAATTCTTCCTCTCCTATTGCAACAAATGAATGAATTTTTCCTCAGGGAGACTACAGCGCACTGCCTGGTGTGATACTGTAGTAGACGGTTGCATAGTTATAATTTTGTCCCTAATATTATCAATCTTGTAAGAAGTTCATGAAGTCATTACTGCTGTGCTCTTTGGAAACTTCAGGAGTAGAAGCTGTATCGATAACCACGCCACGACCGATGAATAAGTAATGGAAGTTTGCCTTCAGCGTTGTCAGGGTCTTCAGCTGTACCACGAGCCCGTAAATGTCGAACTCAAATTTTAGCGTGTCGTCGGACATTGCGACTGTTGTGAGAAATATGGGTATTCTCATGTCCTCGTCACGGTGGAATTATAACAATATGTCAAATTATAATTGTATGTATATCACTAATGAGTGTGTATATATATATATATATATATATATATGTGTGTGTGTGTGTGTGTGTGTGTGTGTGTGTATGTCTGTATGTGTGTGTGACTGCGAGTCTGTATGTGTGTCTGTGAGTACATCACTAATGTGAGCCTTTTATATTTACAGTTCGGCCAGGAGACATCGACCCCTTACTTTTGAGATGTACAACTCCCGTTTAGATGCAAGTCTCCATTTGGTTAGTTCACCCATTTTGCACACTATGTATACAATTATCTGTGCGTGTGCATGTGTTTCAGTGTGTGTCTGTATGTGTGTCTGTGTACATAAATAATGTGAGCCTTTTATATTACAGTTCAGCCAGGAGACATCGACCCCTTACTTTTGAGATGTACAAATCCTGTCTATATGCACATCTCCATTTGGTAAGTTCACACTTTTTGCACACTATGCCTAAAATTATCTTTGTATGTATATCACTGATGAGTGTGTCTGTGAGTGTGTATGTGTTTCTGTGTGTCTGCGATTCTGTATTTGAGTCTGTGAGTACATCACTAATGTAAGCCTTTTATATGTTCAGCCATGAGACATCAACCTCTTACTTTTAAGATGGACAACTGCTGTTTGGATGCATGTATCCATCTAAACATCTAGACAGTCTTCCAGAAGAAATTACCTCACAAGACACTTACTTGACCGTTGCTATGGAATTTCTGTTCCTTCAGTATAGACATTGAAATTTGTTTAATCAAGTATATCAAGTAGCGTAATTAAAGTAGATCTTAAATCAAATAATTGTATCTATTGTTACAGTATTTTGTAACATCTTTTTGTAACGTTTGTATTTAAAAAAAAATCAATAAAGACTAGTGTGTGTTAAACTCAAACACTCTTTTCTGTCCAATTTGGGTTCTTAGTTTGTGAAACACACTCAGGACCTTTGCGCTCCAAAATAACTGGTAATGCTAACAAAAAAACTAATAATTATGATTATTTATTACCATTGAAATAATTTATGTGTATACAGTATATAACAAAATAATGAATGATATATTTAAATAGAGACTAACCTTTAAAAATAAATTTGAAATCAACTTGGTGCCATCTGGTGTAAGTATTGAACAAGGCCTTTGATTTAAAGTTATTTTTGCACATAAATGTTTTTTTTTTTTTTTTTTTTTTTTTTAAAAGCATGCAATATGTTCAGTTATTCCCAATATAAGGATAAGACTTTATAATAGTCTTTCATTATATTACAACTTTTATTATGAGTTGTTTATGTATGAAGAATAAATAAGAGTCTTTTATATTACAACTTTTATAGAGAAGTTACTTATGTATGAAGAATAAGACTTTATAAAGAGTCTTTTATTGTATTACAACTTTTATTACAAGTTGCTTATGAATAAGAATAAGACGTTATAGAGAGTCTTTCATTTAAAAGCATGATATTACAACAGTGATAGGATTTTGGTCATAAAATGAAATCCAGGAGAACAAGACACTGAAACATGATGTGATAAAAATGTTTATTGTGTTCAAAGAAACTACACAAAGACATGATTTGATAAAGATGTTTTTTTGAAAAATGATAAAACTAACACTGTGAGATGTATTTGGGAAAGTTATTTTATTGATGCAAGGAGCAAATAAACGGAATACAACATGTATTAAGAAACAAATATTAAGCATGCATGTAGTAAGAAAAATGCAAGTTCCAGACCAGACGGTGGAGAATGTGTCTACTTTAACCTCTATTTACTGTAGAGGATAAAGTAACAGGACATCCTATGATGTTAAAGTTGTATTGTGCGAGGTTTTGTGGGCGGTTTTTTGAACCGATAAGTATTACCTCTGTCTTGTCTGGATTTAATAAAAGAAAATTACGCGTCATCCAATCTTTTATATCTTTAACACACTCTGTCAATTTGGAAAATTTAGCGTTTTCATCCGGCCGTGATGAAATATATATTTGAGTGTCATCAGCATAACAATGGAAACTAATTCCATGTTTCCTTATAATATTTCCAAGTGGCATCATATATATTGAAAATAACAGAGGGCCTAATACAGATCCCTGCGGCACTCCATAGTTTACTGGAGTTATGATCGATTTTTCTCCATTTAAATAGACAAAATGGTAGCGGTCAGATAGGTATGATTTGAACCAGCTTAGTGCTTGTCCTTGAACACCAGTATAATTTTGTAGTCGATCTAAGAGTAATGTATGATCTATAGAATCGAACGCAGCACTAAGATCAAGTACAACTAGTATTGAGATACAGCCTTGGTCAGAAGCTAAAAGTAAATCATTTGTGATTTTAACGAGCGCAGTTTCAGTGCTATGATGCGGTCTGAATCCAGACTGAAACTTTTCATAGATATCATTTTGTTGCAAGAAAGAGCCCAGTTGAGCGGACACCACTTTTTCTAATATTTTAGACATAAATGGAAGATTTGAAATGGGTCTATAATTTGCTAGATTATTATGATCTAATTGTGGTTTCTTAATGAGAGGTTTTATAACTGCTAGTTTAAATGTTCTTGGAACATGACCTAAAGATAAAGACGAGTTAATAATATTGAGGAGAGGCTCTTTTAAAAGCAGACTCTCCTTGCTTAGAGTGAATCTCGTAATCTTCCCTAAAACTCACACGGCCATATCTCGGCGCCTAGTGGCGCTAGACACACGGGACCAAGTCCAATAGACCAGCTGCGGCCCGCTTGCTATGCCGTGAAGGTCTGAGAAAACCCTTTCGAATGATACCTGGTTTATGTCGCTGACCGCTTCCTGGGCGGAGCTATGGGACAAAATATATTCATGTTTTAAAAATGTATCTCGGTCTAGGAAGGTCCCAAATATATTAGGTCCCATAGCTCCGCCCACAAAGCTCTGAACGATACAAGTATGGTGTCATTTTAAAGGCCTAACCAAGACCTTTCCAATGATATCTATTGGTCGCTGACATCTAGCTGTGCGGAGCTATATGTTCACAAAAAAACACAATTCCCACCCAAAAAAACAAGTCCCACCCAAAAAAATAAGTCCCACCCAAAAAAAACACAAGTCCCAACCAACTCAAACACAAGTTCCACCCAAGTCCCACCCAAAAAAAAACACAAGTCCCACCCCAAAAAAACACAAGTCTCACCCAAGTCCCACCCCCAAAAAAACACAAGTCCCACCCAAGTCAAACACAAGTCCCACCCAAAAAAAACACAAGTCCCACCCCCAAAAAACACATGTCCCACCCCCCCCAAAAAACACTTCCCACCCCAAAAAAACCACAAGTCCCACCCAAGTCCCACCAAAAAAAACACAAGTCCCACCCCAAAAAAACACATGTCCCACCCCCAAAAAACACATGTCCCACCCAAATCAAACACAAGTCCCACCCAAAACAAACACAAGTCCCACCCAAGTCAAACACAAGTCCCACCCAAAAAAACCACAAGTCCCACCCCAAAAAAACACAAGTCCCACCCAAAAAGACACAAGTCCCACCAAAATCAAACACAAGTCCCACCCAAAACAAACACAAGTCCCACCCAAATCAAACACAAGTCCCACCCAAAACAAACACAAGTCCCACCCAAATCAAACACAAGTCCCACCCCCCAAAAACACCAGTCCCACCCCCAAAAAACACCAGTCCCACCCCAAAAAAACACAAGTCCCACCCAAAAAAAAACACAAGTCCCACCCAAGTCAAACACAAGTCCCACCCAAGTCAAACACAAGTCCCACCCAAGTCCCACCCCAAAAAAACACATGTCCCACCCCAAAAAAACACAAGTCCCAGCCCAAAAAAACACAAGTCCCACCCCAAAAAAACACAAGTCCCACCCAAAAAAACCACAAGTCCCACCCAAGTCCCACCCCCAAAAAACACATGTCCCACCCAAAAAATACACAAGTCCCACCCAAGTCCCACCCCAAAAAAACACATGTCCCACCCCAAAAAAAACACAAGTCCCACCCCAAAAAAAACACATGTCCCACACCAAAAAAACACATGTCCCACCCCAAAAAAACACGTCCCACCCCAAAAAAACACATGTCCCACCCCAAAAAACACAAGTCCCACCCAAGTCCCACTCCAAAAAAACACGTCCCACCCCAAAAAAACACAAGTCCCACCCAAAAAAAACACAAGTCCCACCCAAGTCCCACCCCAAAAAAACACGTCCCACCCCAGTCCCACCCAAAAAAAACACAAGTCCCACCCAAGTCCCACCCCAAAAAAACACAAGTCCCACCCCAAAAAAAACACAAGTCCCACCCACCCAAGACAAACACAAGTCCCACACAAGTCAAACACAAGTCCCACCAAAAACAAGTACCCCCCGCCCTCTAGGACCCCGGGAACCCAGAAATATAGGGGGGGGGGGGGGGGGGGGGGGGCTCAACTCAGGGGGGGCTCAAGTTCGCTTATTACCCTATTGCCCTAACCCTAACCCTAACGGAGGAGGGAGCTAGAGGTACGGGAGGAAGGAGGAATGAAGTAAGGAGACAGGAGATTGGGAATGAAGGGAGGAGGGCAACAGGGGATCCGGAGTTTAGGAGCCTGGTCCGAGCCCTCCATTCATTTCTTAAATTATTCCACTACACCGTGGAGGTGGAGGACGGCCGGGAGGGCCCGCCCGGTAGGCTGACTAGGTTGGCAGCCCAGGCCAAGAAGGTCCAGCCGGCCTTCCAGTCGGCAAGGAAGGATCATAGGCTCCACGGTGGAGCATTCATGTCAATCATGAAGGCAGGGAAAAAGCCAGGAATTGGTCATTAGCCCCGGTGAACCCAGTCTTGTTCGTGGGGGCTTCAAACCTAAGTCATCTGCCAAGAACGGAGGCATGGGAGGTGGAGGTCCATAGCTTCCCGGGGGCCACAATAGTGGACAGCTATAATATCGTGAAGCACAGGACTAGGACGACTGGGGTGACTGAACACGTAGTCCTTGCATTTGGCTTAAATGATCGGGGGAACAGTAGTACAGCAGCCCTGGGAAAGATTTTGGAGAAATTGGTTGAAGCAGCTAAAGCAACTTTTCCAGGGGCAAAAGTGTATGTCCCCCTGATTAATTTTGATCAGGCTCTGCCGGGGAACCAGAGGGCAAATCTGGGGGCTCTCAATAAGAGAATATTTGAGTTGGGGTGCAGCATTCCTTTGCTCCCGGAAAAGGAGTTTAAGGTAGGGCAGGATAAGCTGCACTGGACGCCATCAACAGCAAGAGCATTTCTTCGACATTGGCAGCGCAATTTAAACGTTTAGAGGGGCCTTTCCGCCAGGGCCTAGAGTATAATTTCAAGGTCCCGGATTCAAAAAATTCACAAAATAAAAAAGGGCATTCGGTAATTAACTTGTTTCAGTGTTTTCAATTGACATCGGCGCAGGTTAGCCTATTGGACAGGGGTTTGTCTTTTATCCCTTCCCATTTAATGAAGAAGGTAGATAGGGGGTCTTTCATGCCAAAATACAGAGAGCAGTGTTTTTTGGCCCTAGGGAGGAGACAGGTGTCCAAATTCTGCCTTTTTGTGAGAGATCGGGCTGGGTGCCCCGGCCCCAGCAGTTACCAGGGGAAGTATGGGACTTTTTTGACAGAAATGTGGACGGGGTCCAGATAGCCTTATCGGGAGCACAGGCTCCGAGACAGAATTTGCCCCCAGAAGAGGTCAAAGCTCTAGAGGAGTTGATCTCCAGGCGTGATATTGTTATTAAACCGGCAGACATGGGGAGTACAGTGGTCATTATGGATAGGGGGCGTTATGTGCAGGAAGGACAGAGACAGTTGACGGACAGTTCCTTTTATCGTAAGTTAACGGCTCCCATTTTTTTGGAATCAGTGCCTCGCATTGAAGGGGTAGTGGAGGCCTTAGAGAGGACAGGTTTTATTTGCAGACGACAGGCAAATTACCTACGGGGAGAAGTGGCACCTAGACCCAGGCGGTTTTATTTATTGCCGAAGGTCCACAAGCCTAAGGAGAAATGGCTTAATCCCTTCATGCCCCCGGGTCGTCCAATAGTTTCTGATTGTGGAAGTGAGAGTCACAGGATTGCGGAGTTTATTGATTTTTACTTGAATCCCTTATCTACTAGACATTCTAGTTATATTAGGGACACTTATGACTTTTTAGATAAAGTGAAGAATCTGAGAGTGCCACCAGGGGCAATTTTGTTTTCATTGGATGTATAGAGTCTGTAACGACTATGGCTCGATGGGTAAAAATTGACTTTTAATTTATATACTAATTAAAAGTGAAAACACTTTCTAAGTCCCACAGACTTGGCGAACTCTGTAACTGAACCCCCGTTTACGACTCGCTTCCCCCCTCTCGACAGTGTGAGCTTCAAAGACATTACTGACATTCCGATCTCAACAGAAAACCCGCTCTGAACACACACACACGTACACACACACACACACACACGAAAGCCACTAAAGTGCAACGTCATGTAGAAATATGGCTCTTGAATGTATACCTTCCGATATGTATGTGTGTGATTAGCTTTGCCTTATAATAGAGGTGTGTTTTGCTAGAGAAAAATCTTTAATTCTGAAGATTCATTGAAAGAATATTCACTCCATAGTGTTGTAACCCTCTGATCCATAAAACTTTACGACCCAAGCCTCAAAGGCATTCCAGAACACACACACACACACACACACACACACTCTGGAACTTTGGAAACAGATATTCTTCCACATAACAAGCCACTGAATGTTGATATGTATTCCTATGTTTCTCAAAGTGTCGTCACTTGCCATAACGGAAACACTGACAACTTTATTGTGTGTTTAATCAAACTTTATTTGTGTGTAATTATGCATATAAGTGTAACGTTATGTTTCCCCAATCTTTACCTGTCATAATTTATATCTCTGTAATCCTCTCCATCTCACGGAGACGAATCTTGACTGCAAGGTACAATAATATGCATTTGATTCCAGGAAATATCATATTTCTAAGTATGAATCCTTTCCCTCATAAGACATATGGTAAAAGGGGGGCGTGTTTTTCTTCACACAAAGAAGACTGCTTCCCGCTACAGATCAGAAGTTTTGATTCGCTCTGTCCCCAAAACAGGGCGTAAACAGATGTCTGTTAAAAGGAAGATTCTCTCTTCTCTTCGCTCTCTCATCCTTCCGCTTCCAACTCAACTTCTTCTCCCCGGCGCAGCGTTTCTCCAAGGAACATCTGAAGGAGGCCCTGGCCTTCTCCATCGAACGAACCCATGTTCCAGTCGTAGCTGCCGGTCTCTGCAACTAAGATTTCCAGCCTCTCCCATCCCGGGAGACGAATCTGAACTTTCTCGGTAACATCACATTCAGTGAGCTTTTCAAGCTTCCCGCGACACCGGAAGACGCAGCAGAAACAGGACACCATCCTCGCTTCTTGCATCAGCTTCAGCCTGACCAAAAAGAGCACTCGCAAGTATATTGATTCCTATAAAAGCTGTTCCAGGTGTCTAGGTCTTAGGTCTGTGGACTAAGTTACCCTCTATCTTCCCTCTATATCTTTCTTTCTTTCATTGCATGTTTTTGTTCGGTTAAATGTTTATTGGTTTGTTTGCATTTTTACGTACGTTTATGTTTGTAGTTTATATAATCTCTAGTGTGTGCCATTTTATTAATAAACCCATTTATACTTTTAATTGTCTCTGTGTTTGAAAACCCACCTTATAAAAGTCAATGAAACTTCAAGATCTAAGCTACAAGCTCGATATTGACTACCTTGAGTAGTTTTAATTCATAAACTCAGAAAGTTTGATATTCGCGGCCAGAAGATAAAACTTTCGTGGAGTTTAAAAGGGATACCCCTTCTTAACTGTAATGATCAGACAGTACAGAACAAGGTAATCTCGATAATTGATAAAATAAATGTACATGCGACTTATGAATTATGACCATGAATCATAAATATTAATATTCCCTATATTCTTGAGCTAATTCGCATTAACCCAGAGGCATTTACGTTACAGTTTATTATGGTGGAGAATCCAAAAGCAGTTTCAAACTTTGTTTGGTGGACAAATTCAGTTTCAGTTGAATGTGTATTATGGCTATTTAATAATTGTACGCGCGTTTTGAATTGTGAGAAAAGTCGCCAAGGCGAACTCACCCAGCTGATCGCGGGCACAAAGCCAGCCCAGCTCTGCTAAAACTGCAGTTCATGACATTACATCTGTCTCTGTAAAGACGAAGCAAAACTCTTTGCAGTTGATACATGTAACATGATTTAAACCGACTAAATGAAGACGAAGGATCTCTTTTAGGACGAAGACGTAAATCTGATAGTTTTCAGTCGTAATAGGCCTTATGATATACAATACGTTAACGATAACTCCTGGTCAGAAATTGGCCTCGCGATCCAATTTCGTAAACCTACGCAAAAATCATAAAAGTGCTATTTTGATTAATGCTTATGGGAGATGAGCAGATGATAAGTCCTGCTCACAGCTGTTCTGATGCCTGGTGTGCTCACAGCTTAAGTAAATAGATGTTCAACGCCTGTTTGCTCACAGTTTCTAGTGATTAAAACACGAAGTTTTAATACCTGTTGTTATGTAAACCGTTTTATATGTATAATATGTAATTGGAGGCCAGTTTTATGAATTAAGAAAACGGATGATAATCCCTGTTCTCCTTCTTTAAACCGTCTCATGTGTATAATATATAATGTGTAAATTGGAGACCAGTTTTATGAATTAAGAAAAGATGATAATCCCTGTTCTTATTCTAAAACCGTCTCAATGTGTAATGCATAATGTGTAATTCCTGTTAGTCACATGTTGTGAAACTCGCGTCAGTCTTCCGCATGCAACAGAAGCGCAAAACACCACGTGATTCCAAAAAAAAAAATCTGCTGAATTACGCCACTGACCGACACTAGAGGGCAGCCTCTAAGTCTGGGGCAGTTCTCAAATTACGCGCCCCCAACCGACGTCATCCTGCGTGAGCGTCGCCTCCCACTGACGTCAGCCTGCGCGAGCGCAACTACGCCATCTCGTGGCGTTCTAAGATAATACTTGCTTTCAATTTCTTTTTCTCTCTGCATTCATTTTTCTCTCTCAAATACTTAACTGCATTCAAGCTTAGCTTATGCTGATATTATTTGGAGTTAGACAATTCCTTTTTCTGTTTTCGACGGTCACACTTTAAGTTAAGTTCGAAAAAAAAAAAGGAAAACTTTTCGAATTAAAAACTTAGATTCGATTCACTCAGTTCATTGATAGGTCCGCCTAGGAAGAAGCACGCCACCGTGTGGCGATCTTGGGTCGACTTATCAATATCTGTTTAACCCCCAGTCTGCAATTGAAGTGTCTCCTTGCTCCCCTTTTCGTTTGATTATTTTTATGATCCATACTAATAACCTCAGTGTTATTGTAAGGATTATAGGAAGTCATTCTGAATTTCAGTTTTGATTATTTTTAGTATTGATACATCACTGTTATCATTCTAATTTTCTTTCCTTCCTTATTATTATTATTTTGGACCTCTCATTGCATGCTTATTTGAATTTTAATTTAAACAAGTTTGCATTTTTCAAATTGTGTCTATTCAACCAGGTGGACCACTGAGAGGAAACACGGCCCTCACCCTTGTGGCACAAACCCACTGCCGGGGCCTTTTCCTCTGCCTGCGTCTCAAACCTGTGTTGTTTATTCAAATTTTATTTCATTGATAATTATTTTTCTCTTCCCTCTTTCTCCAGTCTCTCCAAGGGGGGGGGGGGGTAGGTTATTCTGATAATTACAACCAATTATCGTAATTTCCTTTGTTGTATCATTATTTTAGTAAAGCCTTTGCCTCTGACTCCTGCATACCTATTTACTCAATTTGATGAAACCAGAAAGCCTTAATTTACTTTAAGTCTAACATTGTAATCCCTCATTGTGTATCTATTGGCAGGACTCAGTCAGTGCACTGTGGTGAGTGAGACGTCATCACTGGTTGGTTTCCGGTGGGCGGGGATCATCTGTCCGACGTTACTGACACTGCACTCCTTCTGGTGTTGGGACCGTCGGAGGGTCTGACCGCGCCCGCTGGTTTCCACCTGGATGACCTCTATTCACCCCAGGTGAACTAAAATTTGATAGAACCCATCCACTTATTAGGAACCACAGAATACTAGCTATTCCTTCGGGTGTATTTTAAGTGCTTGGACTCACCTTTCTCTCTCTAAGACACACTTTCTTTCGAGGTCCTGTCCCGATAACCCACGCATCTCCTGGCCCGATCAGGAACTCTCGCAGTGTTAATAAGGCTTAGGCCTCTTTATTTTATTTTATTTTATCTTATTTGATTTATTTTCCTTAAATAACGCTCCCCGTGTTATTGTTTGTGACATTTCATTGCAGACCAATTCACTTCCTTGTGTTGTGTTTCCCTCTGATCTTCCCTACCTTCAACCTTGTCTCTTTCTCCACTCTGTTGTGATTTGTTTCTTTCATTTCACTTAGACACAGAACCTAAGAGAGACCCCAGGAAAAGCTGAATAATAGAGTGACGATCAAAGCGGGCGTCGCTAAAACGACCCCCAGGCTACCGCCTGTCCAAATTTCTATTGTGGGTTTCATCCATACCCACGAAATTGGCTCAGCTAACTGTCGGCATCAGTTAGCCCCGAAATTCTCACAAACGGCATAGCCCGTATGAGTATAGCTCATTTGACCCTAAAACAAACTTGCATTTTGTCTCTTTTTGTGTGTGCTGTGCTTCTCTCGCCAACAGTAAGCCGAGATGTCGAGCTCACCCTGTCCTGCAGTCCGCTGGGACGACCTTGAGGCATGGCTGAGGGACATAACAAAGACCGTGCTGCCCCAGGACCCACATCGCTCGAGCCAAGAGCAACGGGACACAGACCTGAGCCAGTTCGAGCCCCATGATCCAGCCCAGACATACAGCCACGAGCAGCTGTCCAAAATCTTCGGAAACCTCGCACTCAAACTCGTCGCCAGGGCCCGGGACAGCGAAAGGAGCAACGCCGACCTGCAGCAAAAGACAGCCGCACTACAGCTCCAGGCCACAGAAGCCCGGAAGGACCGAGCCCACACACAGAGTCGGCTAGACCAGCTAATCTTCCTGACCGAGGAAGAGGACGAGACGGACACAACGCTACAACAGGAAGTTGAAAGACTTCAAAATGCCCTGGACGATCTTTGTCGGCACACAGACCTTACCACAGAGAATCAACACCGTTCCAGGCCAGCAGGTGGCGGCACGACTCTGACGGTGCCCGTCCAAAGCGTCGGACCGACCGCTCGGAAAGATTCTGGAACCAGCATCACCCGCCGTCCAGAACTCCAAGCCCAGACCGTCGAACCTGTAACCACTCTCTCCAGAACACTGGTGAGGCAGAGTCTTCTTACATCACAGATGAAGACAGTGCAGCCACGTCTGACACAGACACAGAAAACGAACACTGACACCTACTGCTTCAAGGTCCTGACTGACCTGCAGTTGAGTAACCAAACCAATGTCTGCGCCACATACAGACAACCCACCCACCCACCCTAACCATTGCAGTGATTACACAGCACAAACGAACTTTACCAACTACACTGCACGCCTCAGAGCCGCTAAAACGCTACCTCCGCTGTGTACAAAGAAAGTCATGCGGGCCTCTGATGAACAGACTTTTCCTATGCCACCACTTACCCCTCCACCACCCTCGCAGGCCATCCGAGCTCACTGACAACCAGTGCCTCAGACAGCTGTCTGCCACCACGCACATGTTGCGTTCACAAGACTTCAATACGCATTGTGCACCTGTTGCCATCACAGCGCCACAGCTCGTATAGCCACAAAGCACAAGGGGGGGCCAGGCGTAACAAGGACGCCACATGTGCCAAAAAGCCATGCATGGGACATCAAAGCATGTGGCATACCAACCTCAGCGAACCAAAAAGACTGTCCTAAACCAACTAAGGACCTCCATCGCTGAAATTTTTCCTCCCTTTCTCTCTCTCTCCCTATCGCCTCTAACAGGATGCAGGCCGCAGTGGTTCGCGAGAAAGCAGCCACACTCACCAGGTCTGGCATCCGGCATCGCACGGAGAGAGCAACCCTGAGTCCTGAACACCAAGGCAGGACTCGCACTCAACACAGTCCCTCCAAGCATGGGCAACCGCCCAGCCTGAACACCTCACCTGTGTCCATACCTGGACCGCAGCTGACGCTGCGCTGTGTACCTCCACAGCAACCGACCACGCCCTGACTCCCGTCTTGGCTTTCACCCTGTACCAGACCCTACCAAATGTGAGCAGCCACAGCAAAGCTCACAAAGCCGTGTCTGGTGGTTTCCTATGGAACCGCAAAAAGGGGGTCCCGATCCGGGGCTCGCCTAAACCTCATTTGACCTGAGTCCTCAGTCATCAGCCGCTTGCCATCGACCATTGCGCTAATTTGTTGTTCGATAAAGTCCTTCCGAGGTCTTTATCTAACAAAAAGGGGGATATGTAACGACTATGGCTCGATGGGTAAAAATTGACTTTTAATTTATATACTAATTAAAAGTGAAAACACTTTCTAAGTCCCACAGACTTGGCGAACTCTGTAACTGAACCCCCGTTTACGACTCGCTTCCCCCCTCTCGACAGTGTGAGCTTCAAAGACATTACTGACATTCCGATCTCAACAGAAAACCCGCTCTGAACACACACACACGTACACACACACACACACACACGAAAGCCACTAAAGTGCAACGTCATGTAGAAATATGGCTCTTGAATGTATACCTTCCGATATGTATGTGTGTGATTAGCTTTGCCTTATAATAGAGGTGTGTTTTGCTAGAGAAAAATCTTTAATTCTGAAGATTCATTGAAAGAATATTCACTCCATAGTGTTGTAACCCTCTGATCCATAAAACTTTACGACCCAAGCCTCAAAGGCATTCCAGAACACACACACACACACACACACACACACTCTGGAACTTTGGAAACAGATATTCTTCCACATAACAAGCCACTGAATGTTGATATGTATTCCTATGTTTCTCAAAGTGTCGTCACTTGCCATAACGGAAACACTGACAACTTTATTGTGTGTTTAATCAAACTTTATTTGTGTGTAATTATGCATATAAGTGTAACGTTATGTTTCCCCAATCTTTACCTGTCATAATTTATATCTCTGTAATCCTCTCCATCTCACGGAGACGAATCTTGACTGCAAGGTACAATAATATGCATTTGATTCCAGGAAATATCATATTTCTAAGTATGAATCCTTTCCCTCATAAGACATATGGTAAAAGGGGGGCGTGTTTTTCTTCACACAAAGAAGACTGCTTCCCGCTACAGATCAGAAGTTTTGATTCGCTCTGTCCCCAAAACAGGGCGTAAACAGATGTCTGTTAAAAGGAAGATTCTCTCTTCTCTTCGCTCTCTCATCCTTCCGCTTCCAACTCAACTTCTTCTCCCCGGCGCAGCGTTTCTCCAAGGAACATCTGAAGGAGGCCCTGGCCTTCTCCATCGAACGAACCCATGTTCCAGTCGTAGCTGCCGGTCTCTGCAACTAAGATTTCCAGCCTCTCCCATCCCGGGAGACGAATCTGAACTTTCTCGGTAACATCACATTCAGTGAGCTTTTCAAGCTTCCCGCGACACCGGAAGACGCAGCAGAAACAGGACACCATCCTCGCTTCTTGCATCAGCTTCAGCCTGACCAAAAAGAGCACTCGCAAGTATATTGATTCCTATAAAAGCTGTTCCAGGTGTCTAGGTCTTAGGTCTGTGGACTAAGTTACCCTCTATCTTCCCTCTATATCTTTCTTTCTTTCATTGCATGTTTTTGTTCGGTTAAATGTTTATTGGTTTGTTTGCATTTTTACGTACGTTTATGTTTGTAGTTTATATAATCTCTAGTGTGTGCCATTTTATTAATAAACCCATTTATACTTTTAATTGTCTCTGTGTTTGAAAACCCACCTTATAAAAGTCAATGAAACTTCAAGATCTAAGCTACAAGCTCGATATTGACTACCTTGAGTAGTTTTAATTCATAAACTCAGAAAGTTTGATATTCGCGGCCAGAAGATAAAACTTTCGTGGAGTTTAAAAGGGATACCCCTTCTTAACTGTAATGATCAGACAGTACAGAACAAGGTAATCTCGATAATTGATAAAATAAATGTACATGCGACTTATGAATTATGACCATGAATCATAAATATTAATATTCCCTATATTCTTGAGCTAATTCGCATTAACCCAGAGGCATTTACGTTACAAGTCTTTACACTAACATTGAGACCCCTTTGGGGCTGAAGGCAGTACGGGACTGTTTTTCTCGGTATCCTGATGCCTCTAGACCAGATGAAGCGATCCTAGAACTCCTGGAATTGAGTTTTACCTACAGATTAAGGGGACAGCCATGGGGAAGATGATTGCACCAGCATATGCAAATATATACATGGCCCAATGGGAAGAGACTGTCTTTTCAAAGTGTGAAAAGACTCCCTTATCATACTTACGGTTTTTGGATGATGTCTGGGGGGTGTGGAGTCATAGTCAACAGGATTTTGAAACCTTTTTGGGGGTATTAAATGCGCATCATGCCTCGATTAAGGTACAAGTGGTGGTTAACGAACAGGCTATTGAGTTCCTGGATACAACGGTATATAAGGGACCGGATTTTCTTTCTACGGGTCAGTTGGATTTTAAGATGTTCTTTAAAGAGACAGATACCTATGCCCTGTTGCATCCGAGACATACATTTAGAGGTATAGAGTTATCCCAGCTCCTCAGATTTAGGAGAATTTGTTCAAGAGAGGATGACTTTCAGGAAGCTAAACGCACGTTGTTTGGTGCGCTTCGGGCAAGAGGTTACTCTAGATCGTGGCTTAGAGGGATTTATAAAGAACATTGTCGGTTGCAGGCGAACCCAGAGCCCAGGCCCTCGGGAGCGGGTACGGTTCTAGTTCCGGCCATTTTTCCGTATACTCCGGAGGCGGTGAGACTTAATAAAGAGATTAGGGATAATTTCGAGGAGACATTGGTAGATATCCCGGAAGGTCAGGATATTGCTCTCCTTGCAGCCTACAAGAGGAATACAAATTTGCGGGATTTGCTTGTTCATAGCCGGCTTCCTAGACAAAAAGGAAGGAAACCGCCAGCAATAAATAGACCTCGGGTCATTAAAGCTTGGGGTCAAGCTAGGGCGTTTTTTCTCCCTAGAATTCCTTTGAAAACAAGGAACTGTATTTATGCGATTCAATGTAGCCGGTGTGGTAAGCAATATGTCGGTCAGACAAAGAATTCCATCAGGACCCGTCTATATCAGCATAGATATGTGATCCGGAAGGGGGTATTGAGTGCCAGCAGGCGGGTACTGATTGAGCACTTTAAACAACATGGATTGCAGAAATTGAGGATTTCAAACGTCACGTTGGAAGTCTGTTAAATATCCTTCTATCTCCCGATGGCTCAGAGACGTCATGTATTTTTTTAAACTTGAGAAAATTAAATACACGTTGAGAGGATGTACAGTCAAATTTTTCCATAAATGGCAACCACAATTGAATGTGTGCCTGTTATTGTTGTACTGTTTGTATTGCATAAATAACCAGTAATATGTGTGTAGGTCGTGGTGAGCTGACTGGGGGAGTGGGTGGGGGGTTGTTCATTGTTTATTACACGGTACTCTGTGATCTAATTAAATTATTTTCTCCTACATTCTTATCAGAGTGATTTTAATTTTTTTTTTATTATTATTAATTTTTTTATTTATGTGTGTATATGTGTCCGTGTACATATGCATATATGTTTAAAAGAAAAAAGAAAGGAGGGGAAAAAAAGGATAAATTGTATCTGTGAATGGAAATATTGTATTTTTTTCTTCTCTCAATAAAAATAATGCAAAAAAAAAGAAAGAAACGCGATTCATATTTAAACAGTCTTTTTGCGTGTACAGACACTTGCGATTAGAACAGGGCAAATATAGAACTGACCTATTCCTCAGCCGGATCCGTTGCTCCTCGAAATGAAACTTCCAGCACTTCTGAGGTAAATTTTCCAGGATTAATATTAAGATAGTATTATTCCTCACAGCGTCGTAAAGTACATGAGTCTGAAAGTGAACTCGCGGTGTGTGTTATCCAGCTGATGTGGGCGTTTCACAGGTCTGTATGGGATCGCCTCAGATCATTTGCGTTTGAATAGCACTCGCTCTCCGTGGGCGGGGTCACATTAAAACATAATGAGCTGAGAACGACTGACATCTCTCTCTTTTCATACATATTACATAAACTGTGAATATTTGTTTTTTATAAAAATTACTTCATTTAAAAGAAGAGAATTCAAGCTTCATGCCTGTTTGACTGAGTATTCGCTGAGTTACAGTTCATTTTCGGACGCATTTCAGAATGGAGTTCACTGACAGAGAGAAAGCAGAACTCACATCATGTTTATTTTTCTTTATTTGGCAAAAAGCACAACACGTTGTTTTTATTGTGAGTATACACAAAAAAAATACACACTTAACAGTATTCATAACAGATTGATGTATGAAACTTGTATGCAAGATCAAAGTCAACAGAGTATTTTGAATCTCTTTTGCACTGATAAGAAAAAAAGCGAGCCTATTGCACCGGCGTGATTGTTGACCCCAGGGGGTTAAATTTAAATTGTGCGCGTTGCGCAAAAGTTCACTTATCAAAATTCTGGCCTAATAGTTAATTTACTTTTAAAACTTTTATGTATGTTTTTGTTTATAATTTTTTTATTGATATTATTAGGCCCATTTATTCGTTTAATTTTACAGGATTTTTTGTGTAGGCTATATTCCCTCTTACATAGGCCTAATTTGTAAATAAAACATTTCTATTTGAAAAATGTTGTTGTTGCTCATTAGTTCTTTAGGAGGTAAGGCTGTGGTCCAGGGGTCCCCAACAGAAAGAATAAACAACTTTCTGTTGTCTTTCAACTTTTTCGGACTATAAGTATCTCCGGAGTATAAGTCGCATCAGTCAAAAATGCGCCATGAAGAAGAAAAAACTGTCGCACTGGACTATAAGTTGTATTTATTTAGAAATGTATTTCACAAAAAAAAACAAAAAAAACAAACAAACAATGTTACAGACGGGACAGTTCTGTTCTGTTCTGAACTGTGCTCAGTTCTGACGTGAGCGCTCTGAAAGCGGCACTAAAAGACTGCTTTAAAACTTTCACAGAGACCTCAAGCAGAAAGCACAAAGCCTGCCTTTAAATTTAATTTCGTTTTGTATTAATTGTATCTTAATTTTAATCGATGTTTCATCAACCAATTGTCTGGATTTAATAAATAAGAAGTAAATATAGCCTATTAGAAAATAGATAATCACGACACGGAGGCGCCGGCGCATGAACTGGAGCGGGTCTCATAAATTAACCGAAACTCAGCGTATAGGTAGCCTACTCGCCTCACAGGCCTGAGACATATATAGAGAGCTTGAAATGTCTACTTTTAAACAGAACAATTCAAAACAAAACAAAACAGACTGTTCTCTGCTTATGTAATCAGTATGAAATGTGCATTTCTCTCTGGCGTGTTCACTACTGCGAAGATCGCGAGTCAGCATCGTCAACTTCATCTTTGCAGCCGACACTGACATTATTTTACATATTCATAATCATTAATTTTGCCGGTTCGTTGTGACAGCTTTTAGGTGCTTTATTGGCAGCGCCACCCTTACATGTTACATGAACGCATTAGCACCGAAAACATGGAGATGTTTTTTTTCTGGGGGGCATTTTGTTTGTGTTCAGGCTTTCTCAGTTGTCTTTAGGCGCGATTTTACGAGGACGCTGCTAATAAAGTTGCGAGTAGGCCTACACATTGGATTCACGTTTATTATTATTATATTTTAAAAATACCCCAGTTTTTGTGCCGGTCGTATCATTTTATTTTGTTGTATTTATCCGACACACCTGTTAAGCTGCAACGCCACTTTTGAAAAATCCCCAGAAATGACATACCCAAACTGAAACAGATACAGTTCATGAACCCTTTGCACTAAAAGCACAAGTATGATCTCATTTGAAAGCTGACACCTGGTAGTTTATTGTAAATGTAGAATTAATTATTGTCATAATGAAAATATTTTTTTTAAATAGCTTCAAAATTTTGTAAAGTTATTAGAAATTTATTTTTATGAAACATCTTCATGAAAATAAATTGAAGTTGGCACTGTAGCAATCTAGAAATGCACTGCAGCTAAAGCCATATGTGTGACCATGTTATATTTAAAATCTGAAAATGATAAGTCTAAAACTCTGTATTTAGTTAAATGTTTTTCAAGATCATGTCAAATTACTTTATTTTGATTAGACTCTAAAAATGCTACTGATGTTTAGTCATCATCTAAGTCACCTATTCAGTCTATTGTCTCTATTGTTTTGTGGTGCAAACGAGCCCCATTCAGTCTCAGTCTCCCCATGCACACATTCACACACCTCTCCAGCCTGGTTATGGCACTAAATATGCATATCTTTTGTCTGCATTATAGTTACTAACGACTGGCTATTCACAGGCTATTCATAGGGTTTCAATCCCTAATTTATTTTATCAAAGTTCTCACTTACATTTGAAACTGTATCAAATGCACTAAAACATTTCAGTTAGCATTACTATTTAGAAAAAAAACCCATAAAAGAATAACTTCTAGGTGGCAGGTGCACCTGGGCTAGCTAGCATGTTAGCTTAGCACACCATCAATACACGACCATTAATGAGATTAAAACCATGTTTGTGCTCTAAACTTACTTTATAACGCAAGTCGAGTGTTTTAAATAATCTTCTGTGATCTAATTTGGCTTCAGATAAAAAAAAAATCAGACAGAAAATATATTATTTATAGTATGCACGATGATAAAGTCTATATCGATTAGCATTACATTATAAATATAATCTATTATTATAAAAATACCTGGCATTGCTTGAAGAACACAGGCAAATCAAATATCATTGCAATCATGTTTATTGTCTTCAAAACGTCTATATCTGCATATTACAGCGATCTCTGTGTTAGCTTTGTGTGTAGCTGCTATCAGTGACGTCCTTGAAGGTCACATGATTATGTCTCTTCTTCATGTTCCATATATGGAGTATTATTGTGCATATAGCGCCCTCAGGCTATTGGTATGAATTGAAAACACAGCACATCTCAGTAAGAAGCGCTCATAATGATTACATCGACGCATTTGGGTATAAATTCAATAAATATTATTCCTGTCTATAGAAATATGATGTGAATCTATGAGAATATATCAATATTTCTCCAAGCCTGCACATTTTTGAGCTAAAAGCCCTGAGGGACGTTGTTTTGTGAAGCACTGTGTGAAATATTGTCTGATATTAAACCGGTCCATGGTGCAAAAAAGGTTGGGGACCGCTAAACTACAAGTGATATACATGAAGATTTTTTTCCTTTTTTGGAGCGAGCGGGGGGCGATTTGAATGGAACGCGAAGCAAACTGCGTTGAGCGATAATGAGCGGAGCGGCCTGATGTAGCTTTGAGCGGGGGAGCGGAGGGGTGAACAGTTCCGTGAGCGATGAGCTGAGATTCTCACCGCTCCACTCCGCTCATATGCTCTGCTTAGCAGTAGCACCAAGCGTGCCGCACAAGCCCTGAAAAGTGAAGCCAAAGCGTCTCGATCGCCCCCCGGTGGTTGGTCCTAGTATAGGTCATAAGCCCCGCCTCCCCGTGTTATTCAACGGGACGTGAGACCAACTAAACAATTAAATACACTTCAAATATCTTTTTTCCAAAGGTGGTTTCTTTCATTTGCTGTCGTTTTTATCACGCTGATGTAAGTTCAAGTGTCTGTTTCAAAAATAATTTGGTTTTAGTTCGTTACGTGATGCGGTGGTGTAACGTCATGATTGACAGCTGTGATTGACAGGTTCTCTGAGCGAAGTAGTCACTGAAGCACCAACGGACATTTTTTTCGGGATCTTCGGAGGACTGAGGAGATTGTATTTACTTTATTTTAACAAGCCTCTTGTCGTACTGCAATAATTTTTTTTTAAAGTGCACTCAGGGAGAGTGCATTCTGCGAGAGTGAGGGCGGAGCGTTGATTTCGCGGCTTTACTTCCTGCTCACTACTGCGCAGGTCTGGTCCCGAGATCGCTACTGCACAGACTCAAGTTCCAAGATGTCAGTGCCATATCGGGACACTGGCGGCTTCAGTTCTCACCAATAGAAGAGAGCGAAGGGGCGTCATCCATCTTTTTTTACAGTCTATGAGTAGCACAAGTAAGGCTCGCGCCTGTATATACTGTAGATGGCTTGGAGATTCAGGGTCCTGCGCTCAGAATGCGTCTCCTCTCAGTTCATTCGAAAAGGTTTTTATTACCAACGAAAGCTCACAGAAACGTGAAAGATAACATCCTAAGCTAAAAGGTGATATAGATTATGTGGCTGTTTGCGGCTGACTGAAGCCGCCATCGGAGCTGGAATGTGATACTTTTCTCTGTCATTTCGGTTTGATTCTATTTCACTGCGCGATTCTTTTGAAGATATTTCGATCTATGATTTTCTCACAATTAAATAAACTACATCGCCAAATTCCTTAGAATGAGAGCTTTCTTGTGATATGACTTGACTGTTTTGTGAAATATATAAAAATAAATATTTGTAGAAAAATTTCTTCGCAATCATAAAGTGGAAATTTTTGTCTGGGACCAGTGCATATTTAAGCTAATATTTAATTTAATATGTATCATAAAAACTAAAGTGATGGTATTCTTTGTAAAGGTTAGATTCTAAGCTTTCAAATGATACCATGAATTGGGTGATACCTTATAGGGAAGTCTATAAAAAGAACGTACAAACATTATAACGAAGATTAAACCTGCTGTGCTGAGAACTAAAATTCTCAGTTCCACGCGCATGCCCGGGAAACTCATGAATATTCATATAAGCTCCACCCACATAAACCGAAAATCTCGTAACACCGTTCACATATTGCATCTAAAAACGCGTGGAAAGCATGGTCGCGCCACTTTCTCCTTCTTTCCACAAGCGCTTGCTCTCCCGTAGCGTCTGCCATTGCTATGCAACCATGAACTGCGCTCTCCATGACATGACGATGAGGAAGCATCAGCAAAGGATTCATTGATTTCCAGCCCTTGCATTAGCTTTACTACTAGATATATTTATGGAGATGAGAAATAAAAGCCCTCCAAGCTATGATCAGTTGTTCGGCCGAGCTTTCGATGTTGTTACGGAAAGGCCACATGTATGGAAGTAGAATAATGTCAGATGTTTTTGAAATAAAAAGCCTGTTGAATTGCACTACTTGAAAAAAAATAGGCATTGCATTAACCATGCTTGCATTTTAATGCATTGTATTTTTAGTGCTTACATTTTTATGGGCTGAAATTCAACATGGTTGAATATTTAAGCTGTGAATATTTCAATTAAAAACATTTCAAACACCTTTTCATTATTAAAAATTCAATAATCCATATTCACCTTTCATATTTCACTTCCAAAATATTCAAACTCTTTAAAAATACAACCAATAATATTCAACAGGCAATTTTCGGTCCATTTTATTTCGCTTTGCAAATTTGCTTCCACAAATTCAGTGGTTCACATTCGACAGTAAATTCAACATTGACGTCCAGGAACTGCAGGAAAAGCAGTAGATTGCCGAGCATACTCTCCATCTGCTGTTAGTCGACCTCACCATCAGATGGTGCAAAAGCGCGTGTTGAAGACCAGCAACAGTTAGAACAAGTCATTCATTCATAAAACTCATTTACAGCAATGTAAGTGTATTTGTGATTATTATGACGGCTGTTTTATGTTAAATTCAGTGTCTTCACGGTTACTTTTCCTGTGTAGCCTACATGCATCTTTCTCTACCGTGAACGAGATTATAATGTTATTCCCCGATGCGGATATACAGATCCAATGTTAAATTTTTGAGGTTGACATATATTTCTCTTGGTTATTTAGTTGCCTTAACTTTATATTGTGGCGATGTGCTGCATGCAGGCTATTAGGGTTTCCCTCAATACTTAAGGATTCCCCTGCTGGACATATACAACGCTTAACGTAGCTTAATGGACTACAGTGATGTAAAAGACCAAACTCGCAGGCAAGCAGATGGACTCAGAATAACGCGCAAAGCTTAATGCTGAGCGTTTCCCAGTGATAGACTGGCATAAAGATGGCTTGATGTTGGACATTCGCACATTTAGGGACCGTCTCTAAAGTGTATACGACTTTGGTATACACGTTTCTAACTCCGATAGCATTTGAATAGAACGACTTACAGTCATAAAACCAACTGTAAAGTGTTCATTTAGTGTCAGGCATAATGCGCACCCTTTGGATTTTTGATATTTATTCAAATAAATTTAAGTTTGCTATTGAAGTTAGAAACGTGTATGCCAATGTTGTATGCAACTTTAGAGACGGTCCCTAAATGTGCTAATGTCCAATATCAAGCCAATTTTTACATTTAGTCATTTAGCAGACGCTTTTATCCAAAGCGATTTACAGTTAAACTAACAATAGGAGGACAATATGCAAGTGCTGTGACAGTTTAAGCTAATGCAATACACGTATGCATACTATATATATATATGTATGTGTTGATTTTATGCCAGTATATCACGAAACGCTCAGCATGAAACTTTGCGCGTTAAGTTCATATTCTGAGTCCATCTTCTTGCCTGTAGCCTATATAATAGCCTACAGCCTACTTCCCTAATAAGGTGCAAGATTGGTCTTTCATATCACTATCAACGGAAGGGAAATCCTTGAGTATGAGGTATTGAGGGAAACCGATTATAATCCTGTTCATGGTAGAGAAAGCTGATGACATGTAGAATACACAGGGAAAGTAACAATGAAGTTATTGAATGAAACATAAACACAGCTTTTGTGTGTTTATCATCTTTTCCGCATATACTGACACAGATAATCATTTTCATTTTATGAATGAATGTCTTCGTTAGCAACAAGCGCTTTTGCACCATCTGATGGTGAGGTCGACTAACAGCAGATGGAGAGTATGCTCGGCAATCTACTGCTTTTCCTGCAGTTCCTGGACGTCAATTTTGAATTTACTGTCGAATTTGAACCACTGAATTTGCAAAGCGAAATAAAATGGACCGAAAATTGCCTGTTGAATATTATTGGTTGTATTTTTAAACAGTTTGAATATTTTGGAGGTGAAATATGAAAGGTGAATATGGATTATTGAATTTTTAATAATGAAAAGGTATTTGAAATGTTTTTAATTGAAACATTCACAGCTTAAATATTCAACCATGTTGAATTTCAGCCCATAAAAATGTAAGCACTAAAAATACAATGCATTAAAATGCAAGCATGGTTAATGCAATGCCTATTTTTTTTCAAGTAGTGCAATTCAACAGGCTTTTTATTTCAAAAACATTTGACATTATTCTACTTCCATATACACGCCTGCACACATATATTCAAACGTGCATCCCTATAGACTGAACTCTTAATACGCATGTGCGCCATCAGCGTTCTCACAGGCTCGCATTTTTAAAGTTTGCGTAGAGAGAATTTAAGAGTTTTCTGTTAAAACTGTGTCATGTAAGCGGTTATTAAGTTAATAACTAATGATCGTTGCGACGGAAGTGAATCAATCAAAACGAACTTTAGCTGGAAAATTACTTTATTCTAGAGCTGCCATAAAGCCAAAACAATCTCTGTTACTTTAATTTCCTATTATCAATGTCAAGCTGCTTTGGAACAATCTACATTGTTAAAAGTGCTATATAAATGAAGATGACTTGACTTGAATGTGACATTCAAAGTGCTCCAGTTGGCTGAAGATACTCAATCTATGACCCGTAGCAATCAAAGATTGCAAAGAAGGTCTTATGATGTGGCAGATCAAACATGTGGTTTGTCATTGACTGTCTGGGGAGGAGATATGCTACAAATAGGGAAGTGGTATACAATGAAGAATGCATCTGTTCGCCAGTTTGACGGTTGCACTTGTTTTGTCTACTACTAAACAGTCTTCTATAACAGTTGTGCCTAATGTATCAAACAATGTTGTGCAAGCAATTGACAGTTTTAATGCAAAAGAGGGAGAATGTGTGACGGCAGAGGTCAAAGCAGAGTACTAATGTCCGAAGCTGCATCCTTTGCCTGCGGTCAACTTCCAGACACTGATGACTAGATGTCCACAATGTGCAGCATACTGCAAAACAGCAAGAGTGATGTCAATTCTTCGTGCAACTGTACAGGACAAGAGTGATAAACTGAGTACTTTTGTAATCAAAGATGCTGTGCTTCGTGAGTTGCTGGATGTGCAATTGAGCAGTCGGGTGGAACCAGATGAGTTGGCAGCAAAGTTGCTCAGTGATGATCATGGCCATTTGCACATGAAATACAGAGGACAACGTGTTATTTCTGCATTTTTTATGTTTGATTCTGAGTCAGCAAATCAGTCTGCTGAAGCACAAGACATTGACATTGATGGTGTAGTCGTGGAGCTTGAAGGGTTGTCAGGCTTAAAACTGCCTGTGCCATACCTGACCTTCCCAAAGCCCTCAGAAGCGACCATGCGACTGGTTTTTCACCTGCTTAAGAAGCACATCAAATCAAACTCCTACTCAAGACTGGGTTTTAGATGCTTTCAGCTCTCCAGAGGGATCTCACTTGCAAAGTCACAGGTACATTTCGGTGCAATGAATAGTTATTTATATATATAATATAACTATTCATTGCACTATTCATATATATATATAATATATATATTAGGGGTGTCGCAATATACCGGTGTTGACGATAATCGTGATATTCAAAGCATGAAATATCGACATCGTGTTAATTTAGAGTGTGACAATATACCGGTATTGGCGATAACCACAATGTTTAAAATGAATAGGACTCTTATGATAAGATGACACGTAAATACTCCAGCGCCAGTACCTGGTTGACCTCTCAGGTGGCAGTATTGCACCCGCTGACACCTGTCAAATAAGAAGACGACGCAGCGCTCGTCCGCGCCCGCGCAGCTAGAGTGGAACACTCTGTCCACACCCGAAAAAAGTAAGCTCGCCAGTATTAAGAACAGAGTTCTTCGGCTTCAAAGAAAACAGCACCTTAAAGGTGGTCGCACACCGGACGAGAAGCGCAGCGCCACGTCTTTAAAATTCGAACACATTCTCTATGAGTGTAACGTTACACACACCGGCGGCCGCGACGCCCAGCAACGGCTCAGGACCATGTTCAAAATCCTGCCGCGACACAGAGCGTCATTTACATCGTTTTATATTAAATTTACATTATATTTGTTTCAAATCATCGTAAATGATTTCACCCTGTGCTGCAATATACATTTAATTTTACATTAATTTACAGAAATCAGCTGCTTGAATGAAAATTGCTGATGTTATCGGATTTTCAGGTGATATTCTTAAATTCATTCAGTTAACGGACGCTCTGAGGTAAAGTCTTCAGATCACAGACTCAGCAACTATTATTTAATTGTACAGTGTAATCATAACATAGTACAGACATTATCTCAATTCCATAATGTCCTTAAACAATGATATTGCTGGCCATAAACTGAGACGCGCGTGCGTGTGCGATACCTCGAGTTGTCATAAATGCGACGTGGCTATTATTTTACTAGTCGTGGAATGGGAAACGTGACATTAACTGTTAACAGGGGGTTTCTGTGTTCATATATTAATAAAGGGTGATTATTAAAATTAAGAACCCCGTTTTCTTTACTTATCTTATTTTTGTATTTGCACTTGATTTTTTTATTCAAATCTGCTATCTGCATGACTTTATTGGCGCCGGTGCAACAATAGGTTTAAGAGCTTTTCAGTTCTTCAGGAAACCTTCAGACAGTGTTTTGCTTCAGTTTGAAACCAGATAAACTTCACATGCTTGTCTTCCTTCACAAGAATTTGCCATAGATTGAGTACGCAAGAAGTAAAAAATGCATGTGCCTTGTCTATCAGTATCCTTATGTTTGTTGGGTAAAAAAGAAAAACTACTGTATATAAACAAAGTAAAAATGAATTTGACTGATAACTACCTGAAATAGATTCTATAGATATCGCGATATATCGATATCGTGAATTCTTTTGGCCACAATAACCGTGGTGTGAAAAATCTAACATCGTGACAGCCCTAATATATATATATACATAATATATATATTTTATATCTTTCATATATATTTTATATATATTTATATTTTATTTATATATATATATATATATATATATATATATATATATATATATATATATATATATTAGGGGTGTAACGATACGCGTATTCGTATCGAACCATTCGGTACGAGGCTTTCGGTTCGGTTTTCGGTACGCATTACGTACCGAACGGTTTGTTGGACCATTTTTTCTGCCGACCAAAATTTCGTTATTTCAAATGAAGGCGCGTCGCGGGTGGCAAGCGCGCTCATAGAGGCTGGCGCGACCACAACATCAACTGGCAAATGCAATGTAAGGAACGAAACTGAGCTACTCTTATTGTGTTTGTGTGGACCGTTTATCAGTTTTGACCTGTGAAGCGGGACTCGCGAGCCCTATGCGCGAGCCTGATCAAGCAACACCACACAGCGCTAAGGGATCCAGACCAGTAAAGAAAGCATTTGAATTTCAAATGCTTTTTGAATTCGCCACTGAAGTAATAACATCGCTGCGAGATCTAGTGAGAAACATGCACATTTCTCTGTTATTAACGGATCAAACAGCACTGACGTGGAAACCAGGAAGAAACATCGTGTCAGGAATGAACTGGCCGGTGTCCACAGATCAGCAACATTCACCGTGGAATGGATTTGCTGTAGTAACACTAACTGCAAGGTATGGAAGTTTGTCAGGAATAGTGGGCTATAATGCTTTCAAGTAACATTACGTCTGTTTTATTTTGACATTATGAATACAATTGCTGCCCTCAAATGTTAATCTGAACTAAAATAAACCTTTGTTTATAACTAGCCTACTACAATATTACATTTCATTTTGTCCAAGGAGCTGTTTTGTTTTATATGGTCATAAGAAGAGTCAAGTATAGCTCCATTATTGCTCAGTAAAAAAAGCAACAAAAAAAATAAATAAAAAAAAAATCATACTTTATGATGTTAGTTTCATTAAATAAAATAATAATAAAAAAATTTAATTCAAGGAAATTTCTCTGGCATTTATTTATTTTTGCTGTAGCCTATGGAAAACGTACCGAACCGAACCGTACCGAACCGTGACACAAGTGTATCGTATCGAACCGAACCGTGAATTTTGTGAACCGTTACACCCCCTAATACGTTACACCCCGTTACATTTTTGATTTTTCTGGTTAAAATAGCTTTTTAAAATTCACAGAATACACACACACACACACACACACACACACACAGACACACACACACACACACACAATATATAATATAATGAACACCAGGTTTGATGTGCCTTGTAGGCATAGGCTATGCGCAGTGCTGCATAAAATAATAATAATAGCCTATAGCAACCTATAAATCTTCCAAAAGATTTCAGTAACAACTACGCTAGAGAAAAATATATTGATTATCAAATGTTACTTCAAATGTTTCCATTCATTATGATGATATGAAATGAGATAATAGTAAAAACATAAAGCCTAATGTTTGGTGCGTTTGCGATCGCGATCGCTCCAAAATATGATACATTCAAACCCACAGCGCACTCCAAAATATGAAACATTATGGTTACCATATTATACATATCTACGTTTGAGCAGATATCCACAAACAGTAGGCTATTTAACAGTAAACACGGGTCTAAATATTATAATATTCACCCAGGGGCGTAGCAGCCATTATAAAAGTGGGGGGGACAAAAGCTGTATGGTGATGTGACCCAAAGGTGATATTCATAATAATAAATTCTAGATAGAATAGCAATTGGCATTTTACAGCACCCTAGTGGCAATTTTGGGAACATGCCATGATAGCTTACAGCAACCTATTTAAATCATACTCAAAATAAATAAAAAATACTGCAGGACTTGGGACTTTCAGACCACTGTGGACATCTATGCTTTATTTTTATGAAATAAAGATGTTTTATGATATTTACAATATTTCAGTTACACTACACTTGAACAATAACTTTTATCTTACTTCTTAATAGTTAAAAAAAAAAAAAGACAAAAAAAGTGTTCAATGAGTATACAGATTACATCTACAGTAATTTTATACAACAGACATTTTATAAAAATATATCAATAAAACCTTGAAAATGAAAATCGGGTTGAAGTCAAGTGAATTGTGACATTGACTATTTTGGTTACGCAAAAACAACAAAATCTCAACGTCAGCTGACGTCGGTATTGGACATCAATTTAACATTGACATTAGATGTTGAATTTACATTGAATTTTGGTCACCCGACGTCGCAACCGAAATTTAACCAAATATAAACGTCTTATGACGTTGTGTGCCTACTGGGAATAATCTGTTATGTCTCATTTAACAGACGCTTTTATCCAAAATCGGCAAGTAGGAGAGCATTTAACACACACTCGGCACAATCCGGCACGACATGGTGCGTTCACACCAAACGCGAATGGAGCGTCTGGCGCGAGTGATTTCAATGTTAAGTCAATACAAAGACGCGTTTACGCGCGTCTGGAGGTCCTGCGGCGCGAATGTCTTACAGTGAGTTAAATCATAACAAGGAAACTTTAAGCGTGATTCATCATGTCATCGCAACATATTGTAACACATACTTACAGTGTGTGTTTGAAAAAAGGATGTAATAGTCCTCTGCTTTTTTCTGGGGTGCATTTTACCCCAGACGGCCAAACATCAAAGTGACTAAAACGAATGAAAATTCACAAGAGCAACAAGAGATTTGAAGCTCATGGCAGACACGCCCAATAGATGATTCACGCTGTGATTGGCTGACTGTTAGTTCACTCAAGTCTAAGTAACAAATCAGAGAACACAGGCGGAAATATTGGCGCTGGGTCAAAAAATATGAGAGAATATCCTGTTTCTAAAAGTGCGGGGGACGTGTCCCCCCCGGTTGCTACGCCCCTGCAGTGACGTGACAGACCTGCATGCTCGCCCCCGAGCCTCTCGCCTCGTCTAGCCTACTGACTTTGCACTCAACAACGACGACACTGTGTGCTTGCAGCGACGAAAATGTGAAGTGGTGCTTGCAGTGGCAAAATTCGGCACGGTTGCTAGGGTTCCATATTTATCATGATACGAGCATAGAGCATTAGTTCAACGTCAAGCTGAGAAAATTAGCCTATTATTGTAACGTTGCAGTGGGAGTTTACCTGAGTTTCCAGCATGTTGTGGGATGCTTTCTCCGGTGTGTTGCGTGACGCGGAGGAAGGTTGCATTTGAAGGCCGATTGCGTCACGCGGCTCGATGAAGGCTGTCCCAATTCAGTTCTGCATCCTCCGAAGTCCGTATTTGAAGCGATTTGAAGGCCGGTTGCGTCATCGCGACGCGACGAAGGCTACCCTGATTCAAAAGCGACGCCAAATGCGTCCTTCGTTTCTCCGTGAAAGGAAGGATACATAAATGAACACTTAGCGGCCTATCCTACCCTATTCTACCCCATAAGTCATTGCGCGCCGTTGACGACAGCATTTATTTATTTATTTTTAAAGGCGGTCGAGACTAGAGATCGGTGGTGGACAGCAAATTCACATTTAAATGTAAGTATTATGTTTTCATTTATTTAAATGGCTAGCGAAACCGAGTTAAAGTTTATTATAAACTTCATCTTAACTCCTTCGTCACCATTGCGTGGCTTCATTTGTCAGGTAGTTTGAGGCAAAACTTGTGCTAATATTAGTTTAACGACCTATTGCACTAGTCTATCTCACTTGTGTATTAGGCTAAAAGAAATATGCTAAAGAAGTAAGCCCACAACAATAAGAAAAGCAGTTGATAAGGCAATGGGGTTTTACTTTTATGTGTTTTTGTAGTGCTGTCATACAAGCTATGTGGTTTTAACCAAATTTGAGTATATAGAAATATGATTTCTTAAGTATTTTGTATGCATGTCTTGATGTGTCATATTTTGCAGTGTTAACAATGCACTTAAGATTGCACCCCTGTGTTAAGCTTTTTTAGAGCAATTCAGGAGGAAAAAAAAACACGTCTTTGCTGAAATGTATTGTGCTGTTGTTGTTAACAAGCCATGGTTAATTTGCTCTGCCCTTAGGATTGCAAGTGTCCTGGGACAGGTGAGGGTGTGAGTGGGAAACCCACTGCTGAAACTCGGCCCTGGTTTGTCCTCATGGCCCAGTTCAGCAGTGGGTGCCCACAGTGAGGAGGAGCCAGCACCAGCAGCACCAGCACGAAGGCAGAGGCGAGGAGAGCACAGGAGAGTAGGGAAAGGATGGACAGGCTGTTTTCTCTTCTTGAGAAAATTATTGAAAAATATATATTTTTTTACATATTCTTTAACTTTTTTCATTATTTTTTAAAAGGAAAGAAAATCTGTACATTATATTTTATGCAACTTTAAATGTGTAAATAAAAGAGAATGAATTGTTCTGGACATTGTTTATTTTTTTGACAGTCATAATTTCTACTTGAAACAAACTCTTGTATACCTTTTTTTTTCAAATAAAATTGGTAAATGAAAATCATTTGTTCCACGGGCTACATTAAAGTACTTTTTCCAACTATTAACAACATCCGTTAAACATATCAAAATCAACAAATATTTACAGTACATAAAATAAGAAAAAAATGATGTAGACTTTTATTAGAATTTATTAGAATAATAATTAGACTTTCAAAAAGAGTAATTTCTGAAAAAAGTACTTTTAATAACAAGTTTTTAGTATCAAGAGTAAAACTAGAGGTATGTATTCTGCAAGGGAAAAAACTCCTTGTCAGGGTTTTTATTATAGTTTGTATTTATATTATGATACATTATATACTTTTGTGTAGTTTAATGTAAAATCATATGTGAGGGAAAAAAGGTACTTCAGTAGGTTACTTCACATTTGTACGTGAATATTTAATGAAATATGCAGTTCTGAAAATTAAAGTCTCATATAAGTTTGATATGTCCCATATCAAAGGGCGCATCTGAAGCGCTCGGACCGGTCTAGCCTACAAGGATTGTTCTTGTCGCCTGGCAACCGTGACTGACAGCTGCCGATGACGAGCGCGAGAAATACTGGACTTTTTTATATTCAATTGGGTTTTATATTCAAACAGGGCTAAACCGAAAATACATGACCTGGCAGCGCCGGGGCTGAAACATCCTCACCATGTCCTCCAGTAAAATATAAAACAATTAGGCTATATCAAATGAGTTATCAGGATGGCAGCTGTCCTCTCGCACCGTTGAGGAGCGGTGATCAGAAACACTTGGTTGCGCAATTAGGAAATCCTATGAAGGCTACATGATGCGTCCTTCGGAGGACGCATAGGCTGCATCCTTGAAGTCTTCAGTCCTTCGAAGGATGCAGCCTTCACATTGGGACACAGCTCCTGTTTGTTTGCCATGCTGCTTCCTTTATGCTGGCTATTTCCTGTTTCCTGTCATGTGATTGCTCACATGACAGGCAGACCATAATCATTTAAAGACATACACACATAAAAACAGATAAGAGGAATAAAATGGACTAAAATGACTAAGACAACATGTAAACCTATTAAAACTCTAATATACATAAAATCATTATAATACATAGAGTGGTTAAAACATGTGTCATGTGTGACAGTGTCACAATATATAATGTAAAGTTTTTGAAAATACTTCTTTACTTACCAATGAAGGTGACTCAGATTTTTTGTAATGGATTATCTGGACAGAAATTAGTGAAAAATGCCCTTTTCAGTGGAGAAAATATGGAGCCATGTGACATGTGCACGTGTGCTGAAAGAGGGACCAAAATGAACCCCTGTGGGTCATGTGGCCACTCTTTTGCATTTTCATTAGTTAGTATTTGAGTTCCCCTCCCCTTAGAGAGCATTGACCAATTAAATTTTATTACATTTTTATTATAAAAAAGCCAAAATAGACTATGTTGCCTGGAGGCAACACCGTTCTATAGAGGGTTAAATGTGCAATAAATAATAACAATTATTTTTAACAGTTGTAGGTGTAATGTAATGCACGTGTAAAATATGGAATATAAAAGTAACAAGTAAGCAAGCTATGCCTCTATAACAATGGTGACAGAGGCTTATGGATAATATAGACCCTTCTGTTATTCAAATCTGAAGGGTTTGGATGTCTCATCCTAACATCCTGGTTAGTGGGATCACCATATTTAAGCACATTAAATAAAAAACATTTATCGGACATACTATGGATCTTGATGTCCTCTTTAGTCTCCCGAAGAACACTGTCCAGTTTGTCCAATGTTTTTTTTAGATGTTGATAATGCTGAGTCATCTCTTTTACAATTATTATCTTGTCCTCCTCCATGCGCCTGACCAGCAGGACTTGCTCAAACAGTCGCCTCTTCAAGCGGAGACTCCACACTATTTTTGAAAATAAAAGTGGAGGGGAAAAAAATTCCCCTAAAGGATTATTAGGAACACCTGTTAAATTTCTCATTAATGCAATTATCTAATCAACCAATCACATGGCAGTTGCTTCAATGCATTTAGGGGTGTGGTCCTGGTCAAGACAATCTCCTGAACTCCAAACTGAATGTCAGAATGGGAAAGAAAGGTGATTTAAGCAATTTTGAGCGTGGCATGGTTGTTGGTGCCAGACGGGCCGGTCTGAGTATTTCTCAATCTGCTCAGTTACTGGGATTTTCACGCACAACCATTTCTAGGGTTTACAAAGCATCCCACAAATCTCCATCAACTGCAAGATGCTATCCTATCAATATGGGCCAAAATTTCTAAAGAATGCTTTCAGCACCTTGTTGAATCAATGCCACGTAGAATTAAGGCAGTTCTGAAGGCGAAAGGGGGTCAAACACAGTATTAGTATGGTGTTCCTAATAATCCTTTAGGTGAGTGTATTCAGCTTTACGTCTGGCACAGTGTTCCTCACTAGTCATTTTGAGCGCCTTGAGAATAATATTGATGAAGAACTTTATAAAACATATAAGGGTAGTAATATAACAATATCCTAACTGTATCATCCCTTAAGTATGCATATAATAATGCAGCCAATGCACATAATTGACAACAACTGAAACATCACACTACAATATAACAAAGTTAAAGAAATGCTCAGCCCAGTATATTAAGATATGTTTTTTTATTTATTTTTATTAAAGACAGATTGAAAGGATATCTAATTGGTAGGCAGAGTTATTTCATGCTTGGGTTGGATTTTGCCATTTCAGAATAAATATGGCTTTCTTCTTAAATGTGTTTGGCTATTGCAGCTCTTATATATAAAAGAAAAGCGATGACCACTACTAGTATAGAGTGTGTGTTACAGGAGTAACAATAACTATCAGATTATCACTATGTCTTCATATGGGAACAATACAGATAATTTTTCAGATAGCAACAGAACATATAATGTGTTATTCTTTACGGTATGTTGCACCTTTTTTACTGGGTGGCAGTATTAAATTGCTGAGTGTTATTACTTGTATTAACAATCAACTGAATTTTGTGAATTCAAAAAAGCACAAAAATAAAACACATTAATTGCCATCTCCTTGTGCTTCCCAAGGCAGAATAAAGTCATCAGAGAGACTGCATGTTGCTTCAGTGTCAGTTTTCTCTTCACAGCCAGGAATGGTGTTGTACAGCACTGTCTTCTCTCTGAGTGTCTTTTTGAGCTCACCAAGTCTTCTCCGTTTGGTTGCTGTCTGTAAGTAAAAAAAAATAATGAAAAAAAATTACAAAATGCAAGTTGAGTGATGTAGTATCCAATACCATTTTGTCGATACAGATCATGCTTCTTTCTTCGGATGGAATAAATAATCTCATGGATTTCACTCTGGAGCTCTTCCTGGCTACTGTGAGTACTCTCTCTCTCTTTTGAAAACCAGAAATAAGCAAAGTCGACCATTACAGAAAGCACAGTATCACTGCAAAAATGTAGACAAATATATATGGAAATGTATACACCAGCGACTATATTACATACCAGTGGCTGCCCATTGCTTGACATCACACACCCACCGATCTGCATCCTCCATAGAGATGTTTAACTCCTGCTTGAGACTCGCAAGATTGGCTGCTTCCATTTCTGCTCTCGGTGTAGTCTATTTAAAAAGATTAAAAAAATTACAGAAAACACAGTATCACTGCAAAATGAACCACAACTGCCCCTGAAAAAAATGCAGGGGAGAGCACAATCACATTCATAGTGTCTCCAGGGCCCAGGAAACACCTTAACGTGCAGTCTAGGCTTCTTACTTTGACAAATCTTTTTGCCAGTGTCTTGTGGAGACTCTCCACCTTCCTATTGTTCCATCCCATGGCAAGTACAGAAATCATATCTCCTCTGCCTATAAAAAAACAAAACCAATAAGAACAAATCAATTGTACAATCTAGCATTGTGTGTCAAACACAGTGGTTAACTATTTTTTCAACCAACCTGACTTGGTCATGTACTTTGTAGTAAGAGCTGCCCTTGAAAGCAAGCTATTGACCTGTTCCAGCTCTTCCCCAACAGTGTTTCCTGCACCCTCCCTAACCTGCTCCCAAGAATAAGACCAAGACCTTTATCATTCAAATCTTATTTATTAGTTTGTGTATCATCAATTGAATTTGGTGCCATGAGCAAATTTTGATGTGTTTAATATTTTCGAAAATATCAAATGTTCTGAGGTAGGATAACAATGAAAGAAAAGCTTTCACAAGCGCAATTGTGCAGTCAGAACTTTTGGAAGGGATCAGGAAGCATATCCTGCAAACAACCCTGCTGTTAAACCAGAATGACCAGTACTGTTGTAACAGTGTGATCACTGATAGTAATGTTAACTATGTTTAAAAAGTTCATAAGCATTGTGTGTGTGTGTGTGTGTGTGTGTGTGTGTGTGTGTGTGTGTGTGTGTGTGTGTATGTATATATATATATACACACAGCCAATACACACAGCCAACACACACAGACACTAAATAAGTGGTTTTAAACTTGTCCTTGAGGAGACCCAGCACTACACATTTTGTATATCTCACTTACATGACACACTTGATTTAACTCATCAGCTCATTAGGGACCGTTCGGTATTTATGGAAGGGGCCACCGGAGGAAAATAGGGGAGGGTCATGTCTTTTTATTCTTTGTTGAGGGGAGGGTCATTCAACTTTTTTTAGTCTAGGGGGAGGGTCACCCAACTTTTATATACATGAAAACAGCAACATTTCAAAGTGGCTTGTTTGGTGATATTTTTTTCCATTTAGCTCCATGTTGATCTCGCGTTATCAGCCCCCCTTCGATATCAGATGGGTCTGACCCAACAAAAATCCAGTTTGGCGCTGTTTGACAGTGCGCGCGCACTTCAGTTCGCACTTAGAAAAAATGCATCATGTCAGAACAGAATGCCAATGAAATGTTTACCCGGCAAAGCTTTAAAGCACGAGCAAATAATGAACTTTTGTGATTGCGAATAAGTGCACAGTGTCCTGTGAGTGTAACTCTACCGCGGCATTAACATGTGATGTGAACGTCGAGTTTTACAGTATTGCGACTGAGGCGCCAGAACTGCTGCTGATAGAATGTGCGCTGATAGCGCGATACTACCATATTTTAGTTCCATTCTTATTTTGTTTCCACGATGTGTAAGATGTAGGGCTACCACATCTTTAAATTACTATTAGTATTATTTAAGTTAACATAATAAAATACGTAGACCTACACCACAAAAACTAGTTGAGGATAAATTCGTTAAAATTGGGCGATTCCAGTGTTATAGACGTAACATTTGCAGTCAAACCTTGAAATATAAATTCTCAGAAAATGCATTTAATACCAATATTTTGAAGTCAAGACATTAGAAAAATAAAGGAGTCAAGACATTAGAAAAATATCAGTCTACACATTAAATTTTATATTTAATATGAGGGAAATACACATGTGACGTGACGTAAAAAAAATCTTTAACTTTTAGGTGGCAAAATATTTTTAGTAATTCTTCTATAAATTACACTGTGCAAACCAAAAGATATATACCCACCGGATGAATAAAGATCGGCCTCCACAGAACATAAAATATTATTTTTATTTTATTTTTCGTGTTCGCATTTATGTAAAAAAAAAAAAAAAAAAAAATGTTACGGGCGTGACAGTTCTCCATTACGGACATGACTGCTCTGAAAGCGACTTTAAAAATTTCACAGAGACCTCAAACAGAAAGCACAAAGCCTTTCTTTAAAGTGAATTTCGTTTTTTTATTAATTGTATCTTAATTTTAATCAATGTTTCATCTGGATTTAATAAATAAGAAGTAAATATAGTAGAAAATAGATAATCACGGAGGCGCGGGCGAGTGAACTGGACTCTTGTCTCATAAATGAACCGAAACTCAGTGTAAGGTAGGCTACTTGCCTCACAGACCTGAGAAATATATAGAAAGCTTGAAATGTCTACTTTTAAACAGAACAATTCAAAACGAAGGAAAACAGACTGCTTATGAAATGTGCATTTCTCTCTGGCGCGTTCTGAGAAGATTGCGACGCATCGTCAACTTCATCTTTGCAGTCGACACAGAAAACACTTGTTTATTAATAAACAATTAAAATGTTTCCTTGCTATATTTGACATATTAATAATCATTACTTTTGCTGGTTCTTTGTGACAGCTTTTAGATGCTTTATCGGCAGCCCCACCCACATGTTTAACGAGTCACAAACATCAGCACCGAAAACATGATTTTTTTCAAATCTAAAATCAAAAATCGTGATACGAACCGAATCGTAGTTTTGGTCTATCGTTACAGCCCTAGTAAGATGAGAAAGCAAGAGTTTATGGTTTAAAAAAACAAAAACAAAAAAAACAATGGCTATCTGAACATCTTTGCCAAGCGCAAACCAGTACAGAAGTAGGCTAATCAATAAATTATCGGGGAGGGTCATGCCTTTTTTCACAAACATTTTGGAGGGTCATAGAAAAATGTATTGCTGGCGAAGGGAGGGTCATGTCTTTTTTGACAACAGATCTCAAAACTCCTCCGGTGGCCCCTTAAATAAAAAACGAACAGTCCCTTAGTAGAGACTGCAAGACCTGAATTGGGTGTGGGTGTGGGTGTGGGTGTGGGATAAGGGAGACACACTGTACACAATGCAGTGCTGCTGGGGTCCTCCAGGACAGGTCTGAAAACCACTGCATTAAAGTATTTCAATAATGTTTACTACTTTTGACTTATGAAACGTGCATATTTACCGAGATAATAATCAAGCTAAATTTTTCTGATGCTGTAAGGATGTTTCTAAAAAACGTAACATTAAAACGTAAACTTAACTCACACACAGTACCTCACATTTGCCAGTGTGAGCCTTGGCATGCATTATAGATAGAAAAGGCTTCATCATGGTAAGTGGTTGGAGCTCGGATAACTTCTCTGCCATCTTTTCCAAATAAGGCCAGTACCTGTAAAGGGCAAATTGCCAAAACTGGTAAGGAGACAAACCAGGATCTAAGTGACTAGTACAATTACTGTAACCAATCAAATAACACTACAGTATGTAGTCATATGTGTGGTAATTTGTCATATCAGTACTGATAAGGTAGTAGCCATATTCATTTTCTAATTCCATAATATAAAAAATTTGTGATTTTTAGCTAGTCATGGTGTTATTCCCATGCATGGCATATATTAATAAAGGTAAAACATCAGTAAAAACGTCAGTTATCATTTGGCAATGGCTATCTACCTGCAAGCAATGTCCATACAAAAGAATGTTGCATTTGCAGCTTGTGCCAGCTCCTTCTGCAGGAACATTGGGTAGGCATATATTTCACCACGGTAGTGGTTCAAGCCTTGCAGCGAGATTCATGTCTGCACACAGCTATTTCAAGGCCCTCTTCATCCACCTTGGCCCTGGACTTCTGTGCTATTTCTCTGCCTGCTGGAAATGTTGCCGGTCCGCAGACATCATGACCTGTCCTCTGAAAGTAGAAACAATATGTTACATGTAATCCCAGGACAAGAAAACATTCAATTAAAAAGAGTTAAAGAAATCTGTAAGAGCCATAAGTCACATTTCTTTATATAGATGTGGAATAAATAATTGTGTGTGTGATAGCAATCCGTCTAAATTTTCATCTTTGTTGCTTCTTCATCCTTGGGTGAGCGTGATTTGAACTCGAATAACATACCGTAGTCCAGCAACTTCCTTTCAGCAAAGTTTAATAACAAAATGAACTGGAAAATGTTACACGGTCGAAAAACTAACCGTCATTGCCGGAAATGACATAATCGTCAATATGAAATATTGTATTACACATATAAAATGATTTACTCTTAATTATTTACGCTTTTTACGGCGCGGCACCGCAGCAGGCGGAGGTGCAGTCTCAGCGAAGGATGCCAGGCGAGTCCTCAGAGTCACCATGGGCATCAGCTCGCAGTGAGGGCAGCCGCCGTCAGCGAGCGCGAGAGCGTGATCCTCACCCAGGCAGGAAACGCAGATGACATGGTGGTCCCCGTCGCTGAGTGGGGCTCGACACGAGTCACAGAAGGTGCGAGGCATCTTAAAAAAGACGCTCGGAGTCGCGGCGGCGAACACACACTAGCAGAGAAAGGATATAATACGCCGGACAGCGTGGCAGGTACGGCGACTGAAGGCGGCGAGTTGTCGGCCAGCGGCTTCAGATGCAAAGGCTCGTCCCGCAGAAGGCTTTCTCAAACGGCACGGCTTCTTCCTCTCAGGATTGTTGGAACGTTTTTTCTTTCTTCAAAGCAGACCAGGAGACGTTGGGATCACGTTCAAACAGAAGAGTTTCTTTATTTGAGCGTGGCTGCGGTTCGTCCAACAAAATCTTTTTAGGTTCAGGTAACACAAATCAGGTTTAGGTAACACTCTAGACTAAGGGTCTGGCCAATCCTAATACAATCCAGCGATGCGAGAGCTTCGCTGAAGAGATGAAAAATCAGATTCTATCAGCCTGTCGAGCTGTATTTATAGACCCAAGCCACGCCTGTTTCAGCGGGACGTGACGCAGTAGGCGCGAAGCGCCCCCATTGGATCTGACGTCACGAGGGGCCTCTCTCGATAGGCTGCTGCAGTTTCCGCAGGGCAGCCAATAGGCGCGCAAGCCGTCTTGCCTATGTCTGCATGCTGCCGCAACGCGTTTTACATTATTTCAAAATTAAGGATAATTTTTGGCTTCAATATCTCGCGGAAAAGAGATTTTCCCCCTAGCGTAAGATATTACGCAGTACGAGAAACCTCTCGTAAGAGAACCCACAATGCATCGAGGCGACTCTGCGTGGCATATCTCCCGCCGCCTATAGGGGCACTATTTTAGGAAATGATGCAATGGGTCGTATTTGAGGAAAGATGCAAACGACCATTATGGTCGTATAAGTTGGAGGACTTGTTGTAGAATAAGTACCCCTACTAACAGTATTAAAAATATATATATCCTGGTTGTTACCCCTTTATTCCCCAAACTTTACATGTTGTTCCCTTATACTGACATGTTAGTACTTTATAGATACACTATAATTACAGAAATTTACACTGTAAAATCGCTTTAATTATGCAGTACTTTCCGGGCTGTAATCTAAAGCGTTACCGATATTTTTGCATAAATTATTGTGACCATACTTTTACACTGCAAAAACCTTGCCAAGTATATTTTTCAAATTTCTAGTCAAAATATCTCATCACACTTAATATAAGACAAAATCACCTAAAGACCAAGATTTAAGTGAGATAAAGGAGCTTGTTTTTAGACAGTGCATCTTGAATATCTTGTTAAGTGAAACTGTCTTGAAAATATCTTGTTTTGAGTCATATCTCAGATGAAACACGCTTTTTTGACATGTCATAAGGTTTTTAAGCTGCTGTGTTATTTGTAAAAGATGAATCGTCTTATTATATGGTCATATTTCCTGGTCCTGGTAAGAACTCAAGCTGCTGCGTTTTGGACCAGCTGTAGTTTGTTTATTAAGCGTGCAGGGCAACCACCCAGTAGAGCATTACAATAATCTAGCCTTGAGGTCATGGACGCATTAACTAATTGTTCTGCATTTGTCAATGAGAGCATATGACGTAATTTAGACATATATTTTTTAGGATGGAAAAATGCGGTTTTACAGATACTAGACACGTGACTTTCAAATTAAAGATTGGTATCAAAGAGCACACCCAGGTTCCTAACCGAAGACGAAGACTTGCACACCCAGGTTCCTACCCGAAGACGAAGACTTAACAGAGCAGCCATCAAGTGTTAGACAGTATTCTAGATTATTACGTGAGGACGTTTTTTGTCCAATAATTAGAATTTCTGTTTTTTTCAGAATTTAGTAGTAGGAAATTACTAGTCATCCAATTTTTTATATCAGTGTAGTGAAGCCTTCGTGAGAGGGCAGCTCTATTATATGTAGAGTTGGGCGGAGCAACGAATTATACACACGCTCAATTCAGGTTAATATTATTTCCGACTGCGCCACCTGGGGAATTTCACCCCAAGAATTTAACACAACCTCTAAACTACTGGCACACACAGGTTCTAATCACTGTTGGAATCAGAGACATAGGTAATGGAAAAATATTTTATTAATTATTAAAAGACATAATAGTTATAAAAGGCGTCAACTAGCAATCACTCTCATCTATTTGCTAAATTCTATCGTTGGCAGCAGAGGAACCTGGGCTTACCAACAGGGGCAGTCTCAAGATATCACCCTTATGAAAATCACTCTATTCATAGTGCACACACACTAGCACACACTCAACGACTCATGTCAGAGAAGACCACGACACACAGTGAGGACGCCACCACCAGAAGGTCACTCGTCTGCCCCCGGGTGCCCAGGTCCTGCCAACAAACAAAAGAAAACAGACATTATAGACCAGTGATAAAAAACAAAATAATGTTTAATAATAATAATAATAATAATAAAACAATATAATGAACAACTTAATGCAATTCCAGGAAGGAACCAACTACTTGGCCCCGACCCGGTCGTCACAAATCAAGACCAAAAATTAACAAAAGACAAAGCATAAACTAAAAAAAACCCCACAATAAACAAATTATTACATAAATTCGGCAGTATAGTTCAACCATAATAATGGTTCAATGAAAGCAATACATAAATTCGCTAATCACAATAATTGAATTCAAAACAAAAATACAAATTGAAAAAATACCCAACCATTGAAATCAATTAAAGAAATAAACAAACAAAAGGAAAACAAAAGAAACTCAAAGCATATCACTGAATCACTTCCGCAGCCGAAGCCTAGGAAGCACAAAGGATTCACTTGGATTGTTACAACATCAAAAACCCATCGAGAGCAGGTTAGTCTCGTATTTAACACGGACTAATTCCATCCAGTGAAAAACAGAATTCACTGAAAGCAAAGTCACTGGAAACAGTTCACTTGAAACAGAACAGCAGCCGATGATGAGGCACAAAGCAAACAGCATTTTACGATGAAGCATATAATACTCATGCAGAACGCCGCTATTGCCCTTATCGCATGCCTAAAAACAAAACAGAAGGTGTTACACTGTGATTCATTCACCCTTGGCTTCACGCTCGAGCAGTATACTCACAACAAAACATGCTGTCCCGGGATTACTATCCCAAACTATGCGGTGGATAGAGCCAGATATCTCCGACAAAGCTCGTTGGCAGGAAGCGTAGATAGATATTACACTACGTTAAGCATATGTGATGGGAGTGAATTATTGATGAATGTATTTTTGATACACATTTTAATGTTATATGATTGACTCATTGATCAAATGACTTTTGTACTATGCTCATTTCCTAACACCTGTGCATAGACTAATCCGTGACCTAGTGTCATAGGCTGGTTAAGAAAAAGGTGGAGACTGTTGCCCTTTAAGACCGTGTGCTTGAGAGATTGGGAGAGGTGTGTGCGTCGTCTGGACTGCGTCATTTACGTGCAAGTCGACATCCGATTGAGTGTTTTAAACAGGTGCTGGCGTCTGAGATGAAACGCTGAACAGTGATAACCAAACGGTTTACGGCTGTGCGGGAACGAGTGAGTCGGAGTATTGTGAAGACGGCGACGCAGAGCGATCACGGGCGCAGCTGTTGGAGATAAGTGAGTCAGCGATCGTTTGGAGACGGCAACAGTGGGCGGTGAGCACGACGGCGACGCAGAGCAATCACGGGCGCAGCTGTTGGAGACGAGTGTATCAGCGGTTGCTGTTTGGAGGAGCGAATCAACGAGTGCTGGTCGGAGATGAGTGAGACCGCGGTTGGTGAGACGGCGACGGAGGATTGCACAACGCTGGAAATTAACTAGACTGGGTAGTGGGAATTGCTACCCAGTCATATTGTGAGTACAACCCCAGTTGAAGATCGTCTGATGAATATTGTGTTGATCCTTTTGCATCTAATTCATAATAGAGACAATTCATAATAGAGAATTCATAATAAGAGATTAAGAACTAATTTCCAGAATAACTTACTATCCATAGCTCTTGTTTTCCGTTTGCTGTGGTGTGATTTATTTGGGTTGCAGTGTGTATTACATGGTGTGGGTATTTACGTGCACCAGTGAGTTGTAGTTAGCTTTTTTTCTTGCATTGGACTGGAGATACTGGTAGTTGTTTCTTATTTCTTTCTAGTACACTATAATCTCTGGATTTGTGGAGACCTACATGCTGTGAGACCAACCCAGGACATTTGTTCATTCACCATAAGGACATCATACCAGACTGTGCTGAGGACTGCATTCTTTTGATAACTGCTTTTAATATTGAGATCATTTTATAGTCTAATAAAGTGTTTTTGTAATTCAATCTATCTGTTGAGTGTCAATACTGTCCAGCCCTCAGGAATGATTAACTTGGGTCCTGGGTTCCATTACAACAACCTAGGTGGCGTAGTCGGCTACTTGTATTTAATCTGGGTTAATACAGTATTGCTGGTTTGTGCAGAAACCATTATAATAATAAATAATCTGGCGTAAGTCGGCAGGATTATTTGTTGAACCTGTGTGAGGGACTGAGGACGTTTTGACACTCACGTGGTAGATTGAACTAGGGTGTTGCAAAAATGTTAATGCCAGTTTTCCCTGGGGCTCCCTGGGTTCCCAAATTTAGTGGGATGGGTGGTGATTTGAGTTATGGGGATTGGAAGGAGCAAATGCAAGGACTTTTAGAAGCTCAAGAAATGAATGAAGCAAAAAAAGTCAAGATTTTATTAGGTGCTTTGGGTGGGAATGCAAAACGAGAGATAAGTGTTTTAGCAGAGGAAGAACGTGATAAGTTGGTCACAACTTGGTCTCCGGTCACAATTTTTTAGCTGCAGGCAGAAGTCAGATGAGTCTTTTAAAGCTTTTGTTTTACGGTTGCGAGAACTCTTTCGTAGGTTACAGCGGCGCAGCCCAGAGGGAACCCTGGTGGAAGATCAGCTGAAGGAACAGCTATTGATGGGGATGGAGGATGGGCCGATGCAGAGCCTTGAAGACGTATGCCCGCCATCACGCAGAAGGGACCTTTGCTGAATTGCATCAAGAGGCGTTATTGCTGGAGGTGGAGTATGGGCATGGAAGGCATGAGACTGCATGTGCTGCCATAAGTCAGCGTGATACACCGAATTCACGCCCATATAGACCTGACTGGAAAGCTGAGTTAAAGCGTGAGATTTTGGAGGAAGTCAAGGGCCAGATTAAAGAGTTGACTCAGGAAGTGGTGAGAGAGTTGAGAAATTCTAACTGTGCAGCCCCTGTAAATCCTGCATCCTCGCAACAGCCAGTGTTTCCTCTGCCTAGGAGGAGGGAGTATCAGTCGATGAACCGTTGGGACCCTGATGGTAGACCCATTTGTCGACGTTGCCAACAACCAGGTCATATGGCCCGTCATTGTAGAGAGAACAGAGAGCCCAGACAAGCTTTAAACGAGAATGCCCTGTTGTAGAGGTCCAGACAACAGGGTTACGTGCTCCAACCGATAATCAAGGGACCCACTCCTTTATTGATAACCACTCCTTTATTGCTGATTGTCCTATAGTGGATGTCGTGATTCAGAATGTTCCTTGTAAAGGCCTGCTAGACACAGGGTCGCAGGTAACTGCTAGAAGAGACTTTTCCTAGCTATAGATTGGGTGATGCCCCTCTGTTGACACTGAGAGCTGCAAATGGCCTAGAAATCCCTTATGTGGGGTATGCATTATTGGACTTTGAAGTAGCAGGCATCCAACTTCAGGGAAGGGGTGTTGTGATCGTGAAGGATGAATTTTCCACTAATCCCTTAATTATTGGAATGAATGTTATCTCCTCATGTTGGAATGCTCTTTTCCAGGGCTCTTCTCAGTCTTTGTCATTTCAGAACCCTACAGAACAGCAGGTGTGGAAACGGGCCATGGCAACATGTCAACGCATTGCTGCTTGGACTACAGATGATGGGTTCCTGGGCTATGTGTGGCCAGCCAGTCGCCGCAGGAGATGGATTCCACCCCAGAGCGAGGTCATTGTGTGGGGCCGTGTTCGAATGGGCCGACAGAACCGCAGTTACTGTGGATTGGTGGAACCCCTGCTAGAGCCGGATGGGTTGGCCGCCGCCCGGACTGTGGCTATCGTTAAGGATGGTAGGATCCCTATCAGACTGTGTAATTTGCAGCCTTATAAAGTGTCTGTAGGCCGGTATCAGAAGCTTGGTCGGCTGTATGAAACATCAGACGTGGATATCTATGGCCAAAGAGATCTTGATTTGACTCTGAGTACAGATGGGGTCGTTGATATTTGTGTGGTGGAAGCTGGAAGCCCTGAAGAGGAGGTAACGGTTGATGGGGTGAGTCCATTGATGCTTGGATCTGACTTAACTGACCAACAACGTCAAGTTTTTGATGTACTTATGAAAAAGTGGAGTGGAGTGTTTTCAAAGAATGAGGATGATCTGGGGTTTCATGAGGCTGTCCAGCATAGGATCTACACCGGCACTGCACCTCCTGTCCGAGAAAAGTTCCGCCCCCTACCCCCAATGATGTATAAGGAGATGAAACTGTTGCTGGCAGGTATGTTGGAAAGAGGAGTAATTTCTGAGAGTAAGAGTCCATGGGCAGCCCCAATAGTCATGGTCAAGAAGAAAGATGGAAGTTGGCGCTTCTGTGTCGACTACAGAAAGTTGAATGCCATTACCCATAAGGATGCATTCCCTCTTCCCCGGATAGAAGAAACACTGACCACCTTAACTCAAGCTGAATGGTTTAGTACACTTGATTTAGCAAGCGGCTATTGGCAAGTGGGGGTGCATGCGGACGATCGCCCAAAAACTGCGTTTACAACTCCTCTGGGCCTATTTGAATTCCAACGTATGCCTTTTGGTCTGTGCAATGGACCAGCTACATTCCAGCGATTAATGCAGCACTGTTTGAGTGACTATATTGTGGACTTTCTGTTGGTCTATTTAGATGATGTCATTGTATATTCCATAGATTTTGACACCCATCTTCATCATTTGGAGCGAGTATTCCAGCGGCTGGCACAGTATGGACTGAAGTTGAGGCTGGACAAGTGTCAGTTCCTTCAGCAGCAAGTGAAATTCCTGGGGCATGTAGTGGACAAGACCGGCATTAGCCCAGATCCTGGTAAAACAGTGGCAGTACAAGAGTGGCCTGTTCCAACCACAATTCGAGAGGTGAGAGCATTCTTGGGCCTAGCTGGCTATTATAGACGGTTTATCGCTAATTTCGCTCGGCTGGCACAGCCTTTAAATGCCCTTTTAGTAGGAGTTCCAGTCAACAAGAAGTCAAATAATCATAGGATTGAGTGGACTGCGGAGTGTCAAGCTGCATTTGAAAATCTAAAGATCTGTCTCACTCAGGCTCCTATTCTAGCATTTGCTGATTTCTCCCTGCCGTTCGTTCTTTATACTGATGCTAGCCACCAGGGACTGGGAGCAGTGTTATCGCAGGTCCAAGATGGGCAAGAACGTGTGATCGCCTACGCAAGCCGCAGCCTCCACCCTGCGGAACGGAATGATGCTAATTATAGCTCTTTTAAGTTGGAGTTGCTAGCTCTAAAATGGGCTATGACAGAGAAATTTAAGGACTATCTGACTGGAGCTAAATGTACTGTTGTTACAGATAATAATCCGGTGGCCCACCTACAGACAGCGAGACTGGGAGCGGTGGAACAGCGCTGGGCAACCCAACTGGCAAATTTTGATTTCACAGTGAAATATCGAGCTGGGCGTGAAAATGCTAATGCTGATAGTCTGTCCAGGTTCCCAGTGGATCGAATGGCTCCTATGGAGGTACGACGAGTTGAGGCAACAGAAGATGCCTGTGAGCCAGTCATTGACCTCCCAGATGTTGAGGAGTGGCGGAAGAGCCAAGGTGAAGACGAGGAACTTCAACAGGTATGGAAGTATGTGGAGTCAAGTAGTGCACCCTCGACTATGGAGCGAGCCAATATGCCTCTGACGGTGAAACAACTCCTTCGACATAGTGTTAAGCTTGTGACTCAAGATGGTGTTTTATATAAGAAAATGATTGACCCCAGTACCCATGAGTTGCACCTACAGATTATCTGTCCGGCCTCTAGACGGGAGGAAGTATGGCGACGATACCATGATGCGTCTGCACATGCAGGAGTTTCACGGATGCTTTCCAGAATCAGACTCCACTTTTTCTGGCCGAAGATGGAGGAGACTGTGAAGGGGTACTATCTGGGTTGTGTCGCTTGTGGCCTACAGAAAGGTAAGAATGAGAAGGCCCCCCTTAATCCAGTCCTTGTATCGTTCCCCTTAGAAGTAGTGTCATTAGACTTCTTGACATTAGGCCGTCCAGCTGATTCGTGTCAAAATATTTTAGTCATCGTTGATTTGTTTACTCGTTATGCATGGGCTATCCCTACGAGCGATCAAACTGCTAAGTCAACAGTCAGGGCATTGTGGGAACAGGTCGTCCAGACTTTTGGTTGTCCTTTGAGATTCCATTCTGATATGGGCCCAAATTTTGAATCCGCAATGATGAAAGAGTTTTGCCACTTGTACGGTACAGCTAAGAGCCGAACAACCCCTTACCATCCGGCCGGGAATGGTAGAGTAGAGAGGGTGAATAAGACATTACTGGGAATGCTGCGTACTTTAGAGAGAGACAAGCAGGACAGGTGGCCAGAATTTCTCCCCGAGTTGATGCAGGCATATAATAACACCATACATGGGGCTACAGGGTTTACACCTTCATATTTGATGTTTGGCCGTTCCTTGCGGACACCAGTAGATATGAGCCTTGGAGTAGGAATAGGACAAACTAGAAAAGACTTGACTGGGTGGGTACAAGAGCACCATAAAAAATTGAGTTGGGCTTATGCGTCAGCAAAAAGAGCCATGGATAATACTGCAACACTATCTAAACAGACCTATGATCGTAGGGCCAAAGCTACCCCATTGTTGGCAGGTCAGCGTGTTTGGGTTCGGGACCGAAATAGGCAGGGACGTGGGAAGTTGTGCAGTTGGTGGGACCCTACGCCTTATGTTGTACTAGAGACTTTGGGAAATACTGGACTGGTGTATCGGGTGAGACCAGAACAAGGGGGAAAAGAGAGAAGTTTACATCGAAATGCCCTTAAAGTAACAACATGTAACTTTTCAACCTTCATAATATATTTCCAAGACCCTTGTGATGGTACATCGACTTACAAAAGGTTGAATGAGACGTCTGCCAGAGCCTGACGGGGTCTGTATCGCTTTTACTGGCACTATGTAACTTCGGGGAGCGGGTAGTAACCTGCGCTCAAAAAGAACTACAAAATTCGACTGCTTTACGGCATACGTCACTTCCCCCACCACTACAACCAGCGTCTGTTTTCGTGCGTCTGTTTTCGCCATGGCTGATGCAGCAGCGAAACGTAAGTCCAAGGTTTTGTCGGAGGAGAGTCGAAAGAGGAAAAAAGAAAGTGATAAACTAAAAGGCAGGACGAGGATCAATATTGGTCGAGCGTTTGCTCGCTGGCGTGAGCTAAAGGAGGAGGAGGGATGCCCTACTGATGCTGACTTGGCCGTCATGCTGTTGGACTAGTAAGTAAATACTATCTTTAGTTTTTCTAATCTGTTGTCTGCCTGGCTAGCTAACGTTACCTTATGTAAACTATCTGGTCCTCCATTTATCTTCATGAATCAGCTAGTAGGTGTGCGAATTATGAATTTGGTAGCTAGTAAACACTAACATGCTAGTTTTAGATGGTTAGGATGCTATCGCTATTATTCTCGTTCAGATTTGAGCATTGCAATCGATGACATGCAAATCGCAAATGTTTGAGTTAAAATGTTTAGTCTACTAAACATGTAGAAATTATGAAAGGAGGAAGATTAATAATATTATCATTGCCCATTATGAAAAAAACCTGCATGCTTCATGTACAGCAACCGTAAATCTTTTTTTTTTTCAGCTACCAGACACGGCAAGTGACATCGACACCTAGTAAAGCCAGACATTCACAACTACCACAGCTGCTGGTGTCTAGCGTTACTGAGGAGAGTGATAGGTAATGTATTTGTTTTTCTGCACTGCTTAGCAAATCTTTAGGAGTGTTGTTCAAAATTAATTTTCTTTTGTTATTTAGAGATGACATTTCAGTCAAAGGTGTACAACCGCTGGACACAGAAGAAGTGGGTGTGCTAGAAGCCAGGTGGGTTTGCCTAATAGTGAGACAATGGTTTGTAGACTGTACTGGTGGCTTGTTGACTGCTTGTACATATATTTTTTTTCACTCGTTTATGTATGTTCTAAAATTGGTTGTAGCATGCACTCCATGAGTATTGCAGAGGAGGAGCAGTTTGACTCTCCAGATGAAGATGCAAGGAACGATTTGAGAAATAGCACGCAAGTTTTGCACATGAATTGTTTTTCCAATTTTTATTATTTCATGAATATGTTCAAGTCTGACTATATTCATATGTGCAGCATTGACATGGATGAGCGGTGGACTAAAAAAAGCTTCTGTGAAGATGGGGACAGTTCTGATGAAGATTATGTCCCTTTTCTTCAGATACGGTATGGTTGTGTAATGAAATTAGAGTTTGAACAGTATTTACAGTAATGGTAGTTATTAACTAGTCCATGTTTGTTTTTGATCTGTTTGTCCATCTGCAGTCCTGGAAGTCAAGATGTCATTGAACAGCTGCACGAGATCAGCGTGGATGAAGCCGTGATTGATGTCGCAATGCCTACTTTCCCAGAAGATGATGTGAGCGATATTCCAGACTCATACAAGGTTGTTTGTGAAGATGACCTAGTTGGCAAGAGTGCCAGTATCGTGTATCATGAAAATCTAAAGACGTTGGCCAACTACATCCAATTGCCTATAGAGAAGTGCAGCAAATTCAACAAGGTGACCGGAACTGCATGCTCTGCTGGACCACCATTTCAGATGAACTTGAAAACTAGGGGAACTGGAGTCATCTTGGAATGGGTAAGTCTTGTAATTTCTGATGCTACACTATAATCTGTAATGAACATCCCCCAGCTCCATGAGTTATGTTAGACTACTGTGTAAAGTGTATCATGATTTTTCAAACTGCAATTAGCAACAAAATAAATTATCTGCACAATGGTGTTGGTAAATGTTGTTGAGACTATTTTTATGTAATGCTGCTTCATAGAATTTGTCAGGTTAAACAACTTGTCATAGTTAGTATATCCAAGATTTTACATCATGCCTGTATTTATGATGTGTGCTCAATCTGGGATAGGCCAATTCTTTATTTCCCCCCATCCATTTCTACAGGTATGTCCCTTTGGACACACTTTGTGGCAGTGGAATTCGCAGCCCCTTTTGAAATATGGCATGCAGGGAGGTGATTTCATGCTGGCCATCAACATACTGCTCTCCGGGAATAATTACAGGAAGATTGCCTTTCTGTTCAAGTTCATGCAAATGGGGATGGTGAATGACTCAACTTTTTTCAAAATTCAAGACACATACTGCATTGAACCAGTCGAACAGTTCTGGCAAAAGATAAGAGCCGATGTTCTAAACAGTTTGAAGGAAAAGGAGGAAGTTGTTGTCCTAGGTGAATTTTTTATTCAGTTTTTTTTTTTTATTACAGTAACATGCCTCTGACTTACTGTGAAAGTCAAAAACACTTCTACCATTATAATTTTGTTTTGTTTTCTCCTTAGGTGATGGCAGAATGGATTCTCCAGGTATTGTGTGTGTGTGTGTGTGTGTGTGTGTGTGTGTGTGTGTGTGTGTGTGTGTGTGTGTGTGTGTGTGTGTGTGTGTGTGGTGGAGAGAGCACACTTGTGTGACATAGTTGGTTATGGTACATATAGTTCACACCCTTACTAACTTTATCCTCATTTTACAGGTCACTGTGCACAATACTGCACATACACGACTATAGAGCAAGACACTCGCGACATTGTACATATTGTCTCTGTCGACAAGCGGGAGACGGACAGAAATTCGGTCATCATGGAAAAGGAGTGCTTCATTAGGACAATGGATGCACTTCTTCCAGAGATCCATGTGACTGAGGTTGTCACTGATGCACATCCTCAAATCTCAGCATTGCTCAGTAAGGACAATGTGTTTTTTTTCACAAAATGTGGTGTTCAAATTCATTTTTTTCATGTTGGTTTGTTTGATTATAATGACTACTATTTCTTAGATCCTGAACGTGGTAAATACAAGTCACATGGTTTGAAGCATTCCCTAGATATTTGGCATGCAGCCAAGAATTTGGGGAAGAAGATACGACGGGTATGCCTTCTTATTTCACACACTCATTGGATAGTTGAATCTGTTCATGCTGTGGCTGTGTAACATCTACATTTTTCTTTCAGGCTGGTACAGTGAGGGACCAGTCAGACCTCCTGCCTTGGATAAAAGATATTGTGAACCACTTTTGGTATTGTGCCAAGCAAGCCTCTTCCGAAGAACAGTTCAAGGTAGGATTAAATTGCAAAGTGGTAAACACAAACTATTTTTTTGGTGTGTGAAAAATGTGGGAGAAATGACTTGTTGCTTTTTCATTTTTTAAAGCTGAAGTGGCATGCACTCCTACATCATGTCCGCAACCAGCACACATGGTCAACGGGATGCTGTGAGCATGAACCTCTAGGGGACAGAACCCAGGAGAAGCCTTGGTTAATACAAGGTAATTGTAATGTGATTGTCATGCCATGTGTCTGACTATGAATGTACAATTAGCCTATTCAGAGTATGAATTTTTACAGGTTCGAAAGCTCACCAGGCTCTCACCGCTATTGTATTGGACAAGCGGTGGTTGAAGGATGTTGGGAAGTTCATTAACTTCAGGTAAGCTATTATTTCAATTATCGGTTTTTATTTCAAAACAAAAAAAATTGACAAGCACTATTACAATACATAATATCTTGGAATTACAATGTGTTTGCAAAGCAGTGTCTTGCACATGCTAGCTTGATGTATATATTGTTTGCTTGGCTGGCCTGTCATCTTGACACAAAGAAGCGATCTAATTAAAACAGGGTTTCCTGAGAGTGCGATGCTGTTAACCAGTTTTTGTAAGTCAAAGTAATTTTTGTTTGGTTCTCACATCCTACAGGACAACGTCAGATTTAGAGAATTTCCAGAATCACATCCTGATGTACGCTGGAAAACGATTTGCCTACAGCCCCGCAGTGAATCACACGCGGACCCTGCTGGCGGCGATCGACTACAATAGTCATAATCATCGCCTTCCCGCGCGTAACAGAGATGGTAAAAAGATGTAAGTGTTTATTATAATGCTTGTACGATTTCCAGTAGAAAAACATTTATTCCAAATAGTCAGATTTGGAATATCTGACTATAATGCAAACTGTGTTTTCTTTCTAGGTACAGGCGTTACTACAATAAGAAGTCAAAATGTTGGAGCGTGTATGCCCTGAAGGACAAAAAGGACTATGGGTACATTCCAGACCTGCAGAGGGCCATTGTTCGACACCGACTGAGAAGTGGAGCAGGTCTTCCAAGGAGACAGACTCTCCGGCTCAATGACCCCAGACGCTTGGGTGTGCTGGCTGCTACATCGCCACCATCCACCTCCGAACTGGTTCATACTCACGTTACACGTGGGGATGGTGTCCCCCAAAGTGAGCGCTGAGTGCATTCATAGGTGGTGGTGTATCTCTATGTAATATGTAAATAGTTATCCATGTAAATAAAATAAGGATGACCTTCAAGTTGTTTAATTTTTTTATTTTTTCAAGAAAGTAACCAAACTTGAACTATAACAACAACAAAAAAATTCAAACCATAAAACTTTTATTTTTTACAAAAAAAATTCACAAGAGCCGTCGCACCCTGAAACCAATGTTTTCATAAAATAACCGAACTTGAACTATAATAAATAACCATAACACCATAAAAAAAACGTAAAAAAAAAAAATTCACAAGAGCCGACGCACCCTGAAACCAGTATACTGACCCCTTGGGTCAGGAAAAGTTTCCCTGATCCTCCAGACACAACAGCTGGGAATGACCACTCTGTTTCCAACCCCAAGGCGACCATACTGCCATAGCACAAATTGTCGGTAGGCTGTGTGTCTGTATTGTCTTTGTTCTACACCGGGCTCCTGTGCATCATCAACTGCAAAGATATCATTCCAAGCAGCCCTCGCTAGCCTCAGAACACCCTCATCCAGGATGTAGTACTCCATGTAGGCCATCCTACTAATGCAGTTCTGTGGGGCCTGGCGGCAGCAGAGCCTCTCCAGATCAGTGTCCATTTCCCGGCAGTATGTACAGATACACCAGTGTAGTCCACCACCATCAGGTACTCTTGGTCTCTCTGTGTCTTCATGCATGGTCAGCACATCGAACATCAGTCCTGGGAGCCTCAACATGACCTTTTGAAGGATGCGGTCCTTCTCTTGCGGTCCCAGAGAGTGGATCTGGGTCTGTATTTCTCTATTTCTCCTGTCCTGCAGATCCTGGAGTCTTCTCTGTCTGTCAGGGTCAATATCCTCCCTTCTCCCTCCTCTGCTTCTCCTCCCTCCTCTGCTTCTCTGCCCCCCTCTGCTTTTTGGCCTTGTATCAGCACTGGCTGAGGGTGTAAAATCAGATGAGGTAGATGAATCCTGAAATAAATGAGAACAACCTTATTATGGTAACTGTATGAAGATCAAATAATTACAGGCATGAATTGTAATTTAGAACTGTAGTTGCTCAAAAAGCAAGAATTAGCAACATATAAGCTAAGGGTGCAGTAAGGAAATGTTTGGTATCTATATAAATAATGTAGCAAAGCAGCCACTAAAACAGTGTCAACTATCTCTGCAATATTTTTCAAACAAAATGCTAAAAATTTTCACAGACAATGCAAATGACTACTACATGCTTAACTGTTCTGCAATAAGTTTTTACTTTTTATCCTTGTCTAAACCTATCTTGCTGTTATACCGTTTCAAGGTTACTCTTACACAAAATAAAAAATAAATACTATAATACATAATAAATACTATATATAAAAAAGCAAGTAATGTCATTTAGTTATTTTCTCTTCGTTTGTGATGTCATAAAATCATGCATCATACTGTACCTTGTCTGTGGCCATAGTTGATTCCAAAGCCGGTGCTGGATAAACAGCGAGCGTGAGCGTGCGCGTGCACGTGCGAGTGCGACAGTAGGATGCGGTAGGCAAAATTGTTTACGACAGCGGTAATGGACAATTCCGCTTCCAACCGGTAGGGCGACCGCAGAGGAAAAGTTCCATGTTGTTGCTTTAAACTGTGTTCTGCTCCTGAAAAAAGACATCCGCAACCTATAGTGCCTGAAGAGACTAGGCGACAGTTGAATCCCATGCCTTATAGCATCTGGGTTGCCTCAGAGCCTGATCATGTAAATGAAGAGAACCAAGTTAGACGTTCTGTACGTCCGAATTTAGGGCAATGTCCTGTGCGGTATAGATGAATTTAAGTAATTGCAGGGACTGCTAATATTTTAGTGTGGGGGGATGTGATGGGAGTGAATTATTGATGAATGTATTTTTGATACACATTTTAATGTTATATGATTGACTCATTGATCAAATGACTTTTGTACTATGCTCATTTCCTAACACCTGTGCATAGACTAATCCGTGACCTAGTGTCATAGGCTGGTTAAGAAAAAGGTGGAGACTGTTGCCCTTTAAGACCGTGTGCTTGAGAGATTGGGAGAGGTGTGTGCGTCGTCTGGACTGCGTCATTTACGTGCAAGTCGACATCCGGTTGAGTGTTTTAAACAGGTGCTGGCGTCTGAGATGAAACGCTGAACAGTGATAACCAAACGGTTTACGGCTGTGCGGGAACGAGTGAGTCGGAGTATTGTGAAGACGGCGACGCAGAGCGATCACGGGCGCAGCTGTTGGAGATAAGTGAGTCAGCGATCGTTTGGAGACGGCAACAGTGGGCGGTGAGCACGACGGCGACGCAGAGCAATCACGGGCGCAGCTGTTGGAGACGAGTGTATCAGCGGTTGCTGTTTGGAGGAGCGAATCAACGAGTGCTGGTCGGAGACGAGTGAGACCGCGGTTGGTGAGACGGCGACGGAGGATTGCACAACGCTGGAAATTAACTAGACTGGGTAGTGGGAATTGCTACCCAGTCATATTGTGAGTACAACCCCAGTTGAAGATCGTCTGATGAATATTGTGTTGATCCTTTTGCATCTAATTCATAATAGAGACAATTCATAATAGAGAATTCATAATAAGAGATTAAGAACTAATTTCCAGTATAACTTACTATCCATAGCTCTTGTTTTCCGTTTGCTGTGGTGTGATTTATTTGGGTTGCAGTGTGTATTACATGGTGTGGGTATTTACGTGCACCAGTGAGTTGTAGTTAGCTTTTTTTCTTGCATTGGACTGGAGATACTGGTAGTTGTTTCTTATTTCTTTCTAGTACACTATAATCTCTGGATTTGTGGAGACCTACATGCTGTGAGACCAACCCAGGACATTTGTTCATTCACCATAAGGACATCATACCAGACTGTGCTGAGGACTGCATTCTTTTGATAACTGCTTTTAATATTGAGATCATTTTATAGTCTAATAAAGTGTTTTTGTAATTCAATCTATCTGTTGAGTGTCAATACTGTCCAGCCCTCAGGAATGATTAACTTGGGTCCTGGGTTCCATTACAACAACCTAGGTGGCGTAGTCGGCTACTTGTATTTAATCGGGGTTAATACAGTATTGCTGGTTTGTGCAGAAACCATTATAAAAAGCCCCTTTTAAATTATTCTCATTTTGCTGCGCTATAGGGCGCCACACATACAGATTAGTCAGATTACCCGCTCAGTCAAAGCAACCCATAGAAATTTCATTACAAAACACTGTCGCATACAAATGCTTTCCTTACCCGTCTCAAATGTCCACATTCAACTCTCCAGAAAGCACACAGACCAGTAAACAACACAGAAGTGGATAAGCAGCTTCAGCGTTCCTTAGGAGCAGCAACACATTCGACACTGCACTCCAGCAAAACGCAGCAGGGCACGTGGATGACGTCACGGCCCCGGACAATGACGCACACCAATGAACTGGTAGCCCGTGTTCTTATACGCACCGGATGCCAGGCCATTGGCCAAACCTTAACCCTCTGGGGACCAAGCTGTTTTTGGGGCCCTTGAGATGTTCTGACATGCTCTGACATTTGTGCTTTTTTCAGTTATTTATAAACATGTTAATGGCAAAGGTGTAAATTCACTCTATATAGCACAAACAGGCCTACCATAATATGCGAGCAACATGTATGTAGATGTTTGTATTTTTAAGAGAATAATGTTTATGCGTGGTTATTTAAAAAAATAAAAATGAAAGTTGCTGAAATAAGACCACAAAACTCATACAAAATATGTGCCCACAAGACTTTTGACTAATGGATGTTGTCCCTTTCAGTTCTAGCTTCAAAATTATGTGAAAATAGTCTTGCTTTATCGTTCACAAAAAAAATACATTGATTTAAATGGTGTAAAACAGGTTTTGCTTGGAAAGCCAATATGCGAGGGGGAGGAGTAGTTTACACCTTAGTCCCACCCACTCTGCATAATGACTCTGCATAATTAGCCATTCATTCAGGTGTGACACTGACTGAGCCACAATGCAAGGACAAAATATATATTTTGAAGAAGACTTATATTGACCATTTAAGATTTTGCTTACATCTATCTTGTAAATATGTTTTGCTATTTTATTAAAAAGGTTACAATTACAACAATAATTACAATTTCAGCAATATTTCTGCAAAAAAGTACTCTTTCTTTGTAAAAAAAAAAAAAAAAAGATTATAGGCCTACATTTTATCATATGTATTCATTAGTTTGAATATAGCCAACATTGGAACATCTTAGTCTATGACTTTATTTTTGACAAAATAGTATTTTATATATATGAGCAGAAAAGCTTATTTGATGTGACAGTATATTCTACAGTAAAAACTGTACCCAAATCTAGTCAACAAAATGTTGTCTTTCATACTTCGCCTGACTGTAACGCAGTAACTGTAACTGTAAAAGCAGTTTATTCTTTCACACACAGACGCGCGATTCATATTTAGGCTAAACACTCTTTACAAATATGTACCCTTCATTCATCTCACAGAAACGCGATTCATTTTAGGCTAAACAGTCTTTACAAATATGTACCCTTCATTCATCTCACAGAAACGCGATTCATATTATAGAAACGCGATTCATCTTTTTGTTTACATAAGCCTACAACGTTATTCCATAACGTTATTCCACATTAACACTTGAGAAAGGATAACTTAGCCTACCTCACTCCTCAGCGGGATCTGCTCCTCATATCAGCACGGAAAATTTTCTCCATAAGGTAGGCTATATTATGCCTCTTTGTTTACAGCTGATGTGGGGGCGTTTCACAGACTGAAATGGTTCTCAGAATTTGCGTTTGAATAGCACGCGCTCTCCGGGGCGTGGTCAAATTACTTTTGAATGGCTCGTAATGAGCTCGACTGGAGTCGCTCTCTTTTTATACAGATTACAGAAGCTGATAATATTTGTTTTTTATATAAATTACTTCATTTAAAAGCTGCGATCTCAAGCTTTATGCCCGTGGGTCTGTTTGCCTGTTTGACTGAATTTTCGCAGAGTTATAGATCATTTTCGAACGCGTTTCAAACGGGAGTTCACTGACAGAGAGAAGGCAGAAATCGCATCATGTTAAAGTTTCTTTATTTGTCAAAAAGCAAAACACTTTATTTTTATTGTGAATATACAGAAAAAAAATAGAAACTGAACAGGATCGATTGATGTATTACACGAAAATGAAAGATCAAAATTAACAGAGCATTTAGTGTTTATTTTCATTGCTAAAAAAAAAAAACGAGCAAAACGCGCGGGCGCGTTTTTGGTCCCCAGAGGGTTAAACCATGACAAGTAGGAGGGGTGATAACCCATCCTGCCACATCAGCTATGCATTCCGTTCATTTAGTGAATTGGTAAGTTTCGTCTGGGCGTGAAGAAATATAGAGCTGAGAATCATCAGCATAACAGTGAAAACTAATTCCATGTTTCCTAATGATATCTCCTAAGGGTAGCATGTACAGAGTGAACAGCAGCGGTCCTAGTACTGAGCCTTGTGGTACGCCATACTGAACTTGTGATCGATGAGACATCTCTTCATTTACTGCTACAAACTGATAACGGTCAGATAAGTATGATTTAAACCAAGCTAGTGCAATTCCACTAATGGCAACATAATTTTCAAGTCTATTTAAAAGAATGTTGTGGTCAATAGTGTCAAATGCAGCACTAAGATCGAGTAACACTAATAGAGAGATACAACCACGATCGGATGATGAGAGCAAATCATTTGTGACTCTAATGAGAGCTGTCTCGGTACTATGGTACGGTCTAAATCCTGACTGGAAATCCTCACAGATATAATTTCTTTCTAAGAAAGGAAAACAGTTGTGAGGATACTGCCTTTTCTAGTATCTTTGAAAGAAAAAGTAGATTCGAGGTCAGCCTGTAATTGACTAATTCTGTAGGATCAAGTTGCGTTTTTTTAACTGTGAACAGCTCACAATGCCTGCACTCGCCCTGCTCCAACGCAAGAGCCGCGTGCTCCTCCCCCAAACAAACAAAACAGTAATCGTGTATATCCATTTCTGACATAGGACGAGGACATGGAGGAACACAGCGTTTACCGTGAAAGATCTCTCTCTCTCTCTCACACACACACACGCTCTCTCTCTCTCTCACACACACACTCTCACATACACACACACACACACACACACACACACACACACACACGCGCGCTCTCTCTCTCACACACACACACACACACACACACACACACACACACACACACACACACTCTCTCTCTCTCTCTCTCTCTCTCTCTCTCACACACACACACACACACACACACACACACACTCTCTCACACACACACACGCTCTCTCTCTCACACACACACTCTCACACACACACACTCACTCAGACTACCTCGCTCACACACTCACACAGACACACACACACACACACACACACACAGTCACACACACACACTCACTCAGACACACACACACACACTCACTCAGACACACACACACACACACACACACACACACACACTCAGAGTTTATGAGTTTAGAGTTTTTAAGTGTATAAATTGATGAGTTTATAAGTGTACGAGCTTTTGAGTTTAGAGTTTATAAGTTTAAATGAGTTTAAGAGTTCAGAGTTTATTAATTTTTGAGTTTAAGAGTTCATAAGTCTATGAATTCATGAGTTTATTAGTTAATTAGTTATTAAATTTAAGTTAATTAGTTTATAAGTATATGAGTTTAGAGTTTATTCATTTAAATGAGTCTCATTGGCTAATTTGAATTTTTGTCGGTTGGTGAGTTTGAATTTTTTTAGAATGCCCAATGTTAAGTCAATGGGAGTTTTTCCGAGTTTTGATCGTCATTTGTAGGAAAACCGTAAGTCCGATCAGTCTGAAAAGATAAAGCAACTAACTTCAGAACAGTTTGAAGGTCTGAGCGATCCATTTTTCTTTCTTACTAATCCATCTTTCTTTCTTTCTAACCAACTAATCCACTGTTCTTTCTTTCTTTCATTCTAGCTTTTCTTTCTTTCTTTCTTTCTTTCTTTCTAATCTGTCTTTCTTTCATTCTTTCTAACTAATCTCTCTCTTTCTTTCTTTCTTTCTTTCTTTCTAACTAATCCTTTCTTTCTTTCTTTCTAACTAATCCATTTTTCTTTCTTACTAATCCATCTTTCTTTCTTTCTAACCAACTAATCCACTGTTCATTCTTTCTTTCATTCTAGCTAATCTATCTTTCTTTCTAACTAATCCATCTTTCTTTCTTTCTCTTTCTTTCTAGCTAATCTATCCTTTTTCTAACTAATCTTTCTTTCTTTCTTTCTTTTTTTCTTTCATTCTTTCTTTCTACCTAATCTTTCTTTCTTTCTTTCTAACTAATCAATTTTTCTTTATTTCATTCTAACTAGTCTATTTTTCTTTCTTTTTAACTAATCCATCTTTCTTTCTTTCTTTCTTTCTTTCTTTCTTTCTAACCAACTAATCCACTGTTCATTCTTTCTTTCATTCTAACTAATCTATCTTTCTTTCTTTTTAACCAATCCATCTTTCTTTCTTTCTAACTAATCTATCTATCTTTCTTTCTAACTAATCTATCTTTCTATCTAATCTTTCTTTCTAACTAATCCATCTTTTTTCTTTCTCTCTCACTATTCTATCTTTCTTTCTAACTAATTATTCTTTCTTTCTTTCTTTCTTTCTTTCTTTCTTTCTTTCTTTCTTTCTAACTAATCCACCATTCATTCTTTCTTTCTTTCTTTCTTTCTTTCTTTCTTTCTTTCTTTCTTTCTAACTAATATTTCTTTCTTTCTTTCTTTCTTTCTTTCTTACTAATCTATCTTTCTTTTTTTCTTTCTTACTAATCAATTTTTCTTTCTCTTACTAATCTATCTTTCTACCTAATCTTTCTTTCTTTCTTTTTTCTTTCTTTCTAACTAATATTTCTTTCTTTTTTCTTTCTTTCTATCTTTCTTTCTTGCTTTCTAACTAATCTGTCTTTTTCTTTCGTTCTCTCTTTTTTAACTAATCTTTCTTTCTAATCTATCTTTCTAACTAATATTTATTTTTAACTTATCTTTCTTTCTTTCTAATCTATCTTTCTTTTTCTTCCTAACTAATCTTTTTTCATTCTTTCTAACTAATCTTTTTTTCTTTCTTTATTTTTCTTTCTAACTAATCTTTCTTTCTTTCTTTCTAGCTAATCTTTTTTCTTTCTTTCTAATCTTTCTTTCTTTCTAACTGATCTTTCTTTTTCTTTCTTTCTTTCTAACTAATCTTTCTAACTAATCTTTCTTTCCTTTTTTCTTTCTTTCTTTCTTTCTTTCTTTCTTTCTTTCTTTCTTTCTTTCTTTCTAACTTATCTATTATCTGTCTTTCTTTCTAACTAATCAATCTTTCTTTCTTTCTAACTAATCTATTTATCTTTCTTTCTTTCTAACTAACCAATCTTTCTTTCTTTCTTTCTTTCTAACTAATCAATCTTTCTTTCTTTCTTTCTTTCTTACTAATCAATATTTCTTTCTTTCTCTTTCTTTCTAACTAATCTTTCTTTCTTTTTCTTTCTAACTAATCTTTTTTTCTTTCTAACTAATCTTTTCTTCTTTCTAACTATTCTTTCTTTCTAACTAATTTATCAATCAAAATTTAAACTACTTTAAACTTCTTCAAACTCTCTGGTCCTGCTTTCTCAAGCCAACTTAAAGTATCTATCTATCTATCTATCTATCTATCTATCTATCTATCTATCTATCTATCTTCAAACCTTTTCTATCTATCTATCTATCTATCTAATCTTTCTTTCATCTTTCTTTCGTTCTAACTTATCTATCTTTCTTTCTTTCTTTTTAACTAATCTATCTTTCTTTCTTTTTAACTAATCGATCTTTCTAACTAACTTATCTATCTTTCTTTCTTTTTAACTAATCTATCTATCTTTCTAACTAACTTATCTATCTTTCTTTCTTTCTTACTAATCTATCTTTCTTTCTTTCTTACTAATCTATCTATCTTTCTAACTAACTTAGGCTATCTACCTTTCTTTCTTTTTAACTAATCTATCTTTCTAACTAACTTATCTATCTTTCTTTCTTTCTTACTAATCTATCTATCTTTCTAACTAACTTATCTATCTTTCTTTCTTTCTAACTAATCTATCTATCTTTCATTCTAACTAACTTATCTATCTTTCTTTCTTTCTTACTAACTAATCTATCTATCTTTCTAACTAACTTATCTTTCTTTCTTTCTTTCTTTTTAACTAATCTATCTATCTTTCTAACTAACTGATCTATCTTTCTTTCTTTCTTACTAATCTATCTATCTTTCTAACTAACTTATCTATCTTTCTTTCTTTCTTACTAATCTATCTATCTTTCTAACTAACTTATCTATCTTTCTTTCTTTTTAACTAATTTATCTATCTTTCTAACTAACTTATCTATCTTTCTTTCTTTCTTACTAATCTATCTTTCTAACTAACTTATCTATCTTTCTTTCTTTCTTTCTAACTAATCTATCTATCTTTCTTTCTAACTAATCTATCTTTCTATCTAATCTTTCTTTCTAACTAATCCATCTTTTTTCTTTCTCTCTCACTATTCTATCTTTCTTTCTAACTAATTATTCTTTCTTTCTTTCTTTCTTTCTTTCTTTCTTTCTTTCTTTCTAACTAATCCACCATTCATTCTTTCTTTCTTTCTTTCTTTCTTTCTTTCTTTCTTTCTTTCTTTCTTTCTAACTAATATTTCTTTCTTTCTTTCTTTCTTTCTTACTAATCTATCTTTCTTTTTTTCTTTCTTACTAATCAATTTTTCTTTCTCTTACTAATCTATCTTTCTACCTAATCTTTCTTTCTTTCTTTTTTCTTTCTTTCTAACTAATATTTCTTTCTTTTTTCTTTCTTTCTATCTTTCTTTCTTGCTTTCTAACTAATCTGTCTTTTTCTTTCGTTCTCTCTTTTTTAACTAATCTTTCTTTCTAATCTATCTTTCTAACTAATATTTATTTTTAACTTATCTTTCTTTCTTTCTAATCTATCTTTCTTTTTCTTCCTAACTAATCTTTTTTCATTCTTTCTAACTAATCTTTTTTTCTTTCTTTATTTTTCTTTCTAACTAATCTTTCTTTCTTTCTTTCTAGCTAATCTTTTTTCTTTCTTTCTAATCTTTCTTTCTTTCTAACTGATCTTTCTTTTTCTTTCTTTCTTTCTAACTAATCTTTCTAACTAATCTTTCTTTCCTTTTTTCTTTCTTTCTTTCTTTCTTTCTTTCTAACTTATCTATTATCTGTCTTTCTTTCTAACTAATCAATCTTTCTTTCTTTCTAACTAATCTATTTATCTTTCTTTCTTTCTAACTAACCAATCTTTCTTTCTTTCTTTCTTTCTAACTAATCAATCTTTCTTTCTTTCTTTCTTTCTTACTAATCAATATTTCTTTCTTTCTCTTTCTTTCTAACTAATCTTTCTTTCTTTTTCTTTCTAACTAATCTTTTTTTCTTTCTAACTAATCTTTTCTTCTTTCTAACTATTCTTTCTTTCTAACTAATTTATCAATCAAAATTTAAACTACTTTAAACTTCTTCAAACTCTCTGGTCCTGCTTTCTCAAGCCAACTTAAAGTATCTATCTATCTATCTATCTATCTATCTATCTATCTATCTATCTATCTTCAAACCTTTTCTATCTATCTATCTATCTATCTAATCTTTCTTTCATCTTTCTTTCGTTCTAACTTATCTATCTTTCTTTCTTTCTTTTTAACTAATCTATCTTTCTTTTTAACTAATCGATCTTTCTAACTAACTTATCTATCTTTCTTTCTTTTTAACTAATCTATCTATCTTTCTAACTAACTTATCTATCTTTCTTTCTTTCTTACTAATCTATCTTTCTTTCTTTCTTACTAATCTATCTATCTTTCTAACTAACTTAGGCTATCTACCTTTCTTTCTTTTTAACTAATCTATCTTTCTAACTAACTTATCTATCTTTCTTTCTTTCTTACTTATCTATCTTTCTAACTAACTTATTTCTCTTTCTTTCTTTTTAACTAATCTACCTCTCTTTCTAACTAACATATCTATCTTTCTTTCTTTCTTACTAACTAATCTATCTATCTTTCTAACTAACTTATCTATCTTTCTTTCTTACTAACTAATCTATCTATCTTTCTAACTATCTATCTTTCTTTCTTTTTAACTAATCTATCTTTCTTTCTTTTTAACTAATCTATCTATCTTTCTAACTAACATATCTATCTTTCTTTCTCTTACTAACTTATCTTTCTAACTAACTTATCTATCTTTCTTTCTTTCTAAATCTATCTTTCTAACTAACTTATCTATCTTTCTTTCTTTTTAACTAATCTATCTATCTTTCTAACCAACTTATCTTTCTTTCTTTCTTACTAATCTATCTATATTTCTAACTACCTTATCTATCTTTCTTTCTAACTAATCTATTTTTCTAACTAATTTATCTTTCTTTCTTTCTTACTAATCTATCTTTCTAACTTACTAACTTATCTATCTTTCTTTCTTACTAATCTATCTATCTTTCTAACTTATCTATCTTTCTTTCTTTTTAACTAATCTATCTTTCTTTCTAACTAACTTATCTTTCTTATCTAGTTTTCTTTCTTTCTTTTTAACTAATCTATCTATCTTTCTAACTAAATTATCTATCTTTCTTTCTTACTAATCTATCTATCTTTCTAACTAACGTATATTTCTTTCTTTCTAAATCTATCTTTCTAACTAACTTATCTATCTTTCTTTCTTTCTTACTAATCTATCTATCTTTCTAACTACCTTATCTATCTTTCTTTCTAACTAACCTATTTTTCTAACTAATTTATCTTTCTTTCTTTCTTACTAATCTATCTTTCTAACTTACTAACTTATCTATATTTCTTTCTTTCTTACTAATCTATCTATCTTTATAACTTATCTATCTTTCTTTATTTTTAACTAATCTATCTTTATTTCTTTTTAACTAATCTATATCTTTCTTTATTTTTAACTAATCTATCTTTCTTTCTTTTTAACTAATCTATATCTTTCTTTATTTTTAACTAATCTATCTTTCTTTCTTTTTAACTAATCTATCTATCTTTCTAACTAACTTATTGTAAGAGCAATTTTCAGAGATTAAAAACACAGTATTTAAAAAACAGCATCAAAGGTGTAAGAAACTTTCAAGAGGCAAAACTGTTTTAAAGAGAAAAGGTTTATTCTTTGAGGATTCTTTTCACAACCGCAGCCACCCAGATGTGAAACAGAAAAACCTAGTGGACTCAATGAACATAGACATTTTATACAGGTTTCTGACATTCTTGACTCCTCCCTTCCCAGTTTCTGTAAATTTCCTTAAAGACATCTTATATCTCAAGCTGGTATGGACTGGTTTCTTGCTCATTGAATAGCACTCAGGGTCCTTGTTCCCCTAAAAAAACATTCAACCCATGTTGCTCATGTTAACAAAACAATACAGAATCAGTTCTGTTTGGTTCAATCCGTTCTGACATCCTGCAAAATGAAAAATGTTAAGTTATGCGCTGCGCAAGGTGTGGCATCTTTCTGCCACAATAATGACCCAGGCCAGGATTACTAGTCAAATTCATTCATAGCTATTGTTTTCACTGGGCACAGTCTGCCCTGCCATTTCACTCCTGTGCTGGTTTTAGACAAATTCTTCTAATCCTCTGGGTTTTCCTGAATGCAAATGGTCCTTCTGGCCCCCCCCTGAAGAGTTGAAAGGCTCTTATCTGACCATTTGTTTATGTGTGTGTGTGTGTGTGTGTGTGTTTGCTCATGCCATGTGTGCAAAAGTCTGCATCTTCTGTAAAGAAAAACAAATGTTGAGGTTATTGTCACATAGTTTTCTTTTGTCTGCTGTGCTGCCGCATCTGCCCTGGCGTTTCCTGTCGAAACAATTCTTGTTATTAGCACACTTAAAAATACAAACAATGCACACAGCAATTTTGTTCGGGGGAAGAATGGCTTCTTGCAGGGTTTTTACCCAATTAAACCCAGTGTCCTTCCGACATTTATCTTCCCACCTGTGCGATGGCTTTCAGCAAATGTGACCCCTGTTATCATCCTCCTCTTGATGCACGACTTATCAGTTCTTGCTTTCCCTCAGAAATCAAACCCATGACCTTGGCGTTACAGGTGTCAAACTCTAATGTTTGAGCTACAGGAAAACGTCTCAGGTTACGTATGTAACCCTGGTTCCCTGAGAGGGAACGAGACGCTGCGTCGAGACGCGGTGGGAACGCTCTGCGTGATGGCGTCGTGAAGCACGTGTATAATCAGTCCAATGGAAAGACGAGACGTCATAGGCGGGTGACGTCATCGACCAGGAAGCTATAACGCACCCCTGCGACAGACCGCGGCAGCTTCTGAAAGCCGAAGCAAGTCGATCACAGGCATGCAGGGAGTATGGCAAGGCGACGCAGCGTCTCGTTCCCTCTCAGGGAACCAGGGTTACATACGTAACCTGAGACGTTCCCTTTCAAGGGAACTTCGAGCTGCGTCGAGACGCGGTGGGAACCCTATACCCACGACGCCATATGACAAATGCCTGTTCTGTATGAAGACCATGCGCATACTAGGAAACAAGCACCCTAGACCCTGGAGTGGAGCCTAGGTCCAAGTCATAAAATCTAACAAATGTATGCGGTGAGGACCTGCCTGCCGCATTACAGATGTCAGAGTGAAACTCCTGATAATAAAGCCTTAGAGGCAGCCATACTCCTGGTAGAATGGGCCGGGACAGCCAAAGGTGAAGGCTGTCCGGCCGCTTCATAAGCAAGTGAGATAGCCTCAACTACTCACTTGCTCATTATCTGTTTAGATGCAGGGCAACCTATCTTAGGTAACCTGAAGCAGAAAAATAACTGCTCTTATATATATGCCACAGGTTGCAGCTCTGTGGACATAAGCATCCAAGAGCCCGGACAGGGCAAAACAGATTAAGTTCTTCCTGATCTGGCTTGTATTAAGGTGGAGGACAGAAGGCCTGCAGCACAAATGACCCACAAATTTAGTAGGAATACAACCCGGCAAGGGGTGAGGAAAGACTATCACCATACCAGGTGCAAATCCAAGTACGTGCAGGCCTCAGCCTCAAGTACCACGGAGAAGATGAAATAAGGATCTCTCCTCAGAGATAACCCAGCAAAGAAACATTCATTGCAGAAATCAAGTACTGTACCATAGGGCAGATAGCAAGATTCAGAAGGCATTCTCCGCACCAGGCAGAGAACAGTTTCCATTTCAATGCATATTCAGTCTTCTCGTGGAGGGAACTCTAGACTGGAGTATGGTCTCCACGACCTCAGTCGAGAGACCTGAATCTATGAGCTGGGCCCCCTCAGAGGCCGAGCCCATAGTATCCATAACTCCGGAAGAGAGTAACTCCCGGGAGCAAAGATATCGGGAAATGCGTACAGGTGTAGCCTCAACCACACCTAATACGTTGCATCCAGTTCAAGCAGAGCTGGATGCATCAGGGAGAACCAAATGGGCAATGCGTTGTATAAACGATGCGAAAGATAGACTTGAGTTTTGACCGAAGTTCTCCTAAAGGAGCTCCACCACCTTGGGGTGAAGTCCCCATTCCCCCCATTCATATATAAATAAGAAAAATTCTCATATTTCTTATTTATATATTTTCTCTAAAAATATTTAAATTTTAAATGACAGTTTAACCTTACATTTTCCTGTATCTTTTATCTAATGTTTTTATTTATGGCCTCTTAACCAGTTTCAAAGCATGTCTGTTCATTATTCATTTGATTTTAGAAAAGTCAGCTGGATTGTTTTGGTTCATTATCTTGCTTTACTTCAGCTTTCTTTGGCTGACTGATAACAGAAAGACAGACAGAGTATCAAGCAGTCTCTCAGCAGTCCACTCAAGCAGTCTCTTTCTCTCTCATTATAAGCAAATAATCTTTTCAACAGCCTCCTAGGACTGTAACTAAAATAATCATAGTCAACCCTTAATAGTTCACAAATGTCAAAATACAAATGTTTGACTCAAATTAGAACCATTACAATAATCTAAAATACATTATGCTATGATCTTTTTTCTAAGGTTATTTTTAGTTTAAATACTCAATTCACCTAACCTTCGTTTTTTCAGAAATTTCTCTTGACTCATCACAAGCTGTCCTCATCTTTAGCCACCACCATGTCTAACGACCTTCAGGAGTTAAAACTAGTTCAATATCAAACATTTTTCCTTGCCCATAAGGCGACCAACATCATGTTCCTTAAATAAATTAATACGTTTTGTTACGATCTCCACAACAAATAATGACAATCACCTCACGGTCTCAGTTGGCTCTTGAAAGCCCATTTCCATTAGCTCTTAAGCAATAATTTTCTTTTCTTCAGGGTGTTGTCTCCCTGGCATATATGCAGACACATGTCACAATGGAAGACAAGCCATACAATCAACGCGGTTTCTGGTGAGTGGTATATAGAGGAACTCACATTTTCTGGGTCAGACCGCCGTAATTTCTCACAGCTCATCTCACCTCTCAATGATCTGCTGATGCTGGTGGCCACTCAGTCAATCAGCGCCACTCTCATATCCATCTCACATAAAAACACCTCCATCAGGAGACGCCCAGTGTTTTTGCGTGATTTCCCCTGTCTTAGGTTGTCCTTCGGCCAGAAGGATCTTACCCGTCCTTGGGGTAATCACTTCGTACACACTTGGTTACCGCTCTTCCCCATTACAGAATCTGTGACCGTTTTCTTCAACATAATCTGTTGTTTTCTGGAGCTTAGGAAAAGGCGCATTCAAGAGTCATCAGAGCCATTCGGACTGCCTACTAGTGTTAAACATAGGGAGACAGATTAATAACAGCAGTATTTAATCACTTAAATTCATTAATCATTTTAAAGGCAGCAACCTAGCTGCTTAGATTATAGTCAGTGGATTTAGATCACAACCATACATTCAGTGTACTGTTACTTCTGTAGCCGGAGCCATCAGCCCTGTTTTATGGTGGAGGCTAAAATGAGACAAAGTCACTGGTCCAAAAATAAACAAGTTTAAAACAGTATTATTTTAAAGACTTCTTTAAAGTCTTTCAGTTTTACTTTTAAAACGTTTTAAGTACAAATTGCCCTTTGAATGGCAATGATTTCCTTTAACATCTCTGTCTATGGTTTTCAACTGAAACACTGTGCTTTACACAGGCTCAGACAACAGCTTTCAGCTGACATTGAATGAGAGAGAGACTCTTGAGGCATTCAGGACTGATACACTGCATTCTCATAAACTTTTAACTTCAGACTTTATCTACCATCTTTTATCTACTCTAGCCCATCTTAAGGCATCTTTTCCATAAATTACATGTATTGTAATTTAGACACTACAAATTTCCACTCAGAATGAGTCTCTGTTGCACAGTTTCAGTTACAGCACATACCAGATTCAGATAAGCAAACCTGTTTTGGCCAATTCACAATCTTCTTTTGAACCCAAAACATCAGCTGTTAGCTCTTTTCATAGTCAACAACAAGCTTTTGTTTAATCAAATGCCTTTTTTTACACATTTTACATTTTGCAACTGTTAATCCTGTAACACTGCTTCTGTTTATTTTATCTTAAAGAAATAATAATTATTCTAGTTCTTAATAACGTTTCAAATTTCATTTCAATTTTAGTTGTCAGGTTTTCAATTACCATAATTTAATACCCGACTTCAATGTTTTCTCTAGGAGTTTATCAATCTGCTTCTATGATTCATACTAACTTTTGAGACTGCGCTCTCTGCTTGTCATACATTTTATGATTATCACTATAAATCATTCGTTAGATTTGTCTCTCTATATCATCTAAAACCTTATCAAAGCGTTTCATTCAAAACACAATCATCCTTTTAGTGACCGGTACTTTTAAAATATTTTGCAACTCATTTAGTCTTATCTGTAACTTTACGTCAACCGGTACTTTTTGTAGTTCTTTCCTTTCAAAAGGAATTTCTTACACTTAATATCTTTCAATCTTCTTAACAACTTTCAAAAGTTTATCTATCAACTTTCTTTTCTCCTTCATTTACTTTTACAGTCATACAGTGGGCATTTTACAGTCACTGAATGACCTCGCTGACCGCAGTAAAACACTCTCTGTTATTCTACCTACAATCACTGTGATCTTTCTAACATCTCCACCCTACTTTACACCCCTGAAGCAGAGTGTTCTTATTCAGGAAATGCAAACAGAGCCACTGATAAGTTCTCTGCATTTTCCCCCACTGTCCCAGCTGCAAATTCAATTACAATAGCCGAATCATAATCTTCATCATATTAACACTGATCTACTTTCTAACCCATATCAACACAGACTTTTCTTTAAAATTTGTGTTATTTTGGCACTTTCTTTGTTTGGAGCCAGTCAAGTTACTGTTTATCTTTCCAATCAGAATCAAACTTTTACAAAAACATAATCTGCAAATCTCTTTAAACTGAGAGCTTCAGAGCAGAGCTGCTTACAGCATTTGCTCTCTTTTGTATCAGGACTATTCAGTTACTCTTCATACAGTATAAAGAAATTTAGCATGTCATTAATTTCATTAACACTGGTTTGATAGCTCATTCAAATGGTTAGTATGCAGATTCAACTTAATATTATCATTATTCAGTCCCACTTATCTCTACTGTTTCACAGAAATCACAAGATTCCTCAAATCTTGTTCTCAGTCTCTAAATTACACAGACAGCTATCCTAACCGCTTGCACCTTCAACTCTTGTTACAAAAATATGGCAATCTATTCTTCAATACTCTTGTTTTCATAACATTAATACAATAAAGCACATTCACATCATTATTATTGGCAGAACATTAATTTTCATAAGCGACATGGAAAATCTAAATATTCTAAGCAGGTTTCACAAAGTTTCTGATTAACTTTAGTCACACGTGTCTAGGGAAATTATCTCCAACCCATAATTTCCTTTATAAAACAGACAATGTCCTTGTCTTTCAATGACTTAATTTCAACAAAATATCTGACTTTGTACATTATTGATTTCCAAAATCTTTGGACATAGCTGTCTTTACATCTATCTAATTGTGTTATCAACAACACTGATTACAAATCAGGTACATATTAACATCCGGAAGCCGGCTTAATAAGCTAGCACTGTTGCTTTACTCCCAGCATAGCTGGACCCTTTAGGTTCAAAAGACAATGGTTGTCAAAATAAACATTTCAATAATTATTTTATCTCTAAAATATAGAATTTTTTCCGTTCTGCTTAATGAAACATTCCTTATCTTTATATCATGTTAATCCCTGTTAATCATACTCAATGCCTTATTTTTATCTAAAACTCACTTTTCATACCATTTCAACTTAATTTGACTTAATCAGGCGTTCATAAATATGAATTTTATCTTCCCCTACATGCCAGTTCCTTCTCCTACATACCAGTTCCTTCCCCCACATGCCAGTTCCTTCTCCTATCTGTTCAATCCAACAATTCACTGTTTGTATTTTCCATCAGGAAAAACATTCTCTCTTCCCTACATGCCAGTTCCTTCTCCTATCGACTCTGTTCTCTTTTATCTGCTTCTTTTCCATCCAACAATTCACTGTTTGTTCACATTTTTACACTCATGAACAAACTACACCAACTCTTTGACTAGTAACGGATAAATTGGCACTTCAGAAAAACCCTGTACTTTTGCACAATCTCATACGCTCATCATTTACAACACTGCTCAAATCATCAGTCATAGCTTTGCTCAAAGTTTCATCAGACACACAAAAAGATTTGCAAGCAGTTTCTTCATTGCAGATAGCAGAAAGAAAATCAGTGTATGTGTTTGTGTGTGCGTCGTGTGTGCGTTTGTTAGTAAAAATATTTTCACTTCCCTTTGCTGTAGCCAGAGACTGAATTCCCAGAGCCGAACCCTGTCCGTCCCGCTCTCCTGCCCTCTCGGTTCAATCCGCTATGGGATAATGGTTTGTGTTGTAGGCAGGTGGCGGAGCCGTTGTCAACTCGGTACACACATGTTTAACACACACACAACAACAACCATTCTGTTTTCCCTCGTTCTTTTTCATTTGACAGAAAATAGGTGTGTAAAAATGGTCTACTTTACTGTTAGATGACCCCATTTTGGCTGAATCTCCCTTCTGGATTTCACAACTTCGACACGTGTCTTACAGTATCTGTCAAACGTCTTCGACAGATCCGATCTTTTTTCGTCACCCAAAATCGGTCGGGTTTCTGTAATTACGTTTTACTCAAAATCTTCCCATAGGCCTAAGCACTTTCTAGCGCTCTATTAATTCTGATTTGATGTGGCTCTTCCGTCCACTTGTACGATATTTCCTCAGGTTACAGAGACTTTGAGTAAAACTAACTAATCAGCAATTGTGATTATCTGAATCACCTGTGATTATCTGAATCACCTGTGGCACTTCCGTCCACCTGTGGCACTTCCGTCCACCAACGAGCTAAGTGTGGTAGAAACCGATCCGAAACTGTCAGATCAATTTCTTCCCCAAACAATTGTGATTATCTGAATCACCTCTCGCTCGTACCAAAGCAAAACTCAGCCAAAATGGTTCACGTTCACTCACAATTATCAATTTACACTTAACATCAATAAAACAATTCTGCCGTTTCTTACCCAGAGATGCTTTTCTGTTTTCTGTAATTGCCACGGATTCTTTTTGATCTTTGTGGGATTTCTTCAACTGGTCCTGAATGCGGGTATTGGCTCTCTCTCCCTTAACCTGTTGAGTTTCTATCTCAAACCGTCGAGGTATGAGACGGCCGCCTGATGCTGCCGGGTTGCACTTCCGTCAAATCCGTTCTCAGGACCAGGAGAAGAAGAGTCCGCACGAGATCCGACACTTCTGACACCACTTGTAAGAGCAATTTTCAGAGATTAATAAAAACAGCATCAAAGGTGTAAGAAACTTTCAAGAGGCAAAACTGTTTTAAAGAGAAAAAGTTTATTCTTTGAGGATTCTTTTCACAACCGCAGCCACCCAGATGTGAAACAGAAAAACCTAGTGGACTCAATGAACATAGACATTTTATACAGGTTTCTGACATTCTTGACTCCTCCCTTCCCAGTTTCTGTAAATTTCCTTAAAGACATCTTATATCTCAAGCTGGTATGGACTGGTTTGAATATAAGTAATACTGAATTTTTCCATCACACTTATCTTTCTTTCTAAATCTATCTTTCTAACTAACTTATCTATCTTTCTTTCTTTTTAACTAATCTATCTATCTTTCTAACTATCTTATCTATCTTTCTTTCTTTCTTACTAATCTATCTATATTTCTAACTAACTAATCTATCTTTCTTTCTTACTAACTAATCTATCTATCTTTCTAACTATCTTATCTATCTTTCTTTCTTTATTTTTAACTAATCTATCTATCTTTCTAACTAACTTATCTATCTTTCTTTCTTACTAACTAATCTATCTATCTTTCTAACTAACTTATCTATCTTTCTTTCTTTTTAACTAATCTATCTTTCTTTCTTTCTTACTAACTTATCTTTCTAACTAACTTATCTATCTTTCTTTCTTTCTAAATCTATCTTTCTAACTAACTTATCTATCTTTCTTTCTTTTTAACTAATCTATCTATCTTTCTAACTAACTTATCTATCTTTCTTTCTTACTAACTAATCTATCTATCTTTCTAACTATCTTATCTATCTTTCTTTCTTTATTTTTAACTAATCTATCTATCTTTCTAACTAACTTATCTATCTTTCTTTCTTACTAACTAATCTATCTATCTTTCTAACTAACTTATCTATCTTTCTTTCTTTTTAACTAATCTATCTATCTTTCTTTCTTTCTTACTAACTTATCTTTCTAACTAACTTATCTATCTTTCTTTCTTTCTAAATCTATCTTTCTAACTAACTTATCTATCTTTCTTTCTTTTTAACTAATCTATCTATCTTTCTAACTAACTTATCTATCTTTCTTTCTTTTTAACTAATCTATCTATCTTTCTAACTAACTTATCTATCTTTCTTTTTTCTTTCTAATCTATATTTCTTTCTAACTACCTTATCTATATTTCTTTCTAACTAATCTATCTTTCTTTCTAACTAATTTATCTTTCTTTCTTTCTTACTAATCTATCTATCTATCTTTCTAACTAACTAACTTATCTATCTTCTTTCTTTCTTTTTACTAATCTATCTATCTTTCTAACTTATCTATCTTTCTTTCTTTTTAACTAATCTATCTATCTTTCTTTCTTTTTAACTAATCTATCTATCTTTCTAACTTATCTATCTTTCTTTCTTTCTTTTAAACTGATCTATCTTTCTAACTAACTTATCTATCTTTCTTTATAACTAATCTATCTATCTTTCTAACTAACTTATCTATCTTTCTTTCTTTTTAACTAATCTATCTATCTTTTTAATTTACTTATCTATCTTTCTTTATTTTTTACTAATCTATCTATCTTTCTAACTAACTTAATCTTTCTTTATTTCTTTCTTTCTAACTAATCTACTTATCTTTCTAACTAACTAATCTATCTTTCTTTATTTCTAACTAATCTATCAAACTAATCTTTCTTTTCCTTTCTAACTAATGTGTTTCTTTTTTCTTACTATTCTTTCTTTCAAACTAATCTATCTGTCAAACTTTAAACTACTTTAAACTTCAAACTACTTTAAACTTCTTCAAACTCTCTGGTCCAGCTTTCTCAAGCCAACTTAAAGTTTGTCTCAACAAACTTTTTTTCTAGTTGGTTGTTACTATTCCATGTATGATCCTCCACTGTAAATCGCCAGTTCTTTTATCAGTAGGAATCTTATATAAAGTTCTCCAGCTGCGTTTGGGTGAGAGATCTGTGCCAAATATCTCTTGCCATTTTGACTCACGTACTTGTTTCAATTCTTGAAAACGCATTACTTTTACGCAGACATAATACATGGATTTCTTGCCCACCTCATGAAAGGATTTTAGTTCTGGAGTACTGAAAGTAAGCAGTTTTCCCTCCTCCTCCTGCCATGACACTACACCAACTTTTACTTCCAGTTCTGGAAAATCTTTTACATTGTCATCATCTTTTTGTTCTGATACTTCTTTATCCAAAGCACATTTAAAATCAGAGGGTACAGCAGTTGCAATTTCAGTTAAAAGTCTTTCAGAAAAACGCAAGGATTTCACATAAATTTTTATCGCAATATTTTCCGGGGCCAACCACCCGTCTTTATCCAGGAAGCATGACACCTTAGTGAGACCTGCTCTTACAAGTGCATTTCTCACTGAAACAGAATTTAAACTTTTTACAGACAGCACAGGGTTATGAATTATGGGTTCTTCTTTTCCCCAAAAACCATTGACAGGTCCTTGTTTTCGAGAGTTTGAAAAAACTTTCCAAACTCTAAGCATTGTCTTATAAAACGGCGTTAGACCAGTTAAGTCCACTCCATCAAGGTCCATTAAAAAAAGATGTCGATCAAGGCCCATCTGTCCTACTTTTCTCAACAGTCCACAGGCTACATCTGTCCAGCTGATGTGCCTTTTGTACAAAAGTCTTTGAGCAGCCTGTAATCTAAAGGCAGCGACTCTGCATTCAATGTCAATAAGTCCTTGTCCTCCTTCGCAAATTGGTAGATACAGGACAGCCGCTCTCAGCCAGTGCTGCCCAGACCAAAAAAAATTAACCAATTGTCTCCGAATATCTTTGATGAGGTTTAAAGGAGGGTCCACAATGGCCATTTTATGCCACAGTGAAGATGCAATTAAGTTATTTACTATCAAGACTCTTCCTCTATACGATAATCGAGGAAGTAGCCATTTCCAATTTGACAAACGTACACACATCTTCTCTATTATTCCATCCCAGTTTTTCGTTTTATACAAATCTGAACCTAAAAAAACCCCTAAAAATTTAAAACCATCTCTACTCCATTCAACATTTCCAGGCAGTACTGGTATAGAACTTGTGGTTCCGCACCATAGAGCTTCGCTTTTCCCCCAATTTATTTTAGATGAAGAAGCCTTTTCATAGCACTGAATACAACTTAATATACTTTGTATATCTTCTTTATCCTTAATTATCACAGTGAGGTCATCAGCATATGCAGAAAGTTTCATGGGTTTATTAAAAGATCCTTCAATGTGCAAACCTTTCAATGACATTCTTATTTTACACAATAATGGTTCAATGACTAAACTGTAGAGCTGACCGGATAATGGGCATCCCTGCCTTATTCCCCTTCGGACTTTAATAGGCATGCTTAACCCTCCAGGGACTTTTACCATACATTCTGCTTTTTCATAAAGTAATCTAATCCATGAAATAAAAACATTCCCAAAGCCATATTCTCTCAAAACATCAAACAGATAAGAGTGATCCACTCTGTCGAATGCCTTTTCTTGATCTAAGGATAGTATTCCTAAATCAATTTGGTTTAACATTGAGTAGTCAATGACATCTCTTATAAGGAATAAGTTATCTCTAATGCACCGGCTTTTTATACAATATGACTGGTCCGGATGAATTAATGCGCCCATATATTCATTCAATCTATTAGAAATACTCTTCGAGAAGATCTTATAGTCTGTTGTCAATAAGGCTACAGGCCTCCAATTTTTAAGCAAAGTAAGATCACCTTTTTTTGGCAACAGAGAAAGAATTGCTCTTCTGCAACTAGTAGGTAAAAGTCCAGTTTTCATTGAACATAAAATCACTTCATAGTAATCTTCCCCAATAATTCCCCAAAACTGTTTGAAAAATTCAGAGGGGAGACCATCTAATCCAGGGGATTTTCCAATTGATAATTCTTGCACAGCTTTAGTTACTTCTTGAAAGCTTAAAATACAATCTAAATCTTCTTTATGCTCTGGCATAAGTTTTGGGATTGACTCAAAAAGTTCAATTTTACTATCCAAATCTGTCAATTCTTTATCATACAGTTTAGAATAAAAATCAACAACAAAATTACTCATTTCAGATGGGTCATAAAATAAATCACCACTATCATTTCTTAAACACAACATCTGTTTCTCTTGACAAACTTTTCGTTCTAAATAAAATAAAAAAATTTTGGTCCATCAATATCTCTAATATGAGAAAAACGGGCTCTAATAAGAGCTCCTTTTACTTTTCCATGTAATATGTTTTCTAATTGTAGTTTTTTTTCATATATAACATTTTGTAATTGATTTTCATGTCTTTCCAACATTTTATTTTCAATTTCAAGAATCTCATTTTCAAGTTCTTTAATCATATTTTCCATTCTTTTTGAGGAATAACAAGTATATTGTTGGCAGAAAACTTTAATTTGGGTTTTTCCAACTTCCCACCACAGTATAATATCCCTAAAATCATTTTTATGCATCTGCCACGTCTGCCAAAATAACTTAAAATTTGCACAAAAAACAACATCTTGTAACAACTTCTTGTTGAAATGCCAATATGAACCCACTTTATGTTGTTTTGACAATACACAATCTATTGTAATCATTTTATGATCTGAAATAATATTCGGAATAATATTAGCATTACAGACTCTATTCCTTGAGTTATTTGAGATATAAAACCTATCTAATCTTGCAGCATAAATCATTCCTTCTGCAACCTTTACCCAAGTATACTGCTTTAAAGAAGGATTTTCAGTTCTCCATATATCATTTAACTCAAACTTCTTAATAATATTTGCCAAAACAGATGAAGACTGATGATGTGTTTCTTCATTATTCCTATCCATATTAAAATCTAAAGTACAATTAAAATCACCTCCCAAAATCACAATATCATTTGATTTTAATGTATTTAAAAAATCTACTATTTTCTTTAAAAGAACACTTCTCTCAGGTCCTTTATTATTTGCATAAATATTTACAAAAATTACATTTTGAGTATTTACTTTAGCTTTTACAGCTAGTAAACGACCTGGCTCTACCTCGTGTTTAGATAAAATGATAACCTTACAGCTTGGACTAAAACATATAGCTACACCCGAACTAACATTAGAGCCATGACTAAGAATATATTTTCCTTCCCACCATAGACCCCATTCTACTTCATTGTTTTTATCACTATGGGTCTCTTGAAGGAAAGTCACTCCAATATTTTTAAGTTTTAAACATTCTGAAAGCACAGCTTGTTTTCTTCTATCTCTAAGGCCATTTACATTTAAAGATGCTACTCGCAAAGGCTCCATGAGACAGAAAAGAAGAAAAAAACAAAAAAGGAAAGAAAACAAAGGAGACAGAGACACAGCCATTACATTTATTTAAAACTTCCCCCTATTTCCTTTCCTACTCTTTTCCTTTGCCTTACCGTAGCTATATGTTTTTTCAACCGAAAACGTTTCTGTTGTGATGATAACACAGAAAAATTATACGTTTTCCGCGCCAACGCCACTGAATCAACGAACTTATCAGCATCCGGGAAATAATCAGCAACATTTACCTTTTTTCCTTTTGTTTCATCCAGAAACTCATTAATCTGTTCCACTGTATACAACTCATCTCCTACTTTCGGACAATCAGATATATCAGAGCAACTATCGTCAAAAATTAATCCATCATCCTCCTGACTCATTGATAACTCTCCAGAAACCACATCCTCAACAGTCACCACCTTTAAAGCTATTTCACTACTACAACAAGGCTGCTCTTCTTGCAAAACACCAGCAAATTTACTAGAATTTGCACTCACCTCATTTTCTTCACCTGTATCCACACCTTGGCCCTCTGAAACTTTCTCTGGTTCCCGATTTTGGTCAACCTGACTCTCCATTGTAGCCTGAATCGGATCAAAACGACTCTCCATTGTAGTTTGATTCGGATCAACCTGACTCTCCGTTATAGCTTCATTTTCCACAGCTGTTTCTTCTCTTACCCGAGTCTCCTCTGGCCTCTTTTTATGCGGACACACAAATCTTTTGTGGCCGATATCACCACACTCAAAACATCGTAAGCTTTCAGTGCTTGCATATAACACATAGGAACTATCTCCATCATTTACTCTAAACGACACATCTAGAGTTTTATCCTGAGAATTTAAAAGCATGTGAACTTGTCGTCTGAATGACAGTACGTGCTTTAAAGCTGGATTTTTACATCCTAAAGGTACCATCTTAACTGGACTGACTAATTTCCCAAAACGAGACAATTCTTTGACGATCGCTTCATTTTTAATAAACGGAGGTACGTTTGAAATTATAACTTTTGTAGCCGGTGCATACAAAGGAGTTGCCGGCACAAACAACCCCTTCACCCAAAGCCCATTTTCAATTATTTGATTAACAAGTGGTTCAGTCTTCAAAAAAACGACGACAGCTTTATTCATGCGCGAGGCTGAATTAATATTTTCGAGACCAACCTGATCACTGACTACAATCAACACGTCCTCTATCGAAGCGGTCGGCTCCCGTTCCCCCCGCCATGCGAACGCCGAAAAGGCCTCACAGAAAAAAAAAAAAAAAGGAAAACCCTAAACTATCTTAACCTTACCAAACAAAAATAAAGAAAAAAGAAAGAAAAAAAAAGGAAAAACCGCTCCCAATATTTAAAGATAAAGGAAGAGTAGAAAAACAATAATATAACACAATTAGAAACGCTCTCACACACATCCACTCACGCAAACCCACTCCTCCATGAGAGAGAGAGAGAGAGAGAGAAAGAAAGAGACAAAGAAAAGAGGAGCCCCCAAGAAAGGGACCCAGAGAAGAAGATAGCCAGAGCATCAAAGAGCCAGAGCCACAGTTACAATCCTCTTTTATCCTTTCCTTGACCATATGACTAAAACCCAAATGTGAGACATTCAAACTGAACAATCAGATAATTACACTTCCACCACTGTACTAAAGGTGTGACAATTCATCGACCCCCAAAGTACAAACATTTGGCCTGCAAGCCTAGATCACTATCAGCCCATTTGTGCCTTAGGAACTCCAAATGGTCATTGTGGTAGAAAGAGGGGGTAGAAAAACAGTCAAGCAAATATCTTTGTTCATTTAAAATATCTTGGATTATTTTCAATCCTACATTCCTTTGCTTGTAATTTCTGATAAAATCGTCATCTCTTTTTTACCTCTTTGATTTCTTCGTTAAAATCAAAGCCTTCATTTAAAAGGTTAAAATAACGTTGTAAACGTTTTTGCAACCCCACCATCTTTTTCTTTTCTTTGGTTTTCTTTCTATTTCCTGCCCAAATAAAAAAAGTCTTGGTCTTTTCCTTCACCATCTCCCACCACTGTGCTCTTGAATCAAAGAAGTCTTGAAGAGTCTGCCATTTCCTATACTGCTGCCTATATTCATTTGCTACTTCTATTTTTTGTAACAGGGAGCAGTTTAACTTCCACAGACCCTTCCCTACCGTCACACCCGGGGGGAGTGTAAGAGTGCATGACAGCATAGCGTGGTCAGAAAAGAAAACAGGGGAGATTCTAGCATCTCTCAGGGGGCACTCTCTGGTGAGGACATAGTCTATTCGAGAATCTTTGGAGCCATCACTACTGAACCAAGTGTGGCCCTCTGCTTTTGGATGCATCATCTTAAAACAGTCCGTTAATCTAAAATCTTTTACTATGTCTTGCAGTAGATGTGTTGTTTTGTCTGTTTTAAAATCTTCCCCCGCTCCTCTCCTATCTCCTTTTCCTAAAATGAAATTAAAATCCCCGGCTAAGATTAATGGGTTAAAAGGTGGGGTTGCATGTCTTCTAAAAGGCTGTATCTGTCATTCTTTTCTGTGTTCCCATAAAAGTTTAGTACATTAAAATCCCTCCCTAAAAATGTCAAATTGGCTAAAAGGGCCCGCCCGTCTCTTAATGTTGTGCTCCCCTTCACCAGTATTTGTGTATTTTTAATCAGGATGGCTACTCCGTCAGCTTTGTTTTGATTTGAACCACTACATAAGGAGGGTCCTTGCTGCCATTTATCCTCCCATTTCTTGTAGTTCTTTAAAAAGGGTAAGGCGCATTCCTGTAATAAAAACACATCAGAGGGTTGTGTACTTAAAAAATGTAAGACCATTTGTGCTCTCATTTGTGACCTCACACTTCTCACGTTGAGGGTTGAGATGGTGATGGTCGTGAGCATTAAAATGAGTATAAAAGAAGACAGATACGCCATTTTAAATTTTTTAAATTTAAAACCAAACTATCCATTTAAAAACAAATGTTCTTGTAAAACAAACTCTTCCTGCATTCCCACCGAAGGGGAGGCAGGGGAGTGAGTTTGTTTTCCTTCTGAATCACAGGGTGAGCTCCTGGGTGTGGATGATTTCAGCTCAATCGTTAGGAAAGAAATCTCATTTGCTGTATGGCTTGGGAATAGTCTATTCAGGTCATCTGACGAGGAGGAGTCAGAGAATCTTCCCATTTTATCTAGGGGTGACCCCAAATAGTCGAAGATTCGATGCTTCGATTGGAGGAGCCTGATTCGACTACCAATCTCATGGTCGAATCTTCGCAGAGGTGTTATGAAACGAGGATCATGCCACTTTGGCTATATGAGGGCGCTCAATGTCTGATTTCACATAGAAATCCCGGTTTTCTGTCAATACCTTAATATTCAGCCTATAATGATAATGCTGTATATAAAAATGTGCAAAGAAATAAGCTTTTAATAAATATTTTTTAACATGCGTGAATAAATCCAAACACCCCGCGTCCGCATGACAGATTTAAGTTTCACTTTCAATCCGTAACCGACAGAGGAGCGTCTTGGCGGCAAGGATTTAAATCTTTAAAATAACAATGTCTGGGATAAGAAAATCTAAAGTGGGGATGTACACCGTCAGAAAGGATATTCTCCAAGGCTGGATTTAGCATCAGGAAAACCATGATCGCACTTCTGCCGGCCAACGTTAACAAGTTTCACGTTAGAATGTATTTTATCCGCGCGCACAATTTGAAAAGACTCCAACGGACACAGACAGAGTGAAAGACTGGATTTGTTCTCTCGATCAGGTAGGGTACAAGTGATTTCAAAACTTTTCAGACGGTTCTAATTTGATTTTTGGATGCTGTGAGTGTGAACATTTTTAGCTAAAAAGACTGCCACTCCAGTTCAGCATTTTGTTTCTGCAGTTAAAAAGACAAAGCCAACTCTCAAGCCAACTTAATAAGTATGCAAGAGAACAATAGAGATGCCTTGCTTTCAGCAAGCACCGCTAATAATAATAATAATAATAATAATAATAATACGTTTAAATAGGATTTCAGTAAGTTGGCTCTCTCAAGCCAACTTAATAATAAGTATGCAAGAGAACACTAATGATGCCTTGCACCATTAACTAGAATGTATATTTCCTGAAGAAAATGTGAAGTGGTGCTTGCAGTGGCAAAACTCGCCACTCGGTTGCTAGGGTGTTGTACATGATTGCATACGAGTCAACAACCATGTCTGTACAATGTTGTGGAGCTAAAATATGGCTTTTATATGTTGCAATATGGTTGCTAGGCTAGGTGGCTCTATATGGTTGCTAGGGTGTGAATACACAGTTACCATGAAGATATTTACAGACTGTTTTCCAACCGAAACTAATGAGCCAACCATCTCTATACAATATTCTGATGCAGAGATGTAGGTCTTGTAAAATGGTTGCTAGGGTACTCTGTTTGGTTGCTATGGAGTTGTTAGGTAGCTGCCAATGATGAAACTCCAAAGGCTTCTTGTCATTATGAATGATATAAACCAACTCCCATGCTTCTGTGACATGCACAATGGAAGATATCCCTCTTTGGATTTTGGTTGCTAGGGTACTCTATTTGGTTGCTAGGCAGTGGCTTGGCAGCTGCCAATCATGAAACTCCAAAGGCTGCTTGTCAGTATGAATGATATAAACCAACTCCCATGCCTCTGTGACATGCAGAATGGAAGATATCCCTCTTTGGATTTTGGTTGCTAGGGTACTCTGTTTGGTTGCTATGGCGTTGCTTGGCAGCTGCCAATCATGAAACTCCAAAGCCTGCTTGTCAGTATGAATGATATAATCCAATTCCCATGTTGCCTTTGGCTTGCTCAGTTGGGGATATTTAATTTAATTTTATCAATCAATAAATTCCTCTTGAAACAAACTTTGTTGTATTATTTAAATTTAATACTGTGAAGCTGCTTTGATACAATCTGTGTTGTGAAAAGCGCTATACAAATAAACTTGACTTGACTTGACTTGACTTTATGACATACAGAATGTAAGATTTCCCTCTTTGGATTTTGGTTGCTAGGGTACTCTGTTTGGTTGCTAGGGAGTGGCTTGGCAGCTGCCAATGATGAAACTGCAAAGGCTTCTTGTCACTATGAATGATATAAACCAACTCCCATTTCTCTGTGACATTCAGAATGGAAGATATCCCTCTTAGAATTTTGGTTGCTAGGGTACTCTGTTTGGTTGCTATGGCATTGCTTGGCAGCTGCCAATCATGAAACTCCAAAGGCTGCTTGTCAGGATGAATGATATAATCCAATTCCCATGCCTCTGTGACATTCAGAATGGAAGATATCCCTCTTTGGATTTTGGTTGCTAAGGTGCTCGACAATGGTTGCTAGGGAGGGGCTAGGAAGTATTGAGGTAATTCGTGATTGGCTTTTTGCTGCCCCGAGTCAAATGAGACAACCCCCATGTAGCGACAAATTACCATCTTGTCACTAAGAGGTGTTTGTAGGGCTATCTGACGCGTGGTTCCAAACAAATACACTTCCAGTCCAATACTGCATTTTTCTTGGTTTATTTGTCTCAGTTCGGATGCTCAAACACTTCCCCATTACACCTGACCTCTCTTGCTCTCTGATTACATATATACCCTAAACCCATACTCCACCCAGTGTTCTCCAGTGGAACCACAACAGACATTTAAATAGAGCATACGGTAATTGCTCTTACACCCCATGTTTCTATGACAATTCAGTCCGGAGATATCCCTTTGATCTCTTTCAATGGAAGTCTATGGGACTTGTTGCTAAGGTGCTCTAAATGGTTGCTAGGGCATGGCTTGATAGCTTCACAATGATCCTGAGTGACTGATTGGTCATCTAAGTAAAATGAGCCCGCCCCCTTGTCTCTATGACACTGTGATCCAGAACTACGTTCAATACAAAATCCCTATGCAATGTACCATTGTAATGTACCCACCATTGTAAGTCAATGGGAAACTTTGGGACGCTCCTGCCCCCCAGGGGTGCAACTTTTACCCCTTTGTGAGTTTTTTTCTTACAAGGCCTGTCAGTGGCAAATCACACGTTTCTACGAAATCCTCGCTCAGAGCTACGTGTGGTCAAAGTTTGTCGCAATGTTAAGTCAATGGGACTTTTTTGGCCGTTTTTTTGCCCTTGGGGCGAACACCGCACCCCCGATCGCTTATAAAAGTCATAGCACACCTCTCCTTAATGAGCCGGTCGATTTGACTCCTCATTCATGGGTCTGAGACATAGACTGTAAAAAAAGATGGACGACGCCCCTTTGCTCTCTTCCATTGGTGAGAACTGAAGCCACAATATGGCGCTGACATATTGGAACTTGAGTCTGCGCAGTAGCGATCTCGAGCAGGAAGTAAAGCCGCAAAATCAATGCTCCGCCCTCACTCTGGCAGAATGCACTGAGGGAGAGTGGATTCTGCACACTTTTAAAAAAAATTATTGCAGTACGACAAGAAGCTTGTTAAAATAAAGTAAATACAATCTACTCAGTCCTCCGAAGATCCTGAAAAAAATGTCCGTTGGTGCTTCAGTGACTACTTCACTCGAGAACCTGTCAATCACAGCTGTCAATCATGACGTTACACCACCGCATCACGTAACTAACTAAAAACCAACTTATTTTTGAAACAGACACTTGAACTTACATCAGCGTGATAAAAACGACAGCAAATGAAAGAAACCACCTTTGGAAAAAAGATATTTGAAGTGTAATTATTATTGTTTAGTTGGTCTCACGTCCCGTTGAATAACACGGGGAGGTGGGGCTTATGACCTATACTAGGACCAGTCACCGGGGGGCGATCGAGACGTTTTGGCTTCACTTTTCAGGGCTTGTGCGGCACGCTTGGTCTGAGACAAACGGTGCGGGGCGAGTTACGCGCCAAACTTTGTCCAGAATAATAATAAGAATAATGAGTACAAGCAGCGATGAAAGGGCCCTCGCACTCGTGTCATCGTCACTCGGTGGCTTTAGGAAGACAGAGCATGGTTGGGCAATGTGAATTTAAGGAGGTATATATAGTAAGAGTATGTCAAAGTCAGTTACAAAATGTTTTGTATAATAGTGATAATAGCATGCTTCATGACTCAGCTAAGTGTTGTTAGCATGTTTAGTATGTTTCTAGCATGCTTAGTTCACAATAATGAACTATACTGCATTACTGTGTTAACCATGTCAGTTTCTGTTGCCAGTAGGTGGGGCTATGTCTATATCTGAATATCGCTATGTAGATGTGTTCAGTGCAGGCCTTTTATCAAACATGTGAAGTTTGGGGCAGATTGGACATTGCATGCTTGAGTTACAACAACTTCCTTTAGCATTTCTAGCATGTTTTATGATGTTTCTAGCATATTACATATTAATTTTGGGGTAGATTGGACATTGCATGCCTGAGTTACTGCAAATTCATATTTAATTGCAGTTATAGCATGCTTTAGCACTTAGCTAAGTGTTTCCTAGGATGTTTAGCACCTACTGGCATTTTTTTATATGTTATTAGGAGTCCAGAACAGTATTAAACGTCAGTTCCTGTTGCCAGCAGGCGGCGCTATGACTATAACTGAATATGAGCATGGACATGTGTTCAGGAGATAACTCTTATCAAATGTGTGAAGTTTGGGGTAGATTGGACATTTTATGCTTAAGTTACAACAACTTCCTTGAGCTTTTATAGCATGCTTTAGAACTTAGCTAAGTGTTGCTAGCATGTTTCTTGCATGTTACATATTAAGTTTGGGGAATATTGGACATTCCATGCCTGTGTTACAGCAAATTCCTATTTAATTACAGTAATAGCATGCTTTAGCACGTAGCTAAGTGTTTGATAACATGTTTTAGCTTGTTTCTAGTATGTTGTTAGCATGTTTAGCACTTGCTGGCACTTTTTTATATGTTATTAGGAGTCCACAACAGTGTTAAACATGTCACTACCTGTTGCCAGCAGATGGCGCTATGACTGTAACTGAATATGAGCATGGTCATGTGTTCAGGACAGAAGTCTTATCAAACATGTGAAGTTTGGGGCAAATTGGACATTCCATGCCTGAGATATAACAACTTCCTGTTTCATGGCATTAATAGCATGCTTTAGCACTTAGCTAAGTATTGCTAGCATGTTTTAACATGTTTCTGGCATGTTTAGAACTCAATGGAATTTTTAACAAGTTGCTAGAACAGCATCAACATGTTAAACATGTCACTTCCTGTTACCAGTAGGTGGCGCTATTACTATAACTGAATATTCTCATGTAGATGTGTTCAGGCCATGACTCTTATCAAACGTGTGACGTTTGGGGCAGATTGGACATTCCGTGCCTGTGTTACAGCAAATTCCTATTTAATTGCAGTAATAACATGCTTTAGCACTTAGCTAAGTGTTTGCTAACATGTTTTAACATGTTTCTAGTATGTTGTTAGCATGTTTAGCACTTGCTGGCACTTTTTTATATGTTATTAGGAGTCCACAACAGTGTTAAACATGTCACTTCCTGTTGCCAGCAGGTGGCGCTATGACTGTAACTGAATATGAGCATGGTCATGTGTTCAGGACAGAACGCTTATCAAACGTGTGAAGTTTGGGGCAGATTGGACATTCCATGCCTGAGTTAAAGCAACTTCCTGTTTCATGGCGAAACATCAAAATTTGTCAGGCCGCCGAGGACCCGCCCTTCGACGAAAACTCAAGATCTTCGCAATATTAACGTCACAAAGGCCTTAAGATTACACTCACCAAATTTGAAGATGATCAGATTAAAACTGTAGGAGGAGTTCGTTAAAGTATGAGGCCTGAAAATGGCAAAAACTGCACAAAAATCTGAGAGGAAGTTCAAAATGGCTGACTTCCTGTTGTGTTTAGGGCTATGCTCCAAGAGACTTTTTTGTAGGTATTAGGTCATTACATATATGTACCGAATTTCGTACACGTACGTGGAACATAGCAGGAGGCGCACTCCGTTGAACTTTTATAGGTGGCGCTATCAAGCCATTTTGCCCCGCCCAATTCTAAAACCTATATCAGATGTAAATTTTGGCCAGTTCTGACACGTGTGGTGAAATTCGTACTGGTTTGCGATTTTTTAACACCCTCATTCAAAGACTCAAATCCGTCAAACACGAACGGTTGGAAACATACATCAGGTGCTGTAGAAGAAATAGAAAGTGGCGAAGATAAAGTTTTGACCAAAACAGTCCCTCGAGGCTGAATAGAAGACTCCTGTCGCTCTTGCTTTCGCTTAAGTACACGACACTCAGTCATTATATGTCCCAATTTATAACAGTAACTACATTCCTTGCGAGTTTTTGAGCTAAAAGGAACCCATTTGTTTTTAACATCAGAGATATTCTCATTGGGTCTAAATCATAAATCATAAATCATCTTTCCATACGGGACCTCCAAGATCACTGGAAGGTTTAACAAACACTGTTTTGTGCATCAAAGCATACTCGTCTGCTAATACCGCAGCCTGCTGCACTGCACTGACTTTTTGTTCGTTTAAATACAGAGCAGTACGCTCAGGAACACAGTTCTTAAACTCTTCAATCAACATGAGCTCACGCAAAGAATTATAATCTGTCACTTTACACGCTTTAATCCATCGATCAAACAATATGCCTTTCTCACGAGCAAACTCGACATAGGTTTGAGACGCAGGTTTTTTCGTAGTACGAAACCGCTGTCTGTAATGCTCAGGGACTAATTCATACGCTCGAAGAATCGCAATTTTAACAGCATCATACTGCACACTTTCTTCCAACGAAAGCGATGCACACACTTCTTGCGCCTTGCCGACTAATTTACACTGCAACATTAATGCCCAAACTTCAGTTGGCCAATTTAAAGCACTCGCGATTCGTTCAAATGCTTGAAATATGCCTCTACTTCTCTTTCACGAAAAGGTGGAACTATAGCAATATTTTTAGCCACGTCAAAATGTATAGATGACGACACAGCTACAGACTCGGATTCAGCACCAGCTGAACCAGGACTAACAGACGCAATACTTGAATTTAACAACCCAGGAGCTGTCTGAGAACCATCATCCGAACTAATTGCTGTTTGAACAATCGTTCGTGAGTCTGAAACGGCCTGCAACTCCAACTCCCTTAGTCGTACTTTTGTGTCAGCATCAATTCGATACATTTCTAACTCACGGTTTAAATCATTCTGTCTTGCCTGAGCACGATCTTGAGTCTCCAACTGTAAACGAGTGAGCCGAATCTTTAACTGCACATCAGAACGAAAATCGGGTGATGCTTCAGTACAGTGAAATCGGTTCAAATTGAAAAAAAATTTTTTACAAAAAGGTGGTCCTACCTCAGCAGTTACTATGCCTGGAGTAGCCTGCAAACCAACCAGCCCTCGTGACGGAGAACTTCCTGCAGCCCTTGTCGTCACTGGATCAGGTACTTGTCGAGGAACAAAAGGAAATACCCCCTGATCAGTCAAATGAGACAATACACAACGTTTTATTTGTGCTGCGTTTTAGAGACTGAAATCTCATAGTGCTGAGCTATCAAAAACAAGTCATTTTTTCGACATGCATCTATAACCCCTCAACACTAGGTTGATCTATAAATCTGTCCAAATCAAAAGTTGCCATTCTATAATTTTGCTTTTATTAAGCAGAGTCATTTAAGGAAAATCCATACGCAAAACCCGGACCTACCTACCTAACCATAAAAACTAGCTACAACCTAGCAAGTCTTCAGAGGGTACCGATTAAGAGATTTCTCTCTCCCCCGGAGTACCTCCAAAAACAACAAACTAACATAATAAAGAAAAACAACAAACAGTAAACCGTAGCCAGAACTGGCGCTAAGCACAGCCTGTTGGTTTACTCTAACTAACCGGAAAATGCGTAGGATAAATGTCACGGGGTGACAAGCAGCTGGGCGGAACCTTTTTTTTTTTGAGAACTTGTTTCCCCCGGGGAGCGCTTCCGATGTGACATTAGGACGGTTCCGGTTTCCTATGTGAGTAATGGCGGCTAAGGAGGCTTGATGAGGAAAACTCGCGGCAGGTGTGAGAGGAGAGGATATAGGATGGTGATTGGGACATGTAGGAGGAAGGTGGCTCATAAAAGGACACTTTGGCGGTGAGGAACGGGAGCAGGAGGAGAGAGGACATGTGAGGCACGCAGCACGTGAGAGAGGGAGAGAGGCCGCGACCGCGGCGGGAGGCTGCGGGAGAGAGAGAGAGAGAGAGAGAGAGAAGATTTCGGCTGGATTGCGGGTGTAAGCCTTGGTTGCACCGTGAGTCTGTTGAATTGCAGTTTTATTATGGAAATGAGCACGAGTGAAACCTCACAGTGTGTGGTGGATATGCGAGTGTGGGAATTGTTTCTGCTGTTCACTCGCAGTCACAGCTGTCCATTAACCTCTTCTCTGCCTGAGCCCTGTGAGTGTGCAGCTACGCTGGTGAAATACGTAACCTCTTCTCTGCCTGAGCCCTGTGAGTGTACAGCTGGTGAAATACTATTAACCTCTTCTCTGCCTGAGCCCTGTGAGTGTACAGCAACGCTGGTGAGATACGTAACCTCTTCTCTGCCTGAGCCCTGTGTGCATATCTCTCCCTGTCTGAGCCCGAAGAAGAGAACGCTGAAGAAGAGAACGCGGAAGCTGTGAATTATGTTCATTCCTCTCTCTGTCTGAAACTGCTGAGGTACGTTCATGTTATGTCCATATCTCTCTCTGTCTGAGCCCGAAGAAGAGAACGCTGAAGCAGCCATATCACCCTGTAGCCCAAGACCGGTTGCCCACTGAAGCTAAGCAGGGCTGAGCCTGGTCAGTACCTGGATGGGAGACCTCCTGAGAAAACCAGGTTGCTGCTGGAAGAGGTGTTAGTGAGGCCAGCAGGGGGCGCTCACCCTGTGGTCTGTGTGGGTCCTAATGCCCCAGTGTAGTGACGGGGACACTGTACTGCCAAAAGAGCACCGTCCTTCGGATGAGACGTAAAACCGAGGTCCTGACTCTCTGAGGTCATTAAAAATCCCAGGATGTTCTTCGAAAAAGAGTAGGGGTGTAACCCCGGCGTCCTGGCCAAATTTGCCCCTTGGCCTCTGTCCATCATGGCCTCCTAATCATCCTCATATACTGATTGGCTTCATCACTCTGTCTCCTCTCCACCAGTAAGCTGGTGTGTGGTGGGCGTTCTGGCGCAATATGGCTGCCGTCGCATCATCCAAGTGGATGCTGCACATTGGTGGTGGTTGAGGAGATTCCCCCCCCTTCCATGTAAAGCGCTTTGAGGTCTCAGAAAAAGCGCTATATAAATGTAACAAATTATTATTATTATTATTATGAAGAAGAGAACGCGGAAGCTGTGAATTATGTTCATTCCTCTCTCTGTCTGAGCCCGAAGAAGAGAACGCTGAAGAAGAGAACGCGGAAGCTGTGAATTATGTTCATTCCTCTCTCTGTCTGAGCTCGAAGAAGAGACTATTTAAGATTGTTTTATTATTTAATAAAGCGCATATTTATTTTAAATTCTGTGTCCGCCTTTTCCCTTCGTGTCCACGGTCTGCTCCTCAGGGGCGGTAGGCAAGCTAGGGGTGGGCGGCCCGCTGGCGCTCGCCCCGACCTGTGACAAAATTGGCGTAGTCGGCAGGATGCTGCCCTGAGTTGAGCGACCGTGGGCCGAGGGTATGGCGACCAGTTTTTTTTCCTCTTTTTTTTTTTCTTTTTTTTACTTTTCATTCTTTTCCTTTTGGCATCCGCGTTCTAGGGACTAGAACGGAATGGTGGGGGGGGATGTCACGGGGTGACAAGCAGCTGGGCGGAACCTTTTTTTTTTGAGAACTTGTTTCCCCCGGGGAGCGCTTCCGATGTGGCATTAGGACGGTTCCGGTTTCCTATGTGAGTAATGGCGGCTAAGGAGGCTTGATGAGGAAAACTCGCGGCAGGTGTGAGAGGAGAGGATATAGGATGGTGATTGGGACATGTAGGAGGAAGGTGGCTCATAAAAGGACACTTTGGTGGTGGGGAACGGGAGCAGGAGGAGAGAGGACATGTGAGGCACGCAGCACGTGAGAGAGGGAGAGAGGCCGCGGGAGAGAGAGAGAGAGAGAGAGAGAGAGGATTTCGGCTGGATTGCGGGTGTAAGCCTTGGTTGCACCGTGAGTCTGTTGAATTGCAGTTTTATTATGGAAATGAGCACGAGTGAAATCTTACAGTGTGTGGTGGATATGCGAGTGTGGGAATTGTTTCTGCTGTTCACTCGCAGTCACAGCTGTCCATTAACCTCTTCTCTGCCTGAGCCCTGTGAGTGTACAGCTACGCTGGTGAAATACGTAACCTCTTCTCTGCCTGAGCCCTGTGTGCATATCTCTCCCTGTCTGAGCCCGAAGAAGAGAACGCTGAAGAAGAGAATGCGGAAGCTGTGAATTATGTTCATTCCTCTCTCTGTCTGAAACTGCTGAGGTACGTTCATGTTATGTCCATATCTCTCTCTGTCTGAGCCCGAAGAAGAGAACGCTGAAGAAGAGAACGCGGAAGCTGTGAATTATGTTCATTCCTCTCTCTGTCTGAGCCTGAAGAAGAGAATGCTGAAGAAGAGAACGCGGAAGCTGTGAATTATATTCATTCCTCTCTCTGTCTGAGCGCGAAGAAGAGACTTTTTAAGATTGTTTTATTATTTAATAAAGAGCATATTTATTTTGAATTCTGTGTCCGCCTTTTCCCTTCGTGTCCACGGTCTGCTCCTCAGGGGCGGTAGGCAAGCTAGCGGTGGGCGGCCCGCTGGCGTTCGCTCCGACCTGTGACATAGACCTGATCCACAAAGCAAATCAAGTTAATTACTCACAGCTCAATTCTCAGAACAAAGTAGGCTATTTACAGCTATCAACGAATCCGGGACGAGCCCCCATTTATGTTACGAACCCCGTTATTTAAGTGCTCGTTATAAGGGGTAAGCAACATAAAGACACGCGATAACAAGATAACAATCATAAATAGTTTATTATGGGATCAAAACTCACGTATCAGCAGGCAACTGATAAAGGACAGAGATAGACAAACATAGACCAACGCAACATAGAAACAAACAACATTCAAACACAGCTGAACAGCAGCTGGCGGTAACCTCATGACGCACACAGGACTCCTCGTCAATCCTCTCAAGCCCTTCTCCCTCAGGGAACATCAAGCTCTTCACAGAGCTTAAAACAGTGATCGCAACGATCACGCCGCTGTGGAAAACAAACGTATCCATCAAGTTCCGCGCTCTTCTCTCTTTACTCTGATGTTATATAGGCTATCCAGCCTAGATACTAAACCAACTGCAGGTGCGCAGGGGCGGAGCCTATTAGGAAAGAGAGAACCGGATCAATGAAAGCGCCTGAAACAGGCCGGGCAGCCTGCTTGCGGCCGGCTCCATATTGAGGCCTAGGTGAAGGCTGCTACGGTGGCGGCGATAGGAGGACGCCCTCGTCAGCGAGCAGGCGGAGGATCTGCCACCGCCAGACGGGTGGAAGCAGCAGTGGGCCGCCGGGGCAGGATGTGTCGGATGGCCTCCGTCTGTTTCTGAGCAGCAGAGAACTGCTGGACGAAGTTCTCCACCGCGTCGTCAAACAGCCCAACCTGGGAATTGAGGGAGTCCAGGAACCGAGTCTTGTCGGCATCCCTCATATCGGCCAGGTTAAGCCAGATATGGCGCTCCTGAACCACTAAGGTAGACATCGCCAGACCGATAGCGCGAGCCGCAACCTTCGTGCCCCAGAGGGTGAGGTCTATGGAGCTTAAAATATGACAATATGATTTGAATTGTGTAAATTTGAATTATTTACAAGTGAAATCTAACCAAATTGAATTTTAGGTGGTAGTTTAAATAGTTCTGAATTTGATTTTTTTAAACGAATATTAAACATTTGAAATTTAACAAATTTAAATGTTTTTATGGCTGAATTTTATAGACATGTATTTTCAAACAGCTAGTTTTTTTTATATGAATTCTTGTACTGCAAATATTCAGTTTAAAAAAATACAGATTCAAGTTTTCAAGATGAAGAAATTCGGAACTTCAAATTCAGTAAGTAAAAGTAAGTAAGTTATCTTACAGAAAGTAAGTCACAGGTCATCCACAGGGAAGAGTAAAGGATCTCAGATAAGTCGAATTGAGCATTTTGCCTGCACTGCAGGAGTTTTCTGCTGCAAACGCGTTCAAGAGAATCTGTGTATCTTTCGTTCAGTCGATTTTTATTTAATATTAAGAGTAGAAAAATGAGAAAACAGCTTGAGTATTAGATTTCTAATATTCTAGTAATAATAGTGCTCCGCTGCTGCAGTTGTACGGATCCTACAAAACTTAACGCGTGTATTGCAACTATAGGCTACATTTCATTTTCTCATCAAACAACTAGACTAACGAATGGCTCGACACAACAGAAGAGCCTAGACCAGCAGTTGGTCTGAATTTGCTATAACCTATACCAGTGGTTTGCTATAACCTATACCAGTGGTTTGCTATAACCTATACCAGTATTTGATCTCCGATAGCATCCTAATGACCTTCACTTGCTTCACGGCAGTGTTAGTTAAAAAAGAATAAAACCATTTAATTAAGATAGTATTAACATTCATGTTTTTAAGCTTCTCTAAAAGCACATGAGTTTGCACTGTATTAAAGGCTGAACTAAAATCGACAAACAAGATTCTAGCATAAGCTCTTATGTTTTCAACGTGCTTAGAAATAAATTGCGAGATGCAAAGGATTGCGTCATCAGTGCTGTGTTCTTGCTTATAGGCGAACTGGTACACATCTAGCTTTGACTCTACATCCTTCATGAGTATAGACACAACAAATTTTTCAAGACATTTCATTACAATCAAGGTTAGAGCTACGGGAAGAAAGTCATTATTCTCTGAGGCGCCTGCTTTTTTAGGCAGTGGAGTTATAACTGATTTCTTCCACAGAGCTGGGACAGTGTGAGTATATAACAACTGTTGGACAATAGCCATGCCATTGTTAGTTCTTCGGCACAACTTTTGAGCAGAAAGTCTGGGAGGCCATCGGGGCCCGTATGTACTTTGCTGAAAAGTCGTTGGATGCTAAATAGTTCCACTTCCAGATAACAGTCACTGATTTCATTGTGTCCCAAAGTTTTTTTAGTATTTAATGTTTGGAAGTTTTGTTCCATTGTTTGCCTGTGTTTTTCCCTCGCATTAGTGAGGAGTTGTTTAAGTTCTTTTTGGACCACTGACAATCCCGCTATCCTGCAAGCTTGCAGTTGTCAGCTCCAACATATAGTCCCAAGCACAAAACACTTACGACGCGAATTAAAAACAAAACACTACAAACACTTAAAACCAACAACAGCACTCGCCCGGGTCACTACAGAGCAGCGCCACCGGAATTCAAATTGATTTAAACGGACGAAAACTTACAGGCCTTAGAGGGGAGACGAGGATCCCCCTTCCAATAGGTAGCAGTCACCGGACACAGCTGCACTGCATGGACGACAGACCGACTGATCCCACCTTTAATAATAGCCAGCTAAAATGTTTTCGTACATATCCTAGTGACAAAGAAGAATTAATGATATTAAGGAGAGGATCTATGACCTCAGGAAGCATCTCTTTCAGTAGCTTATTCAGTATAGGGTCTAACATACGTGTTGTTGATTTAGATGATTTAATGAGTTTAGACAATTCTTCCTCTCCTATTGCAACGAATAAATCATTTTTTTTTTACGTTTCAGCTCATGCGCATATGTCATTAAATAAATGTTTCATTTAGAATTGGTGCATGAAGTCTCCCTTTTTAGTTGCAGGGTTGTAACAATATATATTTTTTCTGCTCGTGCCATCTAAGGTTCATTGTGTCAACTTTGACCATTGGGTGGCGCATATCCCTTTTGTTGTTACACAGCAGAAAAAGGAAGGAAACAGTGGGGAAGCAGTGCTGGCAGAATGCATGAAGTGAAGCCGTGACTTAGGATTTGTCTCTTGTCTGTTTCTTTGAAGCTGCTGATTTATCAGACATGCAATGGCAAGTTTCTCATTTACTCCTGATAATAAGTCATCTGAGGTTATTCATCACAGCCACAGTAAACTGTGAAGACCAATTATAGCCATCATGATTTTCTGTTGAGTAAATGTGCACCTCAGGGTGCTGTTAACACCTGTGCTGAATGCAGAGATGATCTATTCATTAGAGGTGTGAAAGCAACACATCTAAACACACAGGGAATGCACTGATGCAATAGCTGCTGCTCATTATCCAGGGGTCAGTTACATAATATTTTGTTTTGATGTATTTTAAAAGTAAATGAAGTAGAACTTTTATTCGACAAGTAGATATACAAAAATATAGCTGCAAGCAGCAATTATCGGGGCCAAGCACAATCAGATGACAAGACATGCCAACATTGCTGAAAGTGTCAGACCAACTGCAACAATGAGCAATTAAAGACATTAAAAAGGATTTTAGGCAAAATGCCTGAAAAATCATAGAAATAGTAAATAAAAATATGATTTAATGGATTATCACTTTCAACCAATAGGTGGCGCAGTTACAAAACTGATGTGGTGAGAGTGAAGTGACAATGACACATACATAGTGCTTTTGGCATCATGCCTCAACTTTGCTGCTGCGCTATACGAAAACGGTTTCGTCTATCGACGCAAAATCCATAACTTTTAGTCGGCACGGTCTGGAGATGATACGATAAAATTTTGGTGAAAATCGGACAAACGGTCTAGGAGGAGTTCGAAAAAGTAGGTTTTGAATGAAAATCAAGATGGCGGACAGGAAGTTCAGCTAAATAAGGTAAACTTGGTATTTGTGTTCTCGGCTTGACCCAAGGAATCTATTAATACAAGTGGCATTTCAATAGGCAGATTTATTCAAAAGTTATTAGCCTTTTTGGAAATTTTGTCATAACTTTTGACCACTAGGTGGCGCTGTCTCGAAATATTTTAGTTACCTTCAGGGGATGGTGCTGTTGGCACATTCTGAGTTTCGTATTATTACACCAATGCATTTGTTTAGTATAGCATTTTATTTCACAAAACTGTATTGCACTAGCGGCGCCAGGATTTTGATTGTAGGTGGGCCCCCAGAAAACTGGATGGGCCAATTAAAATAAGCAAAAAAAAAAAAAAAAACGGGTTCCCCTTCATCTCCGTTTCAGCGCTTTTCTGCGGCACTGAGGACAGCAGGGTCGCGGGAAGAGATTTTGTCACACTTTGTCACACTCTTCACCACTTTTGAATAAGAAACGATATCAAGACTATAAAACTCGTCAAAAAACACGCACACACTCAAACCACCTGACTGCACATCACATTTTTGACTTTATTGATTCTGCTTTTATTCGTAATGCAATAGACCGATCAGCGGGACATAAATTAATCCTTAAAGGATGGGACTTTATGGGACATTTGCACAAAAAGAATAAATAACTTACCGTAGCCTATTTTATAAGTCGCTCCGGAGTCGCATATCAGTCAAAAAATGTGCCACGAGTAAGAAAAAAACATATAGGCTATAGCCTAAGTCGCACTGGACTAAGTCGCATTTTTTAATAAATTTATAAAAAAAAAAAAAAAAAAAGTTAGTCTACAAAAAAGTTCTCCGCTACGGACGTGAGTGCTCTAAAGCGGCACTAAAATAATGTTTTAAAACTTTCACAGAGAGAGACCTCAAAACTGAAAGCACAAAGCCTGTCTTTAAATTTAATTTCGTTTTGTATTAATTGTATCTTTATTTTAATCGATGTTTCATCAACGAATTGTCTGGGTTTAATAAATAAGAAGTATAGGCTATTAGAAAATAGATAATCAGGACACGGAGGCGCTGGCGAACCTGGAGCTCGTCTCATAATGAACCGAAACTCAGCGTAGGCCTGTAAGGTAGCCTATTGCCTCACAGACCTGAGACATATAGACAGCTTGAAATGTCTACTTTTAAGCAGAACAATTCAAAACGAAAGAAAACAGACTGCGCTGCTTATGTAATTTGTATGAAATGTGCATTTCTCTCTGGCGCTGTGAAGATCGCGAGTCGTCAACTTCATCTGTCTAGCTGACAGACACTGACATAAAAAATAACTGTTTTATTACTAAACAATTAAAATGTCTCCTGCTATATTTAACATATTTGCCTGTTCCTTACAAAACACTGACAGTGGGGTTTTTGACTTTTTTTTTTTTTGAGCAGCTGCGGACAAATGCTTTCGACACACACACACAATATTACATAACACTCTACGCTTATGTTTTAAAAAGATAATTTAACATATAAATAACAATTTTTAAATAGCCCACTTAAAGTGTTTATTACAAATAAATGACTAAATGCTAAAAATTAATACATTTTAATGAACAACCCCCACTTCCCGCGGCCCTGGAGGACAGCGACTCAGTAGCCTACCTGAATTTTATGCATAATTAGCATAGGTTAAAAAAAAATAAACAGGAATTTTTTGTTGCTTTTTTAATACAATTAACATTTAATTTAATTTATTGTTTAATAAAATTATAAGCCTATTATTTTTTGTTTATTAACAGCAACAACAGCTGTAAAGATGAAGTTGACGATCGCCATCTCCGAGGTAGTGAACGCGCCTATAGAGAGAAATGCACATCATGGATTACATAACCAGAGAGTAGCCTATTTCTTTTCGTTTTAAATTGTTAAAAAGACATTTCAAGCTTTCTTAAGATATATTTCATGCCTGTGAGGCATATGCTGAGTTTCGTTAAGTTAGGATGAGATGTGCTCCTGTTTACGAGCAGTGCAAGTGACCGCGCGGGCGCCTCTATGATTGTGTTGTCTGCTATATTGCTTTTTATTTATTAAATCCAGGCAATTGGTTGATAACATTTTTTTTTTAAATTAAGATACAATTTATACAAAACGAAATTCACTTAAAAAAGCATTTATTAATTATTATCTTAATGAATAATGTAACAAGGACGAAGCATGTAAACTGAGTTGTTTGTTTAGAATGGAATGGATCGCAAATAGATCCTAATGAAGAAACGTACAAAACCATAGTAGAAAATGGGTGGGCCCGTGCTGTATTGAAGTCAATGGGAATTTCATGTTTTGTTCTATTATAGCGCCACCAAGAGGCTCAGTCCCACCATTTTTTTTATGTGTCCTCAGAGTGAGCCCATACATATGTGTGTAAATTTTGGTGAAAATATCTCAATTTGCTTCGGAGTTATAGACATTTCTATGAAAAAACACGTAAAAAATTACTGACATATGACTTTGTTTGGATTTTACTACCCCTTACTATCAATATTTTCACATTTGGTCATTATCATTTCAAAATCAACCTATGTTTCCAAACTTCTGACGGTGGTTTCGTCTCGATCGGACAAGCGGTTTCGAAGATATAGCCAAATGTTTTTTAAGCGCTAAATCACAACGCTACACAAACCGTAAGGCAAAACCTAGCAAGTTTGGTATCGTTGGACTCGGCAAGGATTCAGGAGTCTAATGAAATGAGTCTCGTGAAAATAAGTCGACCACACCCAAAGTTATAAGCATTTGAAAAAAATAATTCACCACTAGGTGGCGCTGTTTCGAAACGTCTCACACTCCTTCAGGGCATTGTGCTGATGACCCATACCAAGTTTCGTAGCAATCCGTTCATGCGTTCTTAAAATTCAGCATTTTAGCACAAAATTCCAAATGGCCGACAGTCAAAAGGGCCGATATGGTAAAACTGGATATCAGTCGACTCGGCATGTTGCCCTGAATCTAACGATACCGAGAATTTTATGATTTTTGGACAAACTGTTCAGAAGTTATAAGCATAAATATCCATTTTTCATATCTCCGGACCAGTAGGTGGCGCTGAGCTGAAACGCAGCATGTAGCCTCAGGTCATGCTTGTGAGGACATGTACCAAGTTTGGTCTGAATCTGATAAAGCGTTGCGGAGATACAGCCTTACAACTGTTTTTGCAGGCGCTACGTAAAATTTGTTCGAGCGTTTATTGAAAACGGTTTGACGAATCAACTAGAATTTAATAACTTTTTAGTCAGCATGGTCTGTAGATGATCTGATTCAATTTTCGTGCAAATCGGACAAACCGTCTAGGACGAGTTCGAAAAAGTAGCTTTTTTAGGAAAATTCTAAATGGCGGCCATATTTAAAAATGATTTTGTTGATTGGCCTTACGGTTCAAAAGTTATTAGCAAAATATGAGTGAAATTTTGGACAGGTGGTGGCACTAGAGGGAATGACTTACAAACACCAAAACTGGTGTATTTAATGTTGGGACTGTCCTCTATCAGAATGTCAAACCAAAACAACTTTCCCGCAATCGGTTCTATTGGCTGCCATAGACTCCCACTCGGAAGAAGGAAGAATAATAATAAGAACCGGAACAAACAAAATAGTTGTTTAAAAATCCTAAAAATCCCCCTAAAAATCCTCTCGATGCAGGTGCCAACAGTACAGAGAAACATATTACCGCCACCCCCCCAAAAAAAAAAAAAATCAAAGAGAGCTGATGATCTTCTCAGTCAGACATTGTTACCAATAACTATTGTGGCAGCCTGATTCAGTTCTCTCAGAAAGTGTTGTTTAAACTACTGCAACTATCACAGTATTAACAACAATTAAATGTACAACAACATAAAACTTAGTATTTGGCATGTGTAATATCTGTAATGATGCCATATCATTTTAAAAACAGAAACACAAGCTAAAACACTTTGAACATGTTGAACATTCTCAGTAAGTAAAGTGCAACTGTACTATAAAAGGAAGCCTTTTTATTTCCATGGAATTACTGGGATTTTACCCAATAACCTGTAATAGCTACAGTTACGTAGCTATTACAGATTATAGGGTAAGATCCCAGTAATTTCATGGAAATAAAAAGGCTTCCTTTTACAGTACAGTTGCACTTTACTTACTGAGTAAATTGTCATGTTTTCCTTGGTAACGTTGCAGGACATACAAGGTAAAAAATTGTGACTATATGGAAAAGGGAATGATCAGGTTATATGGTACAATTCCGGTAATACCATGGAAATAAACAAGGCTTCATTTTACAGTACAGTTACACTTTACTTACCGAGTAAATTGTCATGTTTTCCTTGGTAACGTTGCAGGACATATGAGGTAAAAAAGTGTACTATATGGAAAAGGGAATGATCAGGTTATATGGTATGGAATGCCAAAGCTGCCGATATTAAAAATAAATAAATACATAAATAAATATACAAATAAATGTAAAAACGAATAAATAAATAAATAAATAAATATACATAGAAAAGCAAAAAAAACGAAAATAAACAATTATTTATACATTTATTTCTTTATTTATGTATATATTTATTTTTTTCCATATTTATTTATTTCTTCTTTTATTTATTTCTACATTTATTCATTTCTACATTTATTTATTTCTACATTTATTTATTTTTACATTTATTTATTTATACATTTATGTATTTCTACATTTATTTATTTCTTCATTTATTTCTTCCTACATTTCTTCCTGCGTAGGGTAATGAGGAGGGCGTGGTTTACCTCAGACATAGCAATCGAGCTCAGAGTAAGCGAAGGCGAAGGGTTGAGGCCACAGTGACACCCTGTGGCGAAATACAATAAGTATAGCTCACTGACGTTGATACGGTCTGTGACTGCGAGGTATATATGGTCAAAATCCTAAATCTTACTGTGTGACATGCACTGATGGGCAGTAACACGTTAGAAGTAACGCGTTACTGTAATCCGATTACTTTTTTCAAGTAACGAGTAAAGTAAGGGATTACAATTGCAAAAACAGTAATTAGATTACTGTTACTTCCCCGTAAACAGGCTGCGTTACTGCGTTATTTAACCTTGATTTTGTTTTGTGAGACTGTCTCGTGATGTGAGTCGAGTGACAATGACGTATGAGCGTCGCGCCCGCGCCGTCAGTCAGTGTAGTGTTGAACAAGAAGAGACAACATGGAGCGCGGAAGAGAGCAAGACCATGCAGCGTTTAATGCTTGGAAGTACTGACATTACTTTGAGTTTGATTCGGTTAAAGGTGACAAAAACATCAGCGTCCGCTGTACACTTTGCGTGGGAAGAAAACTTTTATCTACAGCGAAAAATTCCACCTCAAATCTGAGCAAGCACCTAGCAAGCCTGCACAGGAATGTGAAACTTACTGAAAAAAACCTTGAACCCCCAACTGACATGACCGCTGCGGCTACATCCAATTCCACCGGGCGAACCTCCGTGGGCCCCTCTCCTGCTAAACAGGTGAAAATAGACTTAAAAGCGAGTGCGACAGCACTTAGTGCCGTTGAACTGAATAAGTTCGTCGCTGGCTATATTGTCGAAAACATGCTGCCAATTTCCACTGTTGACTCTGAATCGTTCCGACGCATTGTAGAAAAAATACCGACCAAACACGGAGTCAAGCTGCCGCAGAGAAAGTCATTTGCAGGATACCTTGAGAGAGAATATGACATAATGGACGCTAATTTGAAGGCTGCACTCGGAGATGTAGACTTTGTTTCCACCACTGCTGACATCTGGACGGTGAATAACAAAAGTTTTATGGGTGTAACAGTTCACTGGATTAATTCCACTTTACAGCGCAACAAGGCCGCCCTAGCATGTAAGAGAATTAGAGGCAGGCACACCTATGATGTAATTGGAGCAGAGATTGAAGAAATCCATTCATCATATGGACTGCATGGCAAAGTTGTTGCCACTGTAACTGATAATGCATCTAATTTTGCCAAAGCATTCAGAGTGTGTCAGCCCTGTAATTTGGAGTCTGAATCTGAAAATGAAGAAGAAGGTGATGATGAGGAACCGACTTTTACAGATGTCATAGAAGCTCTTTCAACCGCATCTGGTGATGGACAGTTTAGCCTCCCTCCACACTACAGGTGTGCATCACACACAATTAACTTAATTTCAACAAGCGATGTTGACAAACATCTAAATTCCTGTGCAGACACCAAGGCTGTATATAGGAGTAGTATTGCAAAATGCTCTGCTCTTTGGACTAAAGCAAGTCGATCAACATTAGCCTCTGAACAGGTGGAGGAAGTCAGCCGCAGGAAACTAATGGTACCCACATCCACAAGGTGGAATTCCCTATATGAGGCCATTTCCAGAATCATCACAATTCCGATGAATGAGCTGAATCCCCTGTGTGTAAAACTGGGAATCAAGTGCCTTAATGAAAGGGAGTACCTAATCTTACAAGAGTACTGCACCGTGATGAAGCCCCTGACCGTAGCACTAGACATCTTACAAGGGGATGAGTGCACCTATGGGGCTTTACTACCAACACTCACAAGCCTGATGTCAAAGACACTTGCCCTGAAAGATGACCTCTCTAGAATGACAGCCAGCCTTCCAGATGTTATTGTAAAGGTAAGATTATTATTTGATAATTGATTTGGGTGGATTTATTGAATTTATTATACCATTCATGGTGGGCAGATCTTACACTTTGTTTGTTTTAAGCAGTGAGTACAATTATTAAAATGATAGAATATAATAAAAGATCAATTATTCATCCCCTGTTCAATATCAGGGATATTGATCATCATTAATCATGAATATTAATCTTAATATCAATAGAAGATTGAAATAAAGAGGTCAAAACAGCCTCAACCAAAATTAAATCTCATACAGTATTGATAGCACATGAGATGGTTTAGGTCAGTAGAGCCCACAAAATAGTTAAAATAGCCAATTTATATAGTAAAATAAATATATTCTTTGTTATATCATATTGTATTTTACAGGCCATCAAGATTCGTTTTGATGCTGTACTGGATAGCCAAGAAGGACTTCTTGCAGCGGCCACTTGTCCGAAGTTCAAACTTCGATGGCTGAAAGATGAGCGTAGGAGAGAGCATTTGAAGGTGCTTCTGACAACAGAGTGTTGTAAAACTGCTCCTGCAGCTGACAATGCTAATGTGTCCCAACTGGCAGCCAGCCCAGCTGAAATTGACTTTTTTGATTTTGAGAACCAGCCTACAGAAAGCTTTTCAGCAGAAAATGAAGTAACTGACTATTTAAGGTCAGGGTATGAGCTTGAAATTCTGAATCAGTTCCCAAACCTCAAAAAGATGTACATGAAATACAATGCTCCAACTCCATCCAGTGCACCAGTGGAACGACTGTTCAGTTTAGGTGGATTGGTGCTTTCCCCGAAAAGGAACAGACTGTGTGATAGGAGGTTTGAGAAGCTTCTGCTGATGCGATATAACCACTGTTTCACTCTGAAAGAAAACCAAAAAACATAGGGCCTTGTCAGGGTAGCCATAAAATGAGACTGGACTAACAGCCTAAATGTGCATGCAACAGCATTTTCTGTTTTGGTAAACTCATTTTTACTCCTCTCTGCACTTTACTGTTAAAAGACATAAATGTTAATAATTTGGAATACAGTCAGGAGAGACTTTCATTTTAATTATTTTATTGCTGTATTTTATTTACATCTATTCGAATGAAGGATTTTACAAAACAATATTTGGTAACACTTTATATTACGACCCGCAAACAACTGCGTAAGTAAACCGAAATTACGGTGTACGTTTCTGTAATTATAGTGTACTTCCGTATAGGTATAAGGGAACAATAATTAAGTTTTGGGTAATAAAGGGGTACAACCAGATATACAAGCAAAGTATTTATAATGTAATTATTTTAAAACTAACAGGTACCTATTCTGTTAATATATTCCAGGCAAAAATTGTACGTCTGTTGTATATACACGTTTTTATCACATTTCTGGCAAAATATGTTCTTGTGCAATGTAGTTAGGGTAATTTTGACATCTGTTGGTTGTAAATTAAACTTATTAAATTAAATGTTAAATTAAATTTAAACATTAAATTAAATGTTGTTTTGTTTTCTTAATAAGAGTACCTTTCTCTGTAATTAATGTGCAAATAGTGTTGTTTCGTATTGTTACATAGTAAGTAGTGTTTGTTACCCGTTTCAACTGTGTATTTACAGGGTAAGTGTAACTCCTGCGGGCTGTAAATTAAAGTGGCGCTTGTTACCCCCTTGTTCTGTTTAGTTACAGGGTAAATATTCAATAAAGGATCCCATTTAATTTCTGACTTTTATTTTACAAAAAAATTTCAAAACACTTTTTCATCTTAATAAAACATTGTCTTTTCTACAGTATACTCAAACAACAAAGTTGTGTTTGCTAATGGTGAAGCTAGGTTTGTCTGTTTCAGCATACTGGTTTAATGTTGTATTTACCCTGTAAGCGCCACTTTAATTTACAGCCCGCAGGAGTTACACTTACCCTGTAAATACACAGTTGAAACGGGTAACAAACACTACTTACTATGTAACAATACGAAACAACACTATTTGCACAGTAATTACAGAGAAAGGTACTCTTATTAAGAAAACAAAACTTTTAATTACACAGTATATTTGCCCTGACATTTAAGTATCATTGCAATACAATAAGTTTAATTTACAACCAACAGATGTCAAAATTACCCTAACTAGATTGCACAAGAACATAAACATAAAACATAAAAACATAGAACATAAAAACTTTTATATACAACAGACGTACAATTTTTGTCTGGAATATATTAACAGAATAGGTACCTGTTAGTTTTAAAATAATTACATTATAAATAATTTGCTTGTATATCTGGTTGTACCCTTTATTACCCAAAACGTAACATATTGTTCCCTTATACCTACACGGAGGTACACTATAATTACAGAAACGTACAGCGTAATTTCGGTTTACTTACGAAGTTCTTTGCAGGTTGTATATCAGCTTGTTACCCTTTTATTACACAAAACTTAACATATTGTTCCCTTATACCTACACGGAAGTACACTATAATTACAGAAACGTACAGCGTAATTTCGGTTTACTTACGAAGTTCTTTGCAGGTTGTATATCAGCTTGTTACCCTTTTATTACACAAAACTTAACATATTGTTCCCTTATACCTACACGGAAGTACACTATAATTACAGAAACGTACACCGTAATTTCAGTTTACTTACGCAGTTGTTTGCGGGTCGTAATATAAAGTGTTACCCAATATTTTTATTTTATATGCTGGAATGTGCAGAAAATAGGTTTAAATGTTCAAACAATTTATTCAAGTCTGAGACTGTTGCATTTAATTACATTTTTGCTTGATGCAATGTGCATAAAGTTAAAATATTGAAACTAATAAACAAGTTTTAAAAAAGAGAATGTTTCATTTGATAAAATTTTAGATGATGGAATATGCAGAAAGAATAGAATTAGGCTGAAAGGTCTGTTGCTTTATTATAGCATATTCAAGTCGTGCATCATGTTTTTGAAAAGTAACTTAGTAAAGTAACTAGTAAAGTAACTAATTACTTTTGAAAATAAGTAATCAGTAAAGTAACTTGATTACTTTCTTGGAGAAGTAATCAGTAACTAATTACTATTTCCAAGTAACTTGACCAACACTGGTGACATGGATAGGCTACTCTTTATTCCGGACATGGCCGTAGAACATCGTTTGGTCTGGATTTGTAAAATGTCCTGGGCTAACAAACATGAAACAGGGACTCTGAAACGGAAGCGCTTGATATTTTCCATTTTTCGGTCAGAACTCACGGAAAGGAAGCAGGGCACATATAGGCTACAGTGAAGTCGACGCAAGCATATTGACCAATGCTTTTGAAACGAGACCATTGCATTTTAATGTTGCCTAATTTGAATGCGAATCCGCAACCTCTCATGTCCAAACGTATCATACGTTTGGACATGAGAGGTTGCGGATTCGCATTCAAATGTGAATCAACCCGCTACACTAACTGGCAGTATAGTATGGCTACCATTTATACTATCATAATATATTTTGCCATAGTATTCATTTACTCCACAAGAAGGGTTAATTGAAGAGAAAAGAAAGAGAAGAGCGACAGCAGTTGAATTTCGGGGCTGAGCTCCGTCGGGTTTGTCTTGACAAAGTCGGACCAACAACAAGATCTAAAAGCTGCTGAATTTGCTGCCGTGGCAGGCAAAATTTATTTTGAATGGCAGATTCTGACATGATAGCCAGGGGACTAAGGTTTTCACGGATTAAATAGTGCACATAGAAATGTCTCTGTGGACGGCGCCGTCTTTTATTTCAACCCGTTATATTCGCTGTAGGCTATCACTGCAATAGTTTGACCAAACTCCCCGCCACAATCATTCCCTTTAAATAGACTCCATGGTTTGCCAGCTGATGACGATGATGATAACAATAGCCTAATAATAATAATAATAATAAAAAGAAAGAAAGAATGATAATAATAATAATAATAATACAAATAAAAAAGTTATGTAGGCTACTAGCTATTTTTTGTTATGTTTTTGGGTTACAGAAATTTTTATAAAATTTTACAATAAATAATTTGATTTGATCTTTGAAGTAGCCTATTAGATAGAGATAGCTTCGATATTTGATCACTATGGTTGGTTACAAAGACTTTACTATTCTGAAAATAATAACGAGATACAAACCTGTAAATATTCAATCGACTTTTCTTAAATTCAAAACAAAATATTAATGCATTCGTAATTTCCATTTCTGAATAGTTGCTATATGGTCACGCAGGTTTGTGCATTAAACTCATGGCCCCGAAAAATAGCCTATCAACAATTATGTTGTTTCCCCGAACATGACCCCTCTCTGCCAACTTTTTGAACATTTGGTCATTTATTTATTTATTATTATTATTATTATTATTTAAATAACGCATAGGCCTAAATAGAAATGATCAGAAACAAATCCACAGCTGAACCGCTTCAACACGTCGAGTTGTTTTTGATTCAGTGTATTTTAAGGAATCAAACGAGTGGATTGAACTCACTCATTAAGACAGTGACTTTCTGCCACCTGGTGTCTGTTTTAGTTTCATATTAAACGTAACTTCATTGATTCCATCATGTCATATTTATGTCTTCAAAATGTAAAACACTTTATAATATTTGTATGCACTTGTAGGCTAATTGCTGTGTAAATGCATTAAGATCTCTTTGATGGCTCTGATGAAGCTCTGGTTGGATTTTAGTGGTAGGCTAACGTGACGTTCATACATTTAATAAGGTTGCCCCTGGACATGAGTTTATGGAGGTAGGCTAAAGACTACCACCGCTTAATAGAATAAAAAACAAAGTTTCTGTTGCTGTCAGTATTGTTTTTGGAAATTAGGCAACATTAAAATGCAATGGTCTCGTTTCAAAAGCATTGGTCAATATGCTTGCGTCGACTTCACTGTAGCCTATATGTGCCCTGCTTCCTTTCCGTGAGTTCTGACCGAAAAATGGAAAATATCAAGCGCTTCCGTTTCAGATTCCCTGTTTCATGTTTGTTAGCCCAGGACATTTTACAAATCCAGACCAAACGATGTTCTACGGCCATGTCCGGAATAAAGAGTAGCCTATCCATGTCACACAGTAAGATTTAGGATTTTGACCATATATACCTCGCAGTCACAGACCGTATCAACGTCAGTGAGCTATACTTATTGTATTTCGCCACAGGGTGTCACTGTGGCCTCAACCCTTCGCCTTCACTTACTCTGAGCTCGATTGCTATGTCTGAGGTAAACCACGCCCTCCTCATTACCCTACGCAGGAAGAAATGTAGGAAGAAATAAATGAATAAATAAATAAATGTAGAAATACATAAATGTATAAATAAATAAATGTAAAAATAAATAAATGTATAAATAAATAAATGTATAAATGAATAAATGTATAAATAAATAAAAGAAGAAATAAATAAATATGGAAAAAAATAAATATATACATAAATAAGGAAATAAATGTATAAATAATTATTTATTTTCGTTTTTTTGATTTTCTATGTATATTTATTTATTTCTTTATTTATTTTTTCTTTTTTACATTTATTTGTATATTTATTTATGTATTTATTTATTTTTAATATCGGCAGCTTTGGCATTCCATAATATGGTACAATTCCGGTAATACCATGGAAATAAACAAGGCTTCATTTTACAGTACAGTTTCACTTAACTTACTGAGTAAATTGTCATGTTTTCCTTGGTAACGTTGCAGGACATACGAGGTAAAAAAAAATGTGACTATGGAAAAGGGAATGATCAGATTATAGGGTAAGATCCCAGTAATTCCTGGAAAAGGGAATGATCAGATTATAGGGTAAGATCCCAGTAATTCCATGGAAATAAACAAGGCTTCATTTTACAGTACAGTTACACTTTACTTACTGAGTAAATTGTCATGTTTTCCTTGGTAACGTTGCAGGACATACGAGGTAAAAAATTGTGACTATGGAAAAGGGAATGATCAGGTTATATGGTACAATTCCGGTAATACCATAGAAATAAACAAGGCTTCATTTTACAGTACAGTTGCACTTTACTTACTGAGTAAATTGTAAAAACATCTGCAAGAACATTCCCAGTATTTAAGATCTGCCATGACATTAGGGAAAACTGTTCCTGTGGGGTAGTTACCAGGTAAGTGTAAGGTCAATTATTTGATAAACCCTCTATAAATGGGTGTAGCAATGAACAACAACTATGCAAGACAAGGTAATTTATTGGAAACTACCGTCTTAATTTCAAGATAGTAATAAATAAACATGGACTGTTACCAACATAACCCTAGGATAACTACAAACCTAACTTGAATTGATGGGTAATACTGGAGGTGTTTCTAAAAATTGGCTGCCTACATTCTGAGGAAGTACACAATTAAATCTGAGTTATTACCAACCTAAACAGGTAACAAGTACACAGGACTTTGTTGAGTTGATATTTAACAGTGGTGTTTTTTTCCCTGGTAGTTTCTCTGTACACTGCATGAAAAGAGGTGTAGCCGGACCAGTATACTCCTGTATACACTGTTGAAATTCGGAAGAATCCAGGAGTATACTGGCCGGATAGCTCAAATTCCATGGGTCTGTATATATCCGTATACATCCGAAATGATACCAAATCGGATGTATGTTGTGGACGTATACTTCCGTGCTACAGCCATTTGTTGCCATGGCAAGTAATCCCTCAAAGGTTTTTTCAAGAGAACATTTTCACACCTTTGTGCACCTTTTGGCCTCCCCCTATTGGTCCTTTTCTTTTAAAACCACTCCCATTACCCAGACCACTATTGGAGGACAGGACACATTGAAAACTCAGGAAAGTGATTTGATTGGTTACTTTTAGAACATAGCCCACCCTAGGCCTTATCGCACAGTGATTTGATTGGTTATAGGCCAGCTATGCAGATATTGCTCAGTATACACTAAACCCCCCCTTTCCCCAATTTTAATACATTCAAATATAATTTTAAAAACACACACAAAGAACAATGAGAAAGTCTGACATTTTTATTAAGGTAAATAAAACATTCCAAAGAGCATTATAAACAAGCATTAAAAAGGAATGGGGGAACAAAAATATTGGAGGGGATGAAAATGTAAAGGAACAAAAACAAATATAACATGAACATTCCAAAGAACATTATAAACATACATTAAAATTAATGGGGAAAAAGAAATGTGAACAAAGGTGTAAAGGAATAAAATACAAAACGTGGAGATAAGCAACATGCACATCAAAAAGGAACAAATATACAAAATAAAACAAGATCAATAAATAAATATAGAAATTAAAGTGTATATATGTAAATATTCATTTTTTCAAACTGCCATGATGCACTGGTGGTGTGACGTAGCGTGGGTCAGCCTCTAGTCTGGTTTGTAGTACCTGGCAGAGAGCAGATAACTCTGTGGTTCTGTTAGGTGGAGATCTCACCATCCACACTGGCCTTCCATCAACAATAGCATCTTCATCAGACATCAGTTCTACAGACCTGCCAACCTTGCAAAAATGTTTTGCGTATCGATGACGGGGGGGTTTGGACGACAACACACGTGCATTATATAATTGCATATAATGTGTGCTGGTCAACTAGTCTAAAATTAAGAAACCCCTAGAACACAGTAAAAAAAACAAAAAAAAGATAAAACATAGGAACATTGTGTACAATTAAGATAGGCTAATTTATTTATTTTCCAATATCCAAATATGATACTAAATCCCACAGGGAAAAGGGCTTCTATTTGTGACGTATAAAGTATAAAGTATAAAGTTCCGAATCCGACATATAATAAGGGCTGTGTTAACAGTAAAACGCCCGTCATTTAACGTATTTTAAAAGCAGGGATGGATAATACAAAATGCTTTTTGACAGAAAAAAAAAACAAGCAAGAACAAAATTTAAACTTAGCCCGTCAATTTTAATTTTACACTGATCTTCTCTCTCTCTGTGTGTGCGTGTCCGTGTTTGTGAGAGAGCTCGCGCATCACTGATACAACGGTACTTTTTAATCCATAAGTAACTAACGCGCTAGTTTTCATACAAAATAAATATGTAACATAATTAGGTACTTTAGTTATAATTAACACAATAACGTAACACATACGTTTCTCAACACTGAGAATGAATGAATAAATAAACGCCTGTTTCTCCAGACTCGCGCTTATTAGTAGGCTAACGTTAATCCACAAATCACAGCACTTTCATAATCACTAAGCCTGATGGCGATTTCAAGATTTATAGTTCAGCATTACTTGAGCATTTTATTATTTGCATGACTGAATGATGTCTTCCTCTTTTCTGAGTGACCATGAATAATTTAACGGAGTATTTTAAGATAATCCATGCGATCTGTGTGATCATCGAATCCATAAGATTAAGTTAACTCAACAATCAACTTTCCACATCGACCCCAGGCCGTTTCCCTTCAGGAGTCAGAAGTACCGTACTGTACTGTCCTCGCTTATGACATCAGTCAGACAGCGGCCGCGGGAGTGGAAGGGGGATCGAGCGGGAATCTTTATTGGTGTCGATTTTCAATCTCTTTTTAATGATAGGCCTACGCATCTGTCAATCATTCCCGCTTGCTATTTGGGGAATGAACCCAGTGCTATGATTGGTCGAACTCTTCTTCTTTTGCTGTAGCTTGATTTGAGGACAGCGCGTGCACAGACGCGTCACCAGGTTTTTGCGTAGTTTAGAGTGACAAATCGTATCAGCGTACTTTGAAGTCAAAATGCGTATCCGCTACGCAAAATGCGTACATGTTGGCAGGTCTGGTTCTATTGTTGCAGTCTTCCACAGTTCCCTTTCTGTGTTGGTTTGTACAACACTGGACCTGGTCTCCAGCAACTGCTAAATTAATTTAACCACTAAAACACAGAGAGGAGGACAGTTACATTCTGAAGAAAAAAAAAAAAACCCCAAAAAAACCCTGCTTAACCAGTTTCTTAACTTACCCGTCTCTTTCGTTGACGGTTCTTTGCAGTGTTCCTCATAGTTTTTCTTTCCTGGGCCTTTTCAGGCTGAGCCAAAGAATACTTCTTCAGCAAAGTCTCAAAATACGTCTTGCAACCTGCTAAATAAATCATAAATAAATGTAATGCCAATAAAACTAAGTAAAACAGAGGACATTAAAATGATTACAACATCTTTAAGATTACCTTTTGCACATTCAGGGTCAACGTCTGTAAAAGTTGTCCTTAATTCTTTGAAGAGATAAGTGGTCACAGCCAGGTTATGTGATGAATTTATTCTGGGGGAAAAAGCTGCAGGCATCATTAATGAAATTCAGTTTTGGTATTTCAAATCCATATAGTAGTAGATTAAACTAACATTTACAGTATACAATACGCAGTCTTACCCGGTTTGTGGATCGTATTTGTGTGGGTTGTTCTCTGAATTATGGAGGCGCCTTACAGATTCCTGTAAAGTTTGAAATTAAAAAGCGTTTAAGTGGATTCACAATCTGCAAGAACCACAAAACTGAATTTTCAGTTTGAATAAGTTGGCCATCACAGTAAACATAAGAGAAACAAAACATATCAGTTCATAAATCTTTAAGATGTCACGCAGCGCCTCTGATATCTTTCGGGTTCGTGCCGCCTTCTGCCTATACAAGGCCACCAGTGCAGGTGTATGTTGGTCAAGCACAGCAGAGAACTGGTTCCGTAGGTTGACGTTTGTGATGCGTTGGAACTCAGCTCAAAGCTACAAAAACAAAAACAAACAAAAATAATTATATAAAAAGACTAATACTCGATTTGCAACAGAAAACACATTTGTGATGCAACATGTTCAGTTAAAATACATTGTTGAGCAACATGGTCACATGCAAAGTGATAGTTCTTACACACAGTGAATAGTGGCATTTGCTGTTCCATTTGAATGTGATACATATTCAAAATTTGGCATAGAAATATGTGTGAAGAGTGGCAGAAAAGAGAAGTGAGTCTGTTTTACCTGTGATTCAATCCGAAGAGCCGGCCATTTCCCCAAGAAGTCCTTCACCTGCACAGATAAAACAATCAATATGAAACCAGTCAAATTATGCAATCAACCTCTTTACAAATTAATGATACAAAATTTCAAGTGAATATAACTTACCGATAAAGTTGCTCTCTGGTGACAATGTAGGTCTGCACATGCACACAAAAACAGACAGCAATATGTTTAATTGATGCTAATGAATTAGGCTCCAAATAAAAGAAATGGTGAAAAATAGTTACAGCCTAAATTAACATTTGAGTCACCTTGATTTTGGGGGATGCTCACTGCACTCCTTCCACTTAAACCTATAATGAAAAGACGTTTGTAAAGGTTTAATAAAAACTTGCATAGTTCATTCGGTAAATATTATGTCCATAACCTTAACTTTGTTTGAGTAAAAGTTAACATAACTGCTAACGTTAGCCACTAGCTCATTTGGGTGCATGTAGGAATAACATCACATTGAACTTGATAGAGCAGGACGCTTAACACAAACAGCAGCAACACACTCAAAAACAGAAGGACTATCGCTTGCTGAAAAGAGTTATTGACTAACGTTAACATTATTGCCCTGCCACGACATTAACAGTAACGTTACACAGGATATTATCTGTCACTAGCAGGCGAACTGACGGCAATCGCGCCCGCGGCACCGCGCTTGCAACTTAAAAATAGGCACGACTAACAGTCAAATATCACGTGTAATATGATATTCTTACAATATTACAACAAGCAAAGTAGTTTTAAAGTGTTTTGGTTTACTTACAAGTTGTTTCATGCTGGATACCACGTCGCTCGAGAGGGTAGCCATCTTGGATAGATTTTTCAGGTAACGTCAGTTAGGGCCGCACGTCATGACGTCATATCACGTGATCGACAGTACACTTTAAAATAGTGAGTAAACCAGTGGTGTTCACTCAGAAATGCTGAGGCACACAAACATAAAAATACATATTTGTTCATAGACATTAATAGTTTATAGGTGGATTAACTCAGCAAAAGATTTTAACTGTAGTGACCTCGGTCTTCAATTCAGTGGAGTAGAAAAGCTCAGGTTCCTTCTACCTTTTTAATAAATATCAAGTCACCTTTATTTACACAGCGCTTTTTACAATACAGATTGTTTCAAAGTAGCTTTACAGAGATAACAGGAAAATAATGCAAGAAAGTTTGTTTCCAGAAAAAAAATAGCTTCACAGTCCAGCTTAAGTCAGTTCAGTGGTGATTCATTTTGTTGTATAAATAAATAAATACATTTAAATGTGTATATATATAGCCACTTTGGAGAAAACTGTGATGTCATCGTCCAGCTCAGTTCAGATCTCATATAATAGTGTCAACGCAGGCAGATCAATAATATTGTTGAATATTAAATTAAATGCCCCCAACTAAGCAAGCTAAAAGCCAATTGTGAAAAAGCTGACAAATGTTGTTGTCTGCAATTTGTAAAACTTCACAATAAAATTTGAGATATTCTGAAATGTTTGGTTCATTTTTCTTTATTTGTTCCATTAAATTTATTGCTGGGAAAAAATTAATCGCGATTAATCGCATCCAAAATAAAAGTTTGTGTTTGCATAATATATGTGCGTGTACTGTGTATAATTATTTTGTATATATAAATACACACATATGCATGTATATATTTAAGATTTTTATTTATTTATATATAAATTATTTATATTTATATATAATATAAATTATGTATAAATGCATATACAGTATATACATGCAAATATTTCTTAAATAAATACATGCATATGTGTGTATTTATATATACAAAATAATTATACACAGTACACGCACATATATTATGCAAACACAAACTTTTATTTTGGATGCGATTAATTTTTTCCCAGCACTAATTAAATTCCTTTGTTTATTTCATTAAAAATTCAGATGTTTTTGTGAACGTATATGTTCAGACTGGGTGTTTATTTTGTCCTGTTTGTATAAAAAATATTTGATTAAGAGAGTTTTTTTCATGCAGTGGTTTTAAGGCCCTGGCACAGGCGACGTGAGTCAACCCTAGAGTCGGCTTTAGTCATTGTTAGTTCTTTGACGTCGGTTTTGTGTTTCAGGGCCTTAAGAATTTATTTATTTTTCTGTACAAAAAGCTTGTTTGCTGTAGCCTAACCTAATAGTCCAGAGATAATTCAATCCTGAAGTCTTCCCTGGCCACCCCACCCTCTGAGAACAGCCAGCACTGTGTCAGTCATTAACATATGAAAGGTCTTCACACCTAACAGTTGTCAGTCCTCTCACACCCAGCAGTGTTTCAGCTGTATATGTCCGTGAAATTTCACAGATTCCTGTATACGTCCGCATATGTGAGGTTTCCGGGTTTATCTGGAAATATACTGTTCCATGTTCCGCTTTTTCCCACATACATCCGGCAAACATCAAATTACACAGGAGTTTACCATGCCCGTATTTTGCCGGATTTTCATGCAGTGGTAATTACATACTAATCACCTTAAGTAATTACACACTAAAATACTATAATTTACCATATGCTTACCAGGTAAATACTTAGTAATTAGTTTGTAGTTTCTCTGCATTTACATACTTGTTACCTGTGGTAATTACTAATAACCAACTATAACTTACCATATATTTACCCAGTAAATACTTAGTAATTAGTTTGTAGTTTCTCTGCATTTACATACTTGTTACCTGTGGTAATTACCAATAACCAACTATAACTTACCATATATTTACCAGTTAAATACCTAGTAATTAGGGGACTGTAAAAGGAAGGGTTACCCAGATTTTTTCCTCACTATGATAGAAAAAGCAAGAGGCAATCCTAGAATTATTTGGAATCAGTTAAGAAAATTAACAGGCCAACAAAATAAAGATAAGAACATTTTAGAACTTAAAGTAAATGGGAAATCAGTAAACAATACAGCTGAGATGGTAGAGATTTTTAATCATCATTTGTGGATTCCGTAGAAACTATTACTCGTTGTTTTCCACCTGCGTATATTAATGTCTGTCCAGTTACAACAGTGGAGCCTGTTTTTAGAATAAGGCCTGTTAGTGACTCTGATGTTATGAGAACAATTACATCTCTTAAGTCATCTAGAGCAAAAGATAAATATGGTATGGATGTTATTATGCTCAAAGAATCTAGTTTGACTCTAATTAAACCCATTAGTAAAGTTATTAATCTTTCAATTTCTCAGGGAAAATTCCCAAGTGTTTGGAAGTCAGCGATTGTTGTTCCAATATTCAAAAGTGGAGACCCCCTTTCTATTGATAATTATAGGCCAATTAGTATATTAACCACCGTTTCTAAAATTATGGAGAAACTAGTTGCAGAACAGATTAGCAGTTAGGCTATGTTCACACTTAGCGTCTTTTTTCAAACTGCCAGCGTCTGTTCTACATTATAACCCTATGGAGTAAACCGTTTTTTCAAAAAAGTCCTGAGCGCTTTTTTAGACGCCACCGCCGGCGTCTTTTTCTGCAGCTCAGAGCGTCTTTTTAAGTTGAAAAAAGTTCAACTTTTCTGAAAAGAACACCCTACGTCAAGCGCCTTTTTGACAGCTGACCAATGACAAGCGAGTAGCGAGACCTGTCGTTTCCATAACAACAAGAACAACTGTCTGTCGTGCACCCACAAACGTCTTTGTGAACCGACATTCTCCTCCCCGGTAACTTCAAAAGCCAACGCAAGAGCCAACTTTCTCTTTCTCGACATTTTTTGCATCACACAGCACTAGCTACTGTTGCAGCTGTTGTTATAGCAACAAAAGACGCGCTCGGCTGCTATTTGTAACCAAACGCTGCCAGCATTTTTTTTTGCTAAAAAAACGCCGTTGTCAACTTTTTCTTGTCAAAAAAGACGCTAAGTGTGAACATAGCCTTACTTGAGTAGTAGTTCTTTTTCAATGCATCCAATGCAGTTTGGTTTTAGAGCAAAATATTCAACGGAAAATATTAAATATTCAACAGAAAATATTAAAACTCTCTTAGACAAAGGTGGTGTAGTTGGAGCAGTGTTCCTTGATTTAAAGAAAGCCTTGGACACCGTTAATCATAGAATCCTTATGTCTAAGTTAGCTTGGTTTAATTTTTGATCACATACACTTAACTGGATAGAGTCATATCTATCAGACAGATTTCAATGTGTTAGACTACACAATCACCTATCTAATGATTTAGGTATATCAACTGGTGTTCCGCAAGGATCTATCTTGGGTCCAATGCTTTTTGCTATGTATATAAATGATTTTCATCTTTCATGGCCTGGCACTAATATACAAATGTATGCAGACGATACAGTGATTTATATACATGGTAATAGTCTGACACAAGTTGCAAATTAACTTAAGAATTCTATGGTTAATGTGTCGGCATGGCTAAAAGAGAATTGCTTGCAACTTAATGTGTCCAAAACAGTATGTATGTTTTTCTCTAAGTCTAACAGTATTATTAAAGAGCCGGATGTCTACGTGTCAGGGGTGAGGCTGCAGGTAGTGCCACAATATAAATATCTGGGAATACTGATTGATTCTAAACTTACATTTAAAGCTCACGTAAAAAAGGTTTGTAAGCAGGTTAAGTTTAATCTCTATACTTTTAAGCTTACTAGAGATAACATGTCATTAGAAGCAGCTAAGATGTTTATGTATTCTATGGTTATCTCTCACATGACTTTCTGTTTAACCACTTGGTCTCAGGCGAGTTCATTGACTCTAAGGGCGCTTTCACACTGGCAGTTTAGTGCGGACCGGGGCACGGTTCGCATGAAAAATCGCTAATGTGAACGCTGTCATCGGACCCGGGTGCGCACTAGAGTACCGAACCCGAGACTACCTGGAGGAGGTGGTCTGAGCTCGGTTGCTCCCGAACCGTGGCGCGGTTCGCGTTAATGTGCAAGCAACACGGACTCGGGTGCGTGCTTGTTCAGGAAGTATAGTATCCCGCGCATGCGTATCACTGTCGCATCAGTGAAAAATCTTCTGCGAGCAGCAGAAACACGGCGTCCCCTGGATATGTGCTGAATTACACCATGTAATGAACATAAACGTAGTTGTCTCTCACTATGTTGTGCATAATAGCACCAAAAAAACAGACAAATTACAGCTATGCTCAGTCGAGTTGTATTCTCCATGCGTTTTCCGTGTGCGTTTGCGATGACGTAAGATCACTGCAAACGCACCTGGGTTCGATACGAGTGTGAAACCAGACCAACGCTGCGGGGGGCGCCGGGAACTAGCGCACTCGGGTTCGGACCGCAGCAAACGAACCCAGTGGAAAAACGCCCTAAAACCATTAGAGTCCTTGTATAAACGTACACTTTCTCATTATTGTCCAATACTGAAAAAATATAACTTATTGAGTTGGGAAAACATGATTAAGTATGCAAATGTATGCTTGATGTATAAAATTATTTATGGTTTAGCTTCTCCCCCTCTTGGTCAGCTAGTTCGTATTAGAACAACTGATTATCGCTCTACAAGAGGTGCATTAAGACAAGACTGTATCATACCGCTTAGACAAAGTAAATTTAGTCAATCTGCTTTTTCTGTTAAAGCTGCACAAGAATGGAATACTATACCAACAACTCTAGACACATATGCTTTATTTAGGGTTCAATTGAAGAATTGGTTAATCAGTACTCAGATCTGTCAACGCTAGAATCTTATATCTGCTGGTCATCCTTTTATTGTTTGTATTTTGTTGCATTGTTTTTAATTGATCTTAAATTGTTTAAATAGATTTTTTGATTGTATTGTGTAATTATTACATTTTCTATTATGTATTCTTAATCATATTTCTTTAGGTTGACTTGTAACATCTTGTCCAGGGACTACGGATGAAAAATAGCCTTTGACTAATTCTGGTACATTTACAGGAATGTTTTTATTAATGTACAATGTCCCTGTCAAACTAAATAAAGCTAAAAAATAAAAATAAAAAAAATAAAAAGGAACACAGTTGTGAGGATACTGCTTTTTCTAATCTAATCTAATCTTTGACAGAAAAGGTAGATTCAAGATCGGCCTGTAGGATCAAGTTGCGTTTTTTTAACAAGCGGTTTAATCATAGCCAGCTTAAAGTTTTTTGGTACATATCCTAGAGACAAAGACGAATTAATGATATTAAGAAGAGGATCTATGACCTCTGGAAGCATCTCTTTCAGGAGCTTAGTCGGTATAGGGTCTAACATACATGTTGTCGATTTAGATGATTTAATGAGTTTGCAAAATTCTTCCTCTCCTATAGCAATAAATGAATAAAAATTTTCCTCAGGGAGACTACAATGCACTGCCTGATGCGATACTGTAGTAGACGGTTGCATAGTTAAAATTTTGTCCCTGATATTATCAATCTTATAAGTGAAGAAGTTCATAAAGTCATTACTGCTGTGTTGCTTGGAAACTTCTGGGCTTGAAGCTTTATTTTTCCTTAGTTTAGCCACCGTTTCAAATAAATACCTAGGATTATGTTTATTTTCTTCTAATAGGGTTGAAAAATAAGCAGATCTAGCAGCTTTTAATGCCTCTCTGTACGTAATCGAGCTCTCCTTCCATGAAATGCGAAATACCTCTAGTTTTGTTTTCTGCCAGTTGCGCTCCATTTTTCTGGCTGCTCTGAGCAAATGATAAAGCTTGGGTTGTGTTAATGACATGATTACAGACTATAATCTAGATGTGCTGTGTTTGATAGAAACCTGGTTAAAACCAAACGATTACATTACTGTTATAAACATGAACCTCGTCTGAAAGGCAAAGGGGGAGGTGTTGCTGTAATTTATAGTAATATTTTTAGAATTACTATATAATATAGAAATCTATTTTCAAATATAATTATTTTGAAGTGTTGGTGCTTAATATAGCAATATTTAGTGTAAATGATAAAATCACATTTGAGATTTGTGCTGGCTACTGTATACAGGCCACCAGGGCAACATACAGACTTTATCAAAGAATTTGCTGACTTTCTATCAGAGTTAGTACTGGCTGCAGATAATGTACTAATTGTTGGTGATTTTAATATACATGTAGATAACGAAAAAGATGCATTGGGACTGGCATTTAAAGACACTTAACTCTATTGGAGTTAGACAACATGTGTCAGGACATGTAATCATACTCTAGATCTAATATTATCACACAGAATCAATGTTGATGCTGTTGAAATTCTGCAGCAGAGCGATGACATCTCAGATCATTATCTAGTCTTGTGTAAATTACATTTAGCCAAGGCCGCAAAGCCAACTCCGTGTTTCACTTCTGCCACTAAAGATTGCTTTATTAATAATCTTCCTGATCAGTTTTATCATCGCAGCATCCCGTATAGCTTAGAAGAACTCGATATTGCAACAGAAACTTTTAACTCTCTTTTCCTGTTATGCAGGTAAGAGAGGACCCAATAGCGAATTAACAAAAATAGAGTCTTTATTGAGAACACAGGATGGCATCACAGGGTGGCAATAATGTAGAACACAAATCCTCTTCTTGAGAGATAATGGCAAAACAGGCAACCCGCAGAGAGGGCGATATAAAACAAAACAAAGACTTTGTAAAAGAAAAATCAGAAAATATCAAAAAGAGTCTCTTTAGGCAGCAGACAGAGATGACCGTGGTAGCGGAGACAGGCTGCGGGTCTCTCAGTGTAGAAAAGGCTCAGATCACAGCAGTGGTACCAGATCTCTTTCAGCATCAGATGAACTGGACAAAATACAAAGATCAAGATGATTATTATGGTATAGATCGCGCTCACCAGGCAGATGCCAATGGGACAGGACAGGACAGAACTCGGACAAGACAAACAGGACTGTTGATCGCTTCTTGCATGAGATAATCTAGTGAGAATCCGACAAGGAAAGAAGCAGAAACAGACAGAGAAATAGGGACCTAATCAGAGGGGAGAGGGAACAGGTGGGAAGAGAGTAAACGAGGTAGTTAGAGAAGATGAGGAACAGCTGGAGGAAGGAAGAAGGGAAAGAAACAGTAACTCCAAAACCCCAGCAGAGGGAGACAGAGTAGAGAGAAAGATTAAGAACAAGACAACATGACAATACATGACATTTCCAGCACTTTAGACACAGTTGCTCCTTTGTGCTTAAAGATTAAAGAAAATAGTCCAACGCCGTGGTACAGCGAGCACACTCGGGCCCTTAAGAGAGCAGCCAGAAAAATGGAGTGCAACTGGAAGAAAACAAAACTAGAGGTATTTCGCATTTCATGTAAAGAGAGCTCAATTGCATACAGAGATGCCTTAAAAGCTGCTAGATCTGTTTATTTTTCAACCCTATTAGAAGAAAATAAACTAAACCCTAGGTATTTATTTGAAACAGTGGCTAAACTAACAGAAAATAAGCTCAGAAGTTTCCAGGCAGTAATGACTTTATGAACTTCTTCACTTATAAGATTGATAATAACCTAACCTATATATACACAAATGAACTAAATTGATAACTTTTTTACAACAAAAATATAACTGAATCACTGAACTTACTGTGACACTATTTTCTTCAGGAAACAAACTTTGTTGCATTATTTTAAAGCTGCTTTAAACCTATCTGTTGTCAGGGTTTGGGTAGGTGGAAGTAGCGAGGACTCAAGTGCAAGACAATGGGGTTTTTATTTAAGTAAAACATTTAAACAAAAACAAACAAAAACTAACCCCGTAAGGGAAAACAAGACAGGTAGCAGGACTTTACAGACTAGACTTGACAGGAAACAAGACGGTACCTTAGACAACGAACCAGCACAGGAGTGCAAAGACAAGGAGGATAAATAGGGAAGCAAACAAAAGAGGGTAACAAGGGAGGACAGGTGGGGCAACTGAATCAAAAACCAGGTAACAAGATGGGAGGGGCTGGACAATCGAAAGGAGAGCACATGGCACAAGGAAACAATCACAATCCATGTGCTAATGTAGCATTGTGGTGCGAGGGTAATAGAGTTGAGAAAGATTTACCACACTTTTAACAGAAATGGCAATATATGATCGACTACGCCAACCCCGGAAAACCAGGGAAAAGGGCACACAGGTTCGTTTCCACGAGATACTGAAGCAAAAAATGATCCTTATAATTTTGAATCATTGTAAAGTGCGTTGCAGCAGCATGCGGCCATAGGCGAGACGGCTCGCTCGCTCATTGGCTGCTCTGCGGCAACTTCATTAGCCTATCGAGTGAGGCCTGAGGTGACGTCAGGCCAATGAGGGCGCTTCGCGCCCTCCGCGCCACTTCCCGCCGAAACGGGCGTGGCTTAGCCCTATAAAGGGAGCTCGAGAAGGCTGATTCTCTGATTTTTCATCGCCGACGCGAACCAGAGTGAAACGCATGCACGGCAGGGAACGCAGTACTCGTTCCCTCTTCTAGAGAGAACCGAGGTTACGTTAGTAACCGAGTACGTTCTCTTACGAGAGGTCTCTCGTACTGCGTTTTTGCTAAAAACGCTGCGGGAACCCATTGTAAAACGCCGTGCGTGCTGGGATCAGACACCAATAAACCTGGAAGCGAAGCCCAGGATTTACAGTGCACAATCGCCAGAGGGACTCACAGAGAGTCCTGGAAACAGGAGGGGAATCCCTCTGTCCATATACAGCAGCGTCCGCAGACGCAATATAACATGACATCACATAGACAAGGCGGGAAGCCTGAACTAATGTGGGAAATGCGGGTCTTACGCAATACTGCCCAAAGCATAACAGTCGGCAGCGCGCAGCGCTCACGATCTCAGTGTCCCAATCAGACAGAACTGATTCGTCTATACCGACAACAGCTTAGCCTGCAAGGCGGGTACCTCTAGGTTATAGAACCTTGTAAATGTAGACGGTGTAAGAACTGATTTTCCTGTTAAAACAAAACGCACCCTGCAATAAAGCAGTAAAATGCACCCTGGACAGCAGATAACAAAGGCAGAGCACAGAACCTTGTCCTGCCCAAACTTATCTCATTGTCCCCTTGTTTGACTTCAACTCATCTCCCCTCTCTCTCCTCAAGGAATGTCTATTTTAATATGGTGTATCTTGTGAATATGTTGTTTTTCCTTTTCATGTTTGGTGTCATTTTAAAGGGCACAGTGCGATTGGTAAAATGGTCTTAATTTCATTGCAGTCATTGGTTTAATGAAAAAGATTGAGAACTTAGGAGAATCCTGTATCTCCTCTCTGGCTGATATCTGTTTACGATATCTCCTGAAACCAGGTGCTACCCCCCTGGGGTACATGGATTGGCCCAACCAACTCTAAACAACATTTGTTTAACCCCCTTCTGTTCTGATCTGGTATTTAAGGTGAGGGAACAGAGCAACCTTTGGGACTCATCCCCCACACAGTAATGCATGTCAGTATTTTCCTGTTGGAAAACCCTGACACATTACTGTGTGTCTCTGTCAGGAAAACATTACTTACTTTTAGAGTCATCTTTGAGTAAATGATGTCATATATTTTTTGAATTGGCTTTTAATAATTTACTTCTGTAATTGGCATGATACATTTTTACCTGACAAATAAATGTTAACCTTGATTTATTCTGCATTCTTCTGAAATCATTATTTCCAGTAGATTAATGTGTAGTCTGGTGTAGCATGGGGCGCGTCACACGGGTAAGTGTTTCACTATGGGCCAAAGGATCAGAAGATAGGTGCGACTACTGGAGAGAGGAAGGCAGCACAGTGGTGGTGAATTATCAACAGAGTCTTTTTTATGATTCAACTGAGGGTTTATATTAAAGTAAAATGATCTTTTTTTCTTTTTGTTGTTTGAAATATGCAAATCACAATGTAATCAACTAATTAGCAATGGACAATAAGTGACAATATTTGTTCTCCACACTCTTTTGTAAGTACTTGAATGAGCAACCTTAACAGCTCGACTCAATGTAAATCAGATTATTCTCTTTGTACAATAAAATAAAATAAAAATAAAACAATTGGAAAAATTCAATACTTCAAGGAAACAGTAAGCAATATTCTCAAACAAAATAATGCATTCACTTGAATACTCAGAATTCGTATAAACAGTCAATTTGATTCAATGTACAGAATGAATTCTCAATTTCACTTTTCAAATTCAAATAAACACTTTTTCCCTCAAAACTGTAGTATTCTTTTCAGGTTGTGAATCAAATGCTCAAGATTCAATTGGTGGAATCGACTCAGACGAACAGAATCAATTGACTCAGTTCAAGAAAATGTTGGTTAAATGTTTAATGTCTTTAGTTGAAGATTCGGAGGGGAAAAAAACAGTTCGCAATGAGTCCAGGCCCTTTTTGTCCAAGAGCAACGAAACAAAAGGAAAGGAATTCTCCTACCAGATCTGATGAGCACAGTTCAACAACTGAATCGAATCCGTGAGTGGCTCGCCGTGTTTACGCTTATTGCGTCTCGTGTGTCCGATATGGAACAGGAAAACTTCTGATGGTGAATCACAATCTCTCACAAAAAACCCCAGCCTTGTAAAAACACAAGGCAGAACCAATAATTAATACTCAATTCAGTCTCATAAACAATTCACATGTACAGTAAAGCACAAATTAACTCAATATTTCAACTTATTAAACACGTTGACAATTAAACATGAATCTGCGTCATATTTCATTGACCCGCTAGCCTTTCACATTTGACTAACGTTAGCTTTAGCCCGCGTGCAGACTAGCTGGCTAGATCGTTATGCACGCACATACTAATATCAAGTTAATTTCAACCTCATATAAGTTCGCTGAAAAATCTGCAACATTTTTTCTTGTATATTATCAAGTTTATATTTGAAATAGGACTCACAAAGGCAAGAAAATAGTCTATATTCAAGCAGGGAAGTTAATACGCAGCACTTTAAAGTTGCGTTGGTCTGCATCAGTCACTATTTCTTTGACTCGTCCTCTTCTCGCTCCGATGACAGCTTATCAACGTTTCATTCAAATATTCAAATTAATTTAATCTGGTCTCTTTTCACTCTGACTCTTTAGCTTAAATGCGGGAAACTTCTGGAGATTAGTCCGCACAGCTGCGTTCTCTGACTTGCTTTTTCTCATCTGCCGCTCGCATTCAAAGAGGGACTTGCGCAACCTGATGCGCTGCTGCCATTGGCTCACAGAAGTGTCAGTCACTGCAGCGCAATGTGTGATTGGGTGATTCTCTTTTCAGTCTAGAACAGTCTTTTTCTCTTTTTTTTCAGCTGTTCTTTTCCGATTAACTCACATACTTGAGTTACTAGTAGCCTGGGTTACACTCTCCCCGCTTAGAAGATATGCCCATCCTTGCCTTCAGGTTGAACAGTATAGACTGGTAAGTCGCCAGCTTTCTTGATCACGACGTAAACTCCTTTCTCCCACTTATCTGCCAACTTATTCTTTCCTCTTAGTCTGACATTCCTCACCAGAACTCGATCGCCAACCTCAAGGAATGAAGCAACCACTCTCTCATCAAACCTCCGCTTATTGCGCACAGCTACCTTTGCAGCATTCTCTCTTGCTACCCTGTAGCTCTCCTTCAGTCGATCCTTCAAATTCCTTACATAACTTGAGTGAGACTGGTATGACTTTTCAGCAGGTAATCCAAAGGCCAGATCGACTGGTAGCCGGGGTTGCCTCCCGAACATTAACTCGTATGGTGAGATCCCAGTTGAGTCATTACGAGTACAGTTGTATGCATGGACCAATGGTTTTACAAAACTTTTCCAGCAGGTCTTTCCTTTATCATCCAGGGTGCCCAACATCTGAAGCAGAGTCCTGTTGAAACGCTCCACAGGGTTTCCACGAGGGTGATATGGCGTCGTTCTCACTTTACGTATTCCTGCTATGGTGCACAGCTCCTTAATGAGTTTTGACTCAAAGTCAGGCCCTTGATCACTGTGGAGTTTCTCTGGGAATCCATAATGGACTAGGAAGTCATCCCACAGGCATTTGGCCACAGTTTCAGCTTTCTGGTTTCTGGTGGGTATTGCTACAGCATATCTGGTGAAATGATCGGTGATCACTAGAATATCTTTTGTACCACTTCGATCAGGTTCAAGTGACAGAAAGTCCATGCAGACTAACTCAAGAGGTCTGCTTGTCACTATATTCACCAGGGGTGCAGCTCGCTCAGGAGGAGTCTTCCGCCTCACACAGCGCTCACAGGTCTTTATTTTTGCTTCCACAGTGGTCGCCATCCTTGGCCAGTAGAATCGGGATCTAGCGAGGTCCAGGGTTCTCTCTATCCCTAGATGACCCATGTCGTTGTGCAAGCTCGTTAGCACCATCTCTCGGAGATTCACTGGTAACGCCAACTGATATAGCACACTTCCTCTGTCCTGCCTCCTTCTAAACAACATTTCGTTCTTGAATTCTAATCTGCTCCACTCTCTTAGCCATAAGGATACTTCCGCAGGTTCTACTTTTCCAACTGGTTTCTTACCAGACTCAAGATACTTGATAACAACTTTGAGTTCTGGATCAGCTCTTTGGTGTTCTTTTAACTCCTCTTCAGACATTTGGGGGAGAACTGGAAGACCATGAGCGGCCTCTTGCTGGAACTCTTGAGGTATTGCACCAACGCAGAGAGACAGCGACTCAAACACAGTAGGTTGGAAGTACGACATGTCAGGATCAGTAACCCTTTGATACACTTGGTGTCTTTCGCAGAGAGCTTTCTGCTGCTGGCAGAATTGTTGGTTGGTCGGATTCTGCTAAATGGTGATGGGTGAATTGCTTGATTCTTTCACACTCTTTTTGATAGACAAAGTCATCCAGAGGTCTGTCATGTGGACGTCTTGAGAGTCCATCTGCATCTTGGTTTAACTTTCCTGCACGATATTGAATCTTGAAGTTGAACGTCGACAGGCTGGACAGCCACCTATAGCTTGTCGCGTCAAGCTTAGCAGATGTCAGAATGTAGGTGAGTGGGTTGCTGTCCGTTATCACAGTGAACTCTCCTCCATACAGATAATCACTGAATTTGGTCGTAACTGCCCACTTGAGCGCGAGGAACTCTAGTTTGTGTGCTGGATATCTCGTTTCACTCTTGGTTAAGCCTCTGCTGGCGAAGGCGATTACTCTCATTCGTCCTTCTTGTTCTTGATAAAGGGTGGCTCCAAGTCCAGTGGTGCTCGCATCCGTAGTCAGGACATAGGGAAGGCTGGGATCTGCAAATCCGAGGACTGGAGCGGAGGTCAACTTTTCCATGATAGTGTTGAAGGCACTTTGGCATTCCTGAGTCCATCGTTCTCCAAATTGCTTTTTAGGATCTCGGTACTGTGTTCTTTCCTTTGGGCTTCGTTTCTGGTTTTTCTGCAGAGGGGGGTAACCAACAGTAAGGTCGTTGAGAGGTCTTGTTATCTTGGAAAAGTCTTGGACAAACCTTCTGTAGTATCCAGCGAATCCGAGAAAAGACTTGAGCTCTTTAAGGTTTCCAGGCCTTGGCCAGGTCTTGAGGGCTTCAATTTTGGATGGATCTGTTTCGACACCATTCTTTGACACTATGTGGCCCAGATATCGGATTGACGTTTGGAAGAACTTGCACTTTTTAGGAGAAAGCTTCAGTCCGTAATCTCTCAGCCGTTCTAGAACTTGAAGGAGTCTGGCTTCATGTTCTTCAAGAGTCTTAGAAAAGACTATAAGGTCGTCAATAAAGACCAATACTTCTCTTCTATTAAGATTCCCCATGCACCTGTAACGGAGAGCAGATCACCAGTTTGCATGGTGATTAAATCAAATTAATTAATGCAGTCTAAATCTACAAAACCCCTGTCTCACTCTGACTCAAGCTATTCTGACATTCCAAAGCACTCTCATTCACGACACCTCTGTTGTTTTGAGAGTGCTCTGCGCCGTGCAGACCAGATGGCGCCGAAAAATGGTGTAAATCATTGACTATCTCTCTCTCTACATGATCTCTTACGTCTAAATCAACAAAGACCGTCTGTTTAGGGCTTGGAGAGCCTAACGCTGACCAATGAGAGCGATCCCGAAAGCACCCCCCCCTAGGGAGTCTCTCGAACACTGATTTACACGTAGACACTAATTAACTCTGCACAACAATAAAACAGTGTTGTATGACCAGATGCCCAAAACATGTGGCCTCTGCTGAGTACATCAATTCAAGGAGTCAAACGAACGCACACACATAAACCTCACCCCGCAGCGCCAGGGACAAGAGTTCAGCGTGCGGTTGTGAACTTTCCAGACACATTCACACACACACACACACACAGAAACACACGCAGGCCCCACCACGTGTGATCCAAAATCCTTGTATAAAATATTTTAAATGTATTTTCTTGATGTGTATGATCCCCTGTCCCAAATATTATGCCTATGTAGTTTATTGGCCTGTAATCACTCTGTGGTGCCCACAATTACAAGAAATGATGTACCTCCTTGATTTTAGATATTAGAACTGTCATTCGCGGTATTGCCGTGTTCCACAAACCCCAACGATGCTGAATCTTTAACACAAAATATCAGAGAATGCATTGTTTTATTAAATACCAGTGTTATTAAGTTATGGACGAATTCATCGTTTCAAAACCCCGCGGAAAGGGGGCGTATAGACCTCGAAACGTCAGGAGGTGGGCCCGATACGTTGTTAAAGACGATTGGCCCACGTACGTGAGGGAGGCGTGAGTTTAGCCCTTTAAAATTGCGCGCCCCTCTCCTCTCAGTGCAGTCCGCCAGAGAGAGAAAGACGACACGCCTCCTTCCCTCAAGGAAGCTTCGCTCGCTTTTATTTTCCTTTTATTTCCAAGTCTTTTCTTAGAACTACTATTACTTCAGTATAGTCTTCTGAAACCAACCCACGAAACCAACTTAAGGCTAAGATAATCTTTGCTGAGTCTTCGCTCGCTTCAAGTCGCCATAGCAACCAGAACGCTGTGACCACGTGATCCAGGTGCCTTTATCCAACAGACGGACACACACAGAAGGCCGATCTCCCAAACAGAGTAACGTAGATCTTTTAAATTTGCAATCTGAAGGAAATGCTGTTTAAAGTTGTCTAAATATTACTAAGAAACGTTGGGGTTTTGTGGTGAATGACTAAAACTGTTTCTATCTCTCTCTCTAAATTCTCTTTCACACACACAAACATACACATACACACACACACATACTCTCACCCACGTGTGCCGAGACAAACACACTACCACGTGCTCACGGAGCCGCCGGCAAACCCATCTCTCCTTACAAACACTATCCTCTCAACATCTCACACGCTGATTTTCTCTCTCTCTCTCTCTCTCCCAATCTCTCTCTCAAACCTTTTTATTTTGTTGTATTTCTGTATTACGATCGTTATATTGCCTGTTTTGTTTATGCATTTTTACTCCTGCGTGATTTAAAATAATTGTGTAATCGCTAGCTTGTTTAAATAAACTTTGTTAAATCATTTGAATTAAGTTTGCCTGTTTTGTTTCAAATTCTGAGTCCCTGATGAGTGCAGATTTTACCTTATAAGCTCTACGATTGGTTTTATTCTTAAAAGAAACCTAAAATTGTCTAAAACACGAAGATAATTATCTTCTTTGTGGCCACAAGAAAGTGTTATCTATCAGTGTTAAAGACGCCCGATTTCTGTTCATAAATTATACATTCTGTCCGCCGGACGGCCAGTCTGCATGATAAATGAACATTCTTCAACTTCTACCTCAAATTCCCCCCAAATTGAGTAAATGCTACCCGTCTCTATCAGTGATTATTACAAGTAATTGTGTAATCGCTGATACAAGCCGAGGTTTTGACCTATTCCCTATTTTGAATAAATTAATTTATGGAAGCAACAGATGCATATTCACATTGATGAATATTACCGCTAATTTGAGCTAATTAATTCCCCAACACAAAGTCATTGTTGTTACACACCGTTCCATGAGCCGTTGGAATGTGCTTGGTGGATTTGTGATCCCTTGGGGCATTCGGTTGAACTCCCAGAATCCCAATGGGCATACGAACGCTGTTTTCTGTTTGTCAGCCTCTTCCATCTCAATTTGGTAGAAACCAGATTTTAAGTCAAGAACTGAAAACCACTTGGATCCAGTTAGAACAGAAAAGGCTTCCTCCAGATTTGGCAGAGCATATGCATCCTTTGGGAATTCAACTTTCTGAAGTCAATACACAAGCGCACATCATTGTTTTTCTTCCTTACAACTACTATGGGGGAAGCGAATGGGGATTCAGATTGTCTTATGACACTGGCATCGAGGAGCTCTTTGAGATGTCTTCTTACTGCATCCACATCTTGCGGGTGGATAGGCCTAGCACGCTGCTTGAAGGGTGTGTTGTCATTAAGATTGATACGGTGTTTCACCTTATCAGTGTGGCCGTAATCTAACTCTTGCAGTGCAAAAACATCTGGCATGGAGTTCACTAGATCCGTTATCCGCTCCTTCCATTCACATGACAAGGGAGAGTCATCGAAGTCAGGAACAATGACTTGTGAAGGATTCGCTGCTTTGCACTCTGGGATACTCATGGGCTGTTTTCCTTCAATCACATTCTGGATGGCATGTATTTCAGCCAGTACTGCTCTTGGAGGGATTATTAAATCAGTCTGTGTTTCGTTCTTCAGCACTACTGATATCTGGACATCGCGCTTTGGCGGTAAGGAGTGCAGACTATTAGCCACTAGCAGTCCGCCAGGCAAAAAGGATGATGTTGATGGTTCCACTGCCACCCAAGTCTCCGACAGCAGCCCAATGATGTTGACACAGCCGTCGAGGACTACAGTGCTTCCAGCTGTTATAACTTCAGGCATATCTCCCTTCACTTTTACTAGAACAGTCTTTTTCTCTTTTTTTTCAGCTGTTCTTTTCCGATTAACTCACATACTTGAGTTACTAGTAGCCTGGGTTACACTGGTGTTTCCGCAAATCTTTGTCCAGAAAAGATCAAACTGAAGGCACTTTGAATGGACCATGGGGCACATCTTAGGAAGACCTTCTGATTTCTGACTATTCCCAGACTTAGCATGTTGTATGCTGCAAATATTATAAAAAATTACAGCTATGGGTCTGTAGTGCGCGACTGCATAGGGTAAAATACTTGCACTGCACCCTCTGACTATTTCAGGACTGGCTAGTTTGTGATCGTGAGCGCGCAGTCGTGACGTGACGTCTCAAAGCGACACTAGGTCCGTAATGAACGAATAATTGAAAGTATGGGATAATCAGAATAATCAAAGGTCTAAATTAATTCATAATCAATATTTATGATTATTTTCTAATCAGAAATACAATCTAAATTTGATTATCATTTGAAATTGGAGTCAGATTACGCATAGAGCTAAAGTAATACTAAAACTAAAGTTCCAATAAATTAAGTGAACTTCACTGGAGCGCTGAAAAGACATACACGCTTTAAACCTTCGCCAGGCCGTTGGATTCCGTCGTTGGGCTAATGGATGGTCCTTACAACAGCGAGGCCCAGCCTGCCGCCATACATATGTCTTGTAAGGAAATCCCGCTAGAGCAAGCCCACGAAGAGGCAACGCCTCTTGTGGAGTGCGCTCTGACACCCAACGGGCACTGAAGGCCCTTGGCAGTGTACGCCAGCGCTATGCTATGGCGTCAACTATCCATCTGGATAGGCTCTGTTTCGAAACAGCCAGTCCCTTGGAACGTCCGCTGAACGAGACAAATAGCTGCTCAGTCTGTCGAAAAACAGACGAGCGAGACACATAAGCTCTTAGCGCCCTAACTGGACAAAGAAAGCTTGCGTCTCCTTCCTCGCCCGCCACCGGCAGGGCAGACAGGGAAATGACCTGAGCCCGAAACGGTGTGTTGAGGGATTTTGGAACGTAACCATGCCTAGGTTTGAGTATGACTCTTGAGTCGCTTGGCCCAAACTCTAAGCACGCCGCGCTCACCGAGAGCGGGTGCAGGTCACCTACGCGCTTCACTGAAGCGAGAGCCAACAAAAACACTGTTTTGAAAGACAGATGTTTGAGGCTAATCGTTTGGATAGGCTCGAAAGGGTCACCTTTCATGGCCTCCAAAACCGTAGAGAGGTCCCACATAGGGACTGAAGGAGGTCTGGGAGGATTAAGCCTCCTAGCTCCCCTAAGGAAGCGGATGACTAAATCGTTCCTTCCCATTGACTGACCGAGCGTTGTCTTAGAGAACGCTGCGATAGCCGCCACATAGACTTTGAGCGTGGAAGGGGCTCTGCCCTTATTCAACAGCTCCTGTAGGAAGGAGAGAACCTCCGTCACCCCACAAACGAAGGGTGAAAAACCCCGAGCTGTGCACCAGCTGGAGAATACCGACCACTTCGAGGCGTAGAGCCGTCTAGTAGACGGAGCTCTAGCCTGAGTGATAGTATTTAGCACTCCCACTGAGAGGTCAGCGGGTACCCGTTGAGCGCCCACACGTGGAGGGACCACAATTCCGGGTGAGGATGCCAAATCTAACCCCTGACCTGAGAGAGGAGGTCCCTCCTCAATGGCACTGGCCATGGGGCAGTGTCTGCTAGCTGCATCAAAACTGGGAGCCATGGTTGGCTCTTCCAGAGCGGTGCTACAAGCAGTACTGAGCATTTTGTTTCCCTGATCCGTTCTATCACCTGAGGCAGGAGAGAGACGGGGGGAAAAGCATAGAGCGGACGGCGCGGCCACATTTGGGACAGCGCGCTCTCGCTCTTGGAAAAGAACGCGGGGCAGTGAGCGTTTTCGTGAGACGCGAACAGGTCCACTTCCGCTCTGCCGAATCTCTCCCACAACAGCTGGACTGTTTGCGGGTGTAGAGACCATTCGCTCGTCGGAATGTTGTTCCTGGACAGCCTGTCTGGTCCCAAATTCTGGAGCCCAGGCACGTGCACTGCTCTCAGCGAGCGCAAGTTGCGCTGAGCCCATATCAGGAGGCGTTCTGCCAGCCTGTATAAGTTTTGGGATCTGAAACCGTCCTGGCGATTTATGTAGGATACCACAGACATGTTGTCCGAGCGGACTAAGACGTGGTGGCCCTTTATTTGGGGACGAAAACGCGTCAGCGCGTTGTCCACTGCCAGCATTTCCAGGCAGTTGATATGTTGAAGCTTCTCTTGTTCTGACCACAGGCCGAAGAACGGTCTGCCCTCGAGCAGCGCTCCCCATCCCGAGGTGGAGGCATCTGTCGACACCACTTTCACTCTCGAGGAAGTCCCCAGGCTTACACCTGATTGGTACCAGCCGCTCGCTTTCCAAGGTTTCAGAGCTGCGACACAGCTCTGATTGACCTTGAGACGCAGCTGACCGGATGCCCACGCTCTGCGCGGTACTCGCGCTTTCAACCAGAACTGCAGAGGGTGCATGCGGAGCAAGCCCAGCTGAAGAACTGATGATGCTGAGGCCATGAGACCTAGCATCCTTTGAAATTTCCTGAGCGGGACGGTCGCGCCGCAGCGGAAAAAGCTTGCTGCGCGCTGAATGTCTAGCACGCGCTGTGATGACAGCCGCGCTATCATAGACTGCGAGTCCAGAACTGTGCCCAGAAACGATATCGTTTGACTGGGGTTCAGAGAGCTCTTCGCCCAATTGACTCTGAGACCAAGATTCTCGAGGTGATCGAGTAAAATGGTCCTGTGCTCCACGAGCTCTGATCGTGATTGAGCTAGAATCAGCCAGTCGTCCAAATAGTTCAGCACTCGCATGCCTCGAAGCTTTAGGGGTGCGAGCGTGCGTCCATGCACCTCGTAAATGTACGGGGCGCTAGGGACAAGCCGAACGGCAGGACTGTGTACTGATATGCCTGGCCCTCGAAGGCGAATCTCAAGTATCGCCTGTGACGTGACGCTATCTGTATCTGAAAATACACGTCCTTCAGATCTATCGACATAAACCAGTCTCCTCGGCGAATATGCGCGAGGATTTTTCTGGTCGTGAGCATTTTGAAACTGAGTTTCGCCAATGCGTTGTTCAGCTGTCTTAGATCCAGTATGGGTCTGAGACCCCCGTCTTTTTTGGGAACCAGGAAGTATCTGCTGTACAGCCCCCCTTCGCTTTGAGCTTGAGATAAAGGCTCTATGGCCCCTTTGCTCAGCAGTTTTGAAATTTCGGCTCGAAGTAGGTGTGCTACTTCTGAATTCACCGTAGTCTCGACGCGCGCTGTGAAGCGGCGAGGACGTCGACAAAACTGTAGCGAGTAGCCTCTCTTTATAATGTCTAGCACCCATTCCGAAACCCCTGGAAGCGCTGCCCATGCATCTGCATGGTTGGCTAAGGGTTGGATGTGAAGCGCGCTCTGTTCGCTGGGCGACAGAAGTGCTTCGGCGTGCTATAACATAGGCGTAATGCCTGTGACATTCGAGGCGGGAAGCGCGCTGACCACAGCGGGCAGAATTTTTTACAGAAACCGTGTGACACGCATAACATAGTGTTTGTGGGCACTGGGTAGTGGGCACGTTTGCTATGTTGGGTGCGCGATCGACCTGAGTCGATTTTATGAGCGCGAGCCCTGTGTGAAGGGCTGTGCTTGTGTGTAGGGATGGGCACTGGACAGTGGGCATCTGCTCTACATTTAAAGCACTCTATACAGGATTTAACTGGGTAGCCGTAAATACAGCTTTTGTGTGCAGGCAAGTGGGCAACTGTACAGGCTTGCGCATTGCAGAATACGCTGAGACAGTCGCAATTCCTGGAACTGAAACAGCGGTGCGCTTGGGTGAGAGTACGGCCGCGGCGGGACTCAGACACCGGTGCTTTCCTAGGCGTGCTAGGATGTCTTCGGGGCCTCCGGTTTCACCGCAATCCTCGGCCGTGGTCCACGCGGAGCGGGGCGGCGGCTGGTCGAGCGAGAGCGGGACCTCGAGCTGCGTTCCTGTCGGCGTTGCGATGAAGCAGCAGGAGGCGGAGGCTGTGGCTGAGAGCTCCGAGCAGTCGGCTTTGCACGACCCGCTGCAGAACTGGGGCGCTTCTGGAGGAAGTGCTTGAAGGCTTGTGACGCTTTCTGAGCCTTGGCGAATCTCTCTACGAACTCGTTGACAGAGGATCCAAAGAGGCCGGCAGAAGACAGCGGGGCGTCGAGGAACGCGGTGCGCTCAGACTCAGACATCTCCGAGAGCGTCAGCCATAGATATCTCTCAGCAACAGTGGCGGAAGCCATACACCGTCCGATGGCCTGTGCAGCAGACTTAGTAGCGCGGAGAGAGAGGTCCGAAGTGCTTCTTAAGTCCGTGAGGCAGATTGTGTCTGGTCCCATCTCATCCAGCTTTCGTAGGAGATCACCCTGGAAAATCTGCAACGTGGCCATCGTGTGTAGTGCAGACGTAGCCTGCCCAGCGGTGGAGAAGATCCGCGCGAGCAGCGTTGACGTCATGCGGCAGGCTTTGGATGGCAACACCGGTTTCGTCCGCCGTCCAGCAGAGGGCGGGCAAAGGTGGGTTGCTATCGCCTGTTCAACCGGCGGAAGTGAATGGTAGCCTCTGTTTTTAGCATCGTCAAGGGTGGCGAATGCTGGTGACACAGTCGAACGTGTTCGAGCTGAGAAGGGAGCGCTCCAAGCTTTCGCAACCTCTTTGTGAAGCTCAGGAAGAAAGGGAGCGGGCTTGGATTCAGGTGAAGTGCGCTCACCAGGAAGGAAGCAACCATCCAGCCGGGTGTGAGAGGGGAGCTCTGGTGCAGTCCACTCGAGTGAGTACGCGCATCAGTTACCTCCTCTCCCTTACCTTCCCTGCTTTGCTCCTCTCGTCTAGTCTACTGTCTTGTACTTTGAGAGACTCTCTCCGCACTGCTCTCCAAACTAAGAAATTATGGATGTGATCAACTGGTCTCTCAACGCAATTGACACCATCTTCTCAACGAGAAGCTTGGGTTCGGGGGAACCTGACTGCCCTGCCGGAACGTTCGCAGCTGGCTACACGATGGACGCGTGGGAGAGGTGGCGGGTCGTGTGTCTGGCGGCTCTTTCCGTGGAGGACATTGAAGATATCTACCTATTCGGAACCATGATAACAGGTTTTCTGCTGTTTGGATTAGGCATTGCCCTGGTTTATCGAGGAATTAAGAAGACGGTGACAGCTGTCCAAAACCCCACAAGGCTGCCCGTCATGATTGAAGCAGTGGGCAGAGCTGTCAGCACTCAGACTGTGACTATGAACCACTATATGGATAACATCATGGAGAAGCTCACAGCTTTGCAAAGGCAAATGGATCGTTTCGGAGACCCAAATGGACCAGGAGCTGTGTAAATTGGAATGCGGCTACTCGTCCCAAGACCAAACAACCCCAATTTTATCTGCTTTCGGCCCCCCCTCAACCAGCACTGGCCTTGGCCGAGGCTGCTGCTGGAACAACAACTCCCCCGGAAGAGCACTGCAGCGAGACGCTCTTGCGTTCCTTCCCCCACTCCCCACTGACACCTGCTTATTGTTGACTCTGTCTGGGACCTGATCAAGGTTGACTCCATGGCAATTGCTGTGTATCGCTATGACATCCTGCGGACTGAGGCACCTAGATTAGGATGCCGGGCGTAGCGACTCTCCAGGCCTACACATACACGAACTCTTACATATATACAGATATGCAATCACCCCCACCCCCCCCCCATCCCTCGCCTTCGACGCTTGTACCACCAGTCTGACAGGCGGGTCTGACCAGCGCCTGGAATGGCCGCAGGACCGGATGGCTGCTTGCCTGTGCTGGGTTACCTCCTTTCCCCACTCCCCTCCCCTGTTGCAAGTCTTGTGTGTTCATGTTGTGTACTGATTATGTGCTAATGTTGCTGAGGTGTTTTTTACTGTTCCCAAACTGTACTCCTTACAGGAGCATAGTCTGGGGGTTGCCTTTTTTTCTCCTCACCTCTCCTCATGTCGTGCTGTATTTTTCTCCTCAAACGAAATTTCCCCATTGTGGGACAAATAAAGGTTTTCTTCTTCTTCTTCTTCTTCTTTTATTGTATTTTTTAAAGATTATTTCACCATTTTTGATAATGTGTTCTGTATAGTTAATTTACAGGGTAAACTGGGAGGATTATGGACAGCTCAAGCATTCTTGAGTTCCAATGGATGACATAACCCCTCTATTACTGGACCCTATTCCTAATTCACAGAAATCTTCTTAACCACACCAAGGGACCCCTCAGATGAGTTCCAGGAGCCGCTCAAAGGAAGAGTGATCTACAGTGGCTGATTACTGATTAAAGCAAAAACCACCACACCTGTGTTCAGTTCAGTTCCACCTGTGCTTTGCTTTCATGTGGAAATAGCCTACTAAACAATACCAAGACAGTGAAGAAATAAAAAAAAAAAAAAAAAAATGCTTTAACTTTTGACCAGAATTCTAATCATTTAAAAAAAAAAAAAAAAATTTAAAAACATTTGAATGTTACATCATCAGTGGGCAGGAGATGGGTGGGCCGTCTGATACAGACACTGTATAAATGATAGACAAGAAAGAGAGCAGAACAAACTCCTAACATGAGGAGACTCACTCATGGCTAATGAGACAGAGGATCATGAGACTCTTTACTGCTTTCCTGCCATCAACTCATCATGTATCAAGGGAAAACGCTCTGGATATGAATACAATATCATGTATGTGTTTGTATCATTGCTGTCAGCATGGACTGTGTTTCTAAACCTGCTGGTGATCATTTCCATCTCTCACTTCAAGAAGCTTCACACTCCGACAAACCTGATTATTCTCTCTCTGGCTGTGGCCGACATGCTATTGGGAGTTCTTTTACCCGTAGAGGGCTCTAGGCAGATTGAGACGTGTTGGTACTTTGGAGACACTTTCTGTAAACTGTTTTTGATCATCTTTGGATTGGTTTTCTCAGGATCTCTTAGTAATTTAGTTTTAATTGCTGTTGATCGTTATGTGGCTGTGTGTCACCCTTTACAGTACCCACAGAAAATAACCACAACTAAAACTTTAGTGAGCATCTGTCTGAGCTGGGTTTGTTTTTCAACTTATACCACTATCCTTGTGATTAATAATGGATATTCTGACACTTCACTCAGAACAGACACGTGTTATGGAAAGTGTTCTCTTACGATGGGTTTTGCCTGGTTTGTTACTGATCTGTTCGTGTCTTTTATTTTTCCAAGTACCCTTATCATAACATTATATTTGAGGATTTTCTATGTAGTACAACAGCAAGTGAAAGTTATAAACTCTCTGATGAAGGGGGGTAAATGGTTAACGGAAGTTTCATTGAAGAGGAAATCTGAGAGTAAAGCTGCTCTGACATTAGGAATCATTGTGGTAGTTTATATGATTTGCTTTATACCATACTATATCTGTACTATGACAGTAAACTCTTCCACGACCATAAATGTTTTGTTATTGGTCTTGTTCACAAACTCAGGTCTGAATCCACTGATCTATGCTTTATTTTATCCCTGGTTTAAAAAGACCGTTAAACACATCTTAACTCTGAAGATATTTCAGCCAGCATCCTCTCTGGTTGATATTTTTACAGAGCATCAATTGTAATAAAACTGGTAAAGCTGTCACTCATAAAGGATATGATTATCTTTGTAGGATTTATATTTGTAATTTACACTACATGTATCTTAGTATGTAGCTTATTTCAGAGAGTATGTTTTCTGCATTTGATGTGCAATTTAACTTCTTTCCACACACACTGAAATAAATCGACACAGTGTTCATAAATTGTATTAAATTAGCTCATTTAATAAACTGAACACGCAGCATAAATCCTCAATGTACTGTAATAAATGGTAAATGTAGATATTATGTGCTTTATGCTTATTCACTTTCATCAGTCATGTTGCATCTGTGTTATCAAAAACATTATGACAAAAAAGGGACAGTCATACAGAACTAAACTCGGTAAAAAAAGTGATGTCCTCTCACTTTCAACTGCTTTTATTTCCAGAAAATGTCTTAATGTATAAATATTGTTATGAACATAAAAAGATTCAACAACATAAACATAAAATAAACAAGTTCCGCAGACATTTGATGAAAAGAAATGGAACAATGAGTCCCTGAACAATATCAAAATAAGATGGACTGTAGCAGACTGGCCTTTTCTTGCTGTGAGATGTTATCCCACTCTTCCACCAAGCCTCTCAAAGTTCTCAAACATGGTTCCTGGATTAGATATCACAGTTTGTGTGTGTGTGTGTGTGTGTGTGTGTGTGTGTGTGTGTGTGTGTGTGTGTGTGTGTGTGTGTGTGTGTGTGTGTGTGTGTGTGTGTGTGTGTGTGTGTGTGTCCTGATAAACCTAAACGTCCCCACAAAGATAGTAATATCAGAAATGTCTGTCCTTGTGGAAACAATTTTTTATGGTCCCCATGAAGAAAACAATTATGTTTGAAAATGTAAGTTTTCTGTGAGGGTTGTGTTTAGAGGTAGGGTTAGGTTCAGGGGATATAGTTTGTACAATATATAAATCATTATGTCTATGTCCCTATAAAATATGGATATAATATTTTTGGTATATAATATATATATAATTGGTTCACAGTTGTTGTTGTTGTTTCCACAAATTGTGCTTGCAAATTGTATAATATCCAAGGTAAACATTTCTAGTAATTGTGCAGTTAATTGTTTTCATACTGCATTTTCACATTTATAATATATTCTCTATCCAAATGTGTCACTAATAAAGCATAATAAAATTATTTAAAGAGAAGGCTTATATTGACCTTTTAAGATTTTGTTTACATCTATCCTTGTATATATATACCTTTTTAATAAAATAGCAAAAAATAAATAAATAAATAAATATATATATATATATATATATATATATATACATAATATATATATATATATATATTTTTTTTTTTTTTTTTTTTTTTTTTGTGATATTTTATTAAAAAGGTTATACTATTACAACAACAATTAAAATTGTAACAATATTTCCAGTGTAATCTTTCTTTGTAAAAACTAAAGTATACATTTTATCATACATAATTCAATTCATATGAGCAGAAATTGGCAACATTATAAGCTTATTTGATGTGGCAGTAATTTACGGTAAAAACTTTTACTCATCTCAGTATAGCAATAGAGTTTGGTAAAAGCTGTTCATTCAATCACACACAGAAACGCGATTCATTTTTAAACAGTATTTTTGCCAGCTGTAGCTACATAACAGCATGCATCTGTGCGTTCATTCATTCAGCGTGTACAGACACTTGTGATTAGAACAAAGCAGATATAGAACTGACCTATTCCTCAGCCGGATCCCTTTGCTCCTCGAAATTAAACTTCCAGCACTTCTGAGGTAAATTTTCCAGGATTATTATTAAGATAGTATTATTCCTCACAGCGTCGTAAAGTACATGAGTCTGAAAGTGAACTCGCGGTGTGTGTTATCCAGCTGATGTTGGCATTCACGGGTTTGCCTGGATCACCTCAGATTATTTGCGTTTGAATAGCACGCGCTCTCCGTGGGCAGAGTCGCATTAAAACTTAATGAGCTGAGATGAGAACAACTGACATCTCTCTCTTGTCTCCATTTCTCTCAATGTCCCTGTCAAACTAAAAAAAACAAAAAAAAAAGATATATGATTTTTTCTTTTGTCATTTCAGGTCTCAGGATCACTCACAACACAAGTCTGGAAGGTCAAGAGGTCAACCTGTTTGGCATTGATGCCAGAGTGAACTCAAGGATGAAAATATAGATGTGGTAATGTGTAATATCTTATAATGTTTATTTATTTATTTAAGTATTTGAGTGTCCAGGGTGTTCCTGAGCGGGCTATTTGGCCTCGGGCTATTTCATGAAGGGCTGTTTTACCCAGGGTTATTCTGGTTAAGGTTAGGGGCCTGTTTTGGGCTGGTCAGTCCAGGGATAATAAACAGAGGGTTAGGATGGTTAGGTTTAGGTGCTGGGAGGGGTCATGTGTCACGGGTTGGTGATGCCCAGGCGGTTGTGACGGTTAGGTTTAGGGCTGTGGAAGGGTCAGCCGTCGAGGATTTGACCACACCAGTCACAGATGGAGACTCAGGTTTGGTTCAGACCTCTGGGAAAACGTGTATCCAAATGTTGGATCCACTGTGCTTCTGCTCTGAGCTGGTCACTAAGGGCCCAGGATGGGTTTGCCTGCAAACCTGTGACCCTCAAGGCCGTCAGGCTGTGCAACAGAAAGTGTTGTACCACGTGTCTGCGGTTTTCTCTTCTGTATGTGATGTTATGTGCGTGCTGATATATGCGTACTCTTAATTCATTTTTTTTTGTCTGGCCGACATACTGTTTGTTGCACTTGGTACAGTACAACAGGTAAATACAATTGCAAGTTTCGTGGGACAGAAACCTGGGGAAATACTTTTTTAGAGAATCTACTAACTATTAATTGTGCTGGAGTGTAGTAGTTGCATTTGCCAATACGGCCTATGGCAGGCGCGGTATAAATCTTGCTTTATAGTAATTTATCCAGCAAGTTGGTGTTCCTCCTATATGCCGCTATTGGCTTATGTCTTTTTAAATAGTTAGTAGGTCTAGGAATCTTTGGAAGTTGGCTTTGAGTTCAAGGTTCAGCTGCATGCTTTGTAGCGAGAAATGGGCCACAAGAGGGAGTATTTTGTCCCTCTGGCCTGTGTTTTCCACAGGAGGGGCCCGTGGCTGGTCAAAGGTTTTCAGGATCCTTCTGAGGGAGGAACGAGAGTATCCTCTGTGTTTGAGGGCCCCAAAGAGGGTTTGCACAGCTGAATAAAAGGAGGACGGTTGTGTGCAGATTCTTTTAAATCTGAGTTATTGTGGTTTTATGATTCCCTTAAATGTATGTTTAGGGTGTAAGCTCCTTTTGTGTAAAAGTGAATGTGTGTCCGTCTCCTTGAAATAGACTCTAAAATCAAGGAAGCCAGTTTCCAAAAATGTAGGTCCTTTATAGGAGACCACATCCAAAAAGTTGACATTCTTTGGGTCAAATGTATATTTAATTTTAATGGAGTTTTGGTGTGTGTTGAGATGGTCAGTGAAGGCAACAAAATCCTCTGTAGAATATATCCATACTCCCCATATGTCGTCCAGGAACCTGTAGTATGCATACAGTTTCTTACTAGCTGAGGTCAAAGCTGATTCTTCCCAGTCTGCCATAAATATATTTGCATGAGGGCACAAATTTCTTGCCCATTGCTGTCCCCTTAGTCTGTAAATAGAATTCTAGTAAGATTGATTTCTAATCATTTAAGTATATAATGATCTGGTCTTTTGGGGTCTGGGTATTTTTTCATAAATTTTTTTTACAGCTTTGAGGCCTACCTCAGTTTCTATATTTGTATATAAGCTATCTATATCTATGGTGAAGAGAAATGCATTTTTAGGTATTTTTAATTTTTTTATTTTTGATATAAAATCACAAGTATACTTAAGGTAACTAGAGTGACGTATAGATATGGGATTCAAAAAATATTCTATATATTCAGCTGTAAAATATGTCTCACTGTCACAATCGGATACTATTGGTCTTCCTGGAGGGATTTCTCCAGGGACACTCCATTTTTCAGGCTCTTTATGGATCTTGGGTAATAAATAATATCATCTGAGCCTGGGAGGTTTTTCTCACACAAAAAAAATGTTTTGTGCCCCACTAATTATTTTTTTTATCAAGCATTTAATCTAGTATCTAGATGATTCAAGTTTGTGGATATATGGCTCCCTCTAGTGTGCAATAGTGTTCCTTCACTGCCATCTGTCTCTGTCCTTCCCAGATATACTGTGTTTTATCCATAATAATAGTTGCATTCCCCTTATCAGCAGGTTTTATAATAATATCCCTAATTCTTTGTAGAACATAGCTTTTCTTTCTCCCCTTGTTAGGTTTTCTGGTGTTTTCAGGCCCCAATTTAGGTGCTTGTATGCATAATTGTCAGCTCTGATTATTTGTGTGATTTGTTTAGGTAGGCTGGATAAAGCTGGAGTCCATTCTGAGGCTCTAGTGAAGGGAATTTTTTGTTTTTGATTCTTTTTACCCTCAAAGAAAGTCTCCAATTTAGGCTTGCATATCTTTTAATAACGGTATTTCTTGAGTTTTAACTCCCTTAGGTGTGGGAATAAAAGATAGGCCTTTGAGTAAAACTGCACGTTGTTCTTTAGATAATTTGAATTTCTTTGAGAGATTCACATTGAGTTTATTCTGGTCCTGTTTTGGACTCTCATAAATTAACAGTTTAAATGTGTTTTCCAGTGTTGCAGCATAGCTTTGGCCGTGGAGGCCCTCCAGTGTGTCCCATCACTTCCACCATGAATTCTTCAGTGGGAAGCGGGGGGATACAACTGGTTTTTTTCTTTATGTGAGTGTTCAAGTGTTCAATCATGACTTGCTCATAAAGTGGCAATGATCTGGTGAAATATATCAGTGGGAAGAACACTCCTGTGTTAGGCAGTCTCTTGGTGACGGCCTTGTGGGTTTTTTGCAGTTCTGTTATATCCGCAATCCTGTACCTCTGCTGTCTGTTATTGAAACCAAAGGACAGGATGATCTTTTCGGGCTGCACTGCAATTGTGGCCTTTTCAGTTAGGTTAGCTGCGTGCTGCAGTTTGGCCCCAGGGTAACTGTCTACCTGTAAATCAGGGCAGTTGATGGCTGGGACTCTGGACACGTTGGAGTCACCAATTATTACATCATTTTTCTGAAGGTAGGGTTAGGCTGACTCCATTCTGCCATTTTTTTTACTCGTATTTATGTGTCTGGTAGGCCGCGCTACCGGGCTGTCAGAGACTGTGGTCTGTACATTTATGTCATTTGTGTTTGTTTCATCAGCAGGTGCTGCAACTGGGAGATTTTCTGTTCTTTCTTTATTTCTGGAATCTAAACCCCTCTGGTGGAGCTGTCTCAGAGGGATCTGATACTCTTATCTTTTCTAGACCCATCTGTGTGAGGTCCGTATGAGATTTTTCTAGATAAGGCTTTTTTGGGCCTTGGTTGGGGAATGTGTTGTGAGGTGCTTGCTACACATTCTTCAGGCCCCACTTCTGTTTCTTGTGGAGTGTCTGAGCTGATAGGAGAATCGTTCTCTGCAATAAACCTAGATATAGGTGAGAGGCACTGCATGGGTTCATCTGGAGTGTCAGAGAACAGTAAAATATTTAGTGGGGATGAATGATCTGACCCCCTGACCTCTAATTGTTCCCCACCAATGTTTTCTTCCCCTGCAAAGTCCAGTTCTTCGACTGGTGCTCCCTCCTGTGGTGGAGGAGAAGCATTCATTACAGATATTACACATGCCAAATATTAAGTTTTATGTTGTTGTAAATTTAATTGTTGTTAATACTGTGATAGTTGCAGTAGATTAAACAACACTTTCTGAGACAACTGAATCAGGCTGCCACAATAGTTATTGTTAACAATGTCTGACTGAGAAGATCATCAGCTCTCTTTGATTTTTTTGGGGGGGGGTTGGGGTTTATAGGTAATGTGTTTCTCTGTACTGTTGGCACCTGCACCGAGAGGATTTTTTTGTATATATACTTGTTGAATACATGTTCTATTTCATTTACTTTTAAAATACATCAAAGCAAAATATTATGTAATTGACCCCTGAATAATGAGCAGCAGCTATTGCATCAGTGCCTTCACTGTGTTTAGATGTGTTGCTTTCACACCTCTAATGAATAGATCATCTCTGCATTCAGCACAGGTGTTAACAGCACCCTGAGGTGCACATTTACTCAACAGCAAACCATGATGGCTATTATTGGTCTTCAGAGTTTACTGTGGTACCGAGGTATGTTTACTGTGGTACTGAGGTATGAATAACCTCACATGACTTATTATCAGGAGTAAATGAGAAACTTGCCATTGCATATTTGACAAATTAAATTGACAATATGATGACTTCACTTCATGCATTCTACCAGCACTGCTTCCGACGGTTTCCTTCCTTTTTCTGCTGTGTAACAACAAAAGGGATATGCACCGCCCAATGGTCAAAGTTGACACAATGAACCTTTGAGGGCATGAGCAGAAAAATATATATATTGTTAAAACCCTGCAACGAAAAAGGAGACTACATGCAACAATTCTAAATGAAACATTTATTTTAATGGTGTATGCGCATGAGCTCAAACATCTTGAGACCAAGAATCTGGTCAAAAGTCAACCTTCCCGATTGAAAATGCGCAAGTGAACGTAATCATATTTTTTTTATAGGTTACGGAGTCCAGGATAAGCACAAGTAAGTACAATTTTGATGAACAAAACAACACATGGGTCTTCCCTCTTGTCACGGACAGAAGGGAGAGACAACAGGATAAACGGGTAAGTAGATATTTATTTATAAATGGGTGACAGGAGATGGATGAGCACAGATACCTGAGATGGATGAGCACAAGCTTTCAGTGAAATGGTTGTTCAGAGAGGGATGTAAAGATGGTATTTCTGGGATACTTACTGTACTGAAGACGGGAAGACACAGGAGGAACTGACAGGTCACGGATGACAGATGGTAGTAGGCTGAAAACAGATGATCAGAGGTCGGGTATTCAGATAAGTCAAAGTTATAGAAGAGTGAGGAGAGACCAGACAATGAGTGAAGGGATGTGTGGGTTTTTATGTGGTGGTGGTGGTGATGAGCGGGTGCAGGTGTCGTGATTCAGTACTCTGGTGATAACGAGTGGATGGGCGGAGTCGGGTGATTGGACGCTGATGGTGTGGCAGGTGTTACTGATGACTCCGTGCAACGGATGGAGCAGGATGGGAGCTGAACAGAAGGCTTTCTTCAGCTGTTTGAAGGCTTGAATATCGGCTGGGTTCCAGGACAGAGACTTGGGCCGGCTTTTGAGGAGAGAGCTAAGTGGTGAACTGATAAGACTGTATTGATGAATGAAACGACAATAGAAGTTTGCGAATCCTAAGAATCTCTGAAGGTCCTTGACGGTGACCAGTTCATGATGGTGTCCACCTTCATCTGGTCCATTTGGATCCCTTGTGGGCTGATGACGTAGCCGAGGAAGTGAACAGTGGTACGGTGGAATTCAGACTTTTCCAACTTTAAGAACAACTGATGATCTCTGAGTTTTTTTAGGACTTGTCGGACGTTGTGACTGTGTTCGGCCAAGCTCTTGGAGAAGATTAAGATGTCATCAATATAAACGATTGCAAATTGCTGCAGAAACTCACGGAACACTTTATTCATGAAGGCTTGGAAAACTGATGGAGAATTGGACAGCCCATAAGGCATAACGAGATATTCATAGTGCCTGGATGGAGTGATGAAAGCAGTTTTCCACTCGTCGCCCCTTCGGATGCGTACGAGATTGTAGGCACTTCAGAGATCCAGTTTGCTGAAGATTTGAGCTCCACATAACTGTTCCAGAGCAGCTGGGACTAGAGGAAGGGGATAGCAGGATAATTTGACTGTTTGTTCGTTGAGTGCACGATAGTCAATGCACGGCCGCAAGCCTCCGTCCTTTTTACTTACGAAGAAGAAGCTGGATGCTGCAGAGGAAGTGGATGGTCGAATGAACCGTTATTGTAAGGCTTCCGTGATGTACTCATCCATGGCCTTCTGCTCCGGGAAGGACAGTGGATAGACTCGGCCCTTGGATGGTGTGGCTCCAGGCAGCAGGTCAATGGCGCAGTCCCATGGCCAATGAGGTGGTAACTGTGCCGCTCGTTGTTTGCTGAACACATCCTGGGACGCCCGGTACTCAAGGGGAATCTTCGAGTGTATGTGGAGATTAGAGGAAGAGTGGAAATCATCAGGAGCAGGTTTTTGACAACAGGTCTTGGTAACAGGTAACAGACAAAATGAGAAGCAGGATTCACTCCATTGCGTAATCTCCCCAGTGGTCCAGTCGACTTGCGGTGAGTGTCCTGACATCCACGGGCGTCCCAGGATGATGTCCGTTGTGGACCCTTCCAGCACCAGAAACGAAATCTCCTCCTGATAATGACATCCGATGCGAAGTGTGACTATTTGTGACAGACTTGACCACGGCCCAGTGGCTTACCCAAGATGGTGTGGATCTCTAACTTCTTCGTGATCCTTCTCCTCGGGAGACAGAGCTTCTTGAGGAGTTGATGGGAGATGAAGTTCCCAGAGGAGCCAGTGTCAATGAGGGCATACGCTGGAACATAGTGGGAACGGGTCACAATCATAACTGGAGTACGTGATAATGGAGAGATCATAGGAGGGATCTGATCAAAGATCTCTTTTATTTTTCATATATAACAAACAAAAGATATACAATTCACACATGAAATAGTCAAGTCTAGTTCCTGTCCATACAAACAAACCAACCAACTCCCCAGTACCCCCCACCCACAGGTACTGGACCCCCAGCAAATTTCCATACATTCCGACATATTCAAATATGAGTCTGCAGATTCATACATATATAATTAATATATCTATGTAAATAAAGGAAAAAAACAACAACATAAATAATAATAATAATAATAATAAATATAGCTGCGAGCAGCGATTGCGGGCCCAAGCCGGTGGCACCGCCACCCTGGTGCCTTTAGTTACACTAAAGGCACCGCGGTGGCGGTGACACCGGCTTGGGCCCTCCATCGCTGCTCGCAGCCATATTTATATATATATATATATATATATATATAAATGTAACAATATATATATATATATATATAAATGTAACAATATATATATATATATATATATATATTCCTACTTCCATAGGTATTCATTGAAAACGCTCGCTCTGCTCCGCACCATTATCAATGTCTGTGCAGACGAACATATTTTATATTTTATATATTTTATAACATGAGGCATGAAAATGCGCACTCTACGCTGACTTGCGTTACCGGTAGTGCAATTAGATTCATAGCAAGTTTGTACAAATCTGGGTTAGTGGGAGCAACACTTGCCCAGTACTTAAAAAAAAATACACTCACTCCTCTTAAGGCGTGCTTCTCTTATATATCCAAAACAGATGAGATGGAAACACGAGTGTTCCCTTTCGTAGTCACTCCGAGTTACGTCGGATGACGACGAATGGGGTTTCGCTTAGAAAGCCTATCATCTTCGAGAATATAAAACAAGCCAATGGCAATGAAATGGCATGGGTCTGCGGAATTTGCATAGCGTAACTCCGCCTTACCCTGGGGGTATATAAGGAAGTGCGCTAGCAACATGCAGATATGTTTTCGCTTCGGAGCCAAGTTGATTCTTCACTCCACAGCCAATACTGAGTTCATCTCTTCATTCTCATCGAGATGAGCCTCTCTCCAAGTGTTGGTGTGACAGCGAGTTCCAGCGAGTGCACATTCCCTGCTTATCTGTGCAGTGATTTGCCAGAGTTTGTGTGTTCATCTCCCTGGTCGCTTTGACACTTGCGGAGAAATCTCCTTTCACAAAAGAGCATTGCACGCGGCACGTCTTTTTAAAGACTCGCCCGTGCGCTTCTGGTTGCGGTCTATACATTTCTGACTCTGATGGGCACAATCGCTGTCTTGTGTGTCTGGGTGTCGAGCACGCTAAGGCAGCGTTTGTGGATGAGTCATGTTCCCACTGCGGGAACATGCCCATCGCACGGTTGCGGTCGAGACTCAATGACCTTCGTGGTAGAGTCCCCTCACCCGCACCCCGATCTACGAGCTCCATGAGAGCTGGTACTTCGGCTGGCGGCCAGGGTGACCTGAGGGTTACGGTGTGGAACAAAGCACTGACTATTCCACGCTCCACACCCCCCTCTAGCACTGTGCAACCTGTGAGTGTTCCGAATGAGCCTGCAGTACAGTCCACTGACTTGCCGCAGGTCTCATTCGGCGCTCCAGAGGAAGATTTGATGTCGATCGCTGCATCACAAGGTGGGCAGGAGTCCTTGGGAAGTGACGATTCGGCTGTGCTGCCACCCTCGGGTGTCCCAGCATTGCCCGAGTCTGATCCCGAGCTGATGGCCATGCTTTCCCGGGCAGCCGCGGCCATTGGACTAGAGTGGTCCCCGCCACCTGGTCCAGTGCGCTCGCGGTTGGACGATTGGTTTTTGGGTGCGGCCGCTGACCCCCGTCGGCGTCCAACCCCAATGCCTTTCTTCCCGGATGTGCATGAGGAGGTGCCGAGGTCCTGGAAGGCACCATTGTCTTCCCGTGATCGCTCGGCGACCTCCTCCCGATCAGGCGGCCGCCAAAGGGTACACTGGGGTTCCCCAGGTTGAACGCTCTGTTGCGATGCAGCTGTGTCCTCAGAGTGCTTCTTCCTGCGGCGACCCTAAGCACCCCTCCAAGGCCTGTAGGTTCTCCTCCACCCTCGTGGCGAAGGCCTATAGAGCTGCGGGGCGGGCGGCCTCCTCACTGCATGCCATGGCGACTCTGCAGGTCTACCAAGCCCAGATGTTACGTGACATGCACGAGGGGAGGACTGACCCAGCACTCTTTGATGAGTTGCGTGCCACCACCGGCACCTCTCCGGGCGACGAAGGTGACCGCACGCTCGCTGGGTCAGGTGATGTCCACTTGTGTGGTCCAGGAGCGACACCTGTGGCTCAACCTGGCCGATATGCGGGAGGCAGAGCGGACCCGGTTCCTCGACACCCCCATATCCCAGGATGGCCTCTTCGGCGGTGCAGTCGAGGACTTTGCCCAGCAGTTCTCGACTGCCCAGAAGCAGACTGAGGCTTTAAAACATGTCCTGCCCCGGCGGCCCGCTGCTTCGGCAGTGCAGTCGTCGGCACAGGTGCCTCAGCTTGTTCGCCGCCGAGGGCGCCCTCCTGCAGCTCCTGCCCCTCCCGATCGGCCCCAGCAGCCAGCTGCTTCCGGACCGCGTCGTGGAGGAAGCCGCAGAAAGGCGCCACAGCCCTCTCCCGCCCCGCGCCCTGCTAAACGCCAGGCTAAGCGGCGCTCCTGAGACGGGCTGCTCAGAGATGGCTTTGAGTGGAGGGCCGGGGGAGAATCCTTGGTTGTCCCACTCCCGCTGCTCATCTCACGACGGTCTCCTCCCCGCTTCAGGGGAGTTCGGTTCACTATGGTCGGTGGCAATGCCCCTGTCCTGAGAGCGGAGGTCGCCACTCTACTGGCGAAGGGTGCGATCGAGATTGTCCCTCCAGCCGAAATGAAGTCCGGCTTCTACAGCCCCTACTTCATTGTACCGAAGAAATCCGGTGGATTACGACCTATCCTGGACCTGCGCGTCTTGAACCGCTCCCTTTACAGGCTGGTAATATTGGTTGCCCTGTATTGGCACAACCGCACCTGGTTCCCAGAACTAGTACTCCTCGCGACAGCACCTCCCTGGCCAATTCCTCTGAGGAAGGACCTGCTTTCTCAGGGACGGGGCACCTTATGGCACCCTCGTCCCGATCTTTGGAACCTCCACGTGTGGCTCCTGGACGGGACGAGGTAGGTTTGAGTACCCTACCACCAGCGGTGGTGGCTACCATCACTTCCGCTAGAGCATCGTCCACGAGACATGCCTATGCGTTGAAGTGGAACCTCTTCGTCAACTGGTGTTCTTCTAAACATCTAGAACCCACGAAATGCCCCATCAGTGTCGTGCTTTCTCCCTCCACCCTGAAAGTGTATGTTGCCGCCATTGCCGCACATCACAACGCAGTTGATGGTAAGTCCTTGGGAAAGCACGACCTGATCGTCAGGTTCCTGAGGGGAGCGAGGAGATCCTCCTCGTCCTCCCCTCGTACCCTCTTGGGACCTCTCAGTGGTTTTAACTGCCCTGCAGAGTGCTCCCTTTGAGCCTCTGCAATCAGTGGAGCTTAAGTTCCTGTCAATGAAGACAGCGCTCCTGGTTGCTCTGGCATCCATCAAGAGGGTAGGGGAACTGCAGGCATTTTCGGTTGATGAAGCGTGCCTGGAATTCGGACCGGCTAACTCTCACGTGATCCTGAGACCCCGGCCTGGATATGTGCCCAAGGTTCCCACCACACCCTTTCGAGACCAGGTGGTGAACCTGCAAGCGCTGCCCATGGAGGAGGCAGACCCAGCCTTGGCACTGCTCTGTCCAGTACGCGCCCTCCGTGCTTACATTGACAGAACGCAGTGTTTCAGGACCTCAGACCAGCTCTTTGTCTGTCATGGTGGGAAGCTGAAGGGAAAGGCTCTCTCCAAGCAAAGGTTGTCTCACTGGATAGTGGACGTCATTGCTTTGGCTTACCAGCAGCAAGGTCGACCATGCCCCCTTGGTGTGACGGCCCACTCCACTCGGAGTGTGGCATCCTCTTGGGCTCTGGCGCATGGTGCCTCGCTAACAGACATCTGCAGAGCTGCAGCCTGGGCGACACCTAACACTTACGCGAGATTCTACAATCTCCGAGTGGAGCCAGTTTCTTCTCATGTACTCGCTTCAACTAGCCGGTACTAGAATCTGCTCAGGTGTCTTTGCTTGCTCGCCATTCCTCTCCACGGACGGGATACGTGCAATATTCTCCTCAGGTGAGCCTAATAAGCCCTGAGTCTCCTCCAGCACTGACAACGTCAATGCCAGACTTATGCCACCAGCAGCTTTCGCGCTTGACTAGGTGCCTCCATGTGCATGGTTCCCCCTCTGGGCGACCCCCACATGTGTATTCCACTGTAAGCCTCTCTGAGCATGTGTCTTTCCCTTGGCAAGCCACCTTGCCAAGCCACCCAGTGATTCTCCATATGCAGCCCTTCGCGGTCATATGTGTATTCCAAGTCCCCCCCTTCGGGCTGGGCATAATTGCATATTTCTACTGAGATATGCTTCCCAGTGTACCTTGGTATTCCTGTGTTAAGTAGGAGTCCTTCGTCCGTGCCAGTCTCACGACAGGGAGCTCAGACTTACGCAGGGCACTGGAAGACAGTCGAGAGGTGGCGTGATTACACTGGGAACCCCATCCGTCGTCATCCGACGTAACTCGGAGTGACAACGAAAGGGAACGTCTCGGTTACGTATGTAACCCTCGTTCCCTGAGTAGGGAATGGAGACGTTACGTCTCCCTGCCACTTCTGCTGTACCGCTGGAACGCCTGAGTTCAGTCTCGGCTCCTCAGCGAAGACATATCTGCATGTTGCTAGCGCACTTCCTTATATACCCCCAGGGTAGGGCAGACTCATGCTATGCAAATTCCGTAGCCCCATGGCATTTCATTGCCATTGGCTCGTTTTATATACTCGAAGATGATAGGCTTTCTAAGCGAAACCCCATTTGTCGTCATCCGACGTAACGTCTCCGTTCCCTACTCAGGGAACGAGGGTTACATACGTAACCGAGACGTTTTTTACTGTTGTGCTTTCTTTTACTTTTGCCATCAACAGCTGTTCTATCTCGTTGTCATCGTCGGATGACTGGGATGGAGTGTGTTGTGTAGTTGCTTTGCTGCCGGATAAAGTCTGAATGGCTTCCCAGGCACGACATAAGTGAATTTTTGCGCTTTCGGATTGAAGATCGCTGAGAAAAAGTCTGTATCTAGGATCGAGAAATAAAGCAGCCACAAAGGTGTCATTCTCAAACAGAGCTGTTTGTCGTGATTTGAGACACTGAACTAGGCGTTTTGCAAAGGGATCTCTGTCAATTCTGTCAGTGCACAGTACACACTGAAGCCAAACACCATAGAAGTCCCCTGCTGTGAGCTGGTCCGACTGGTTTCAGTGCACTCACCAAGTTGGATATTGTCTCCCATTCATTCTCACCTAAATGTAGTCCTTTAATATTTGGTGACATGTCCTCGCAAAAATTCTGGAGCTCTAAAAGCCACTCCAGCATATCGTGTGTTGAATGCCAGCGTGTTGGGCAGTCAACAATGGCCCTTTTGTGTCCCATTTTTTTAAGAAGAGTGACAACATTCTGGGTGCGCAACTTTTTTGCAACACGTCTTGCTTTAGAAATCGAATTGGATGACCGTTGCTCTTTTAATGCGTCGTCAACTGCTAACTGCAGGGTATGAGCCGAGCACCTCACACTGCACAACACATGTCCTGACATCACCGATTCAAGTTCAATTACGACATCCGGTGTTTCGCCTTGGATTGCATCTATCTCATCCTCATCCATTCCTGCACCCAAGGGATCAGTTTCATTCGCTTCATTAGATGGGATGCCCTCTTGCATATCGGATAGTAAAGACACTGCCTTTAACATGTTAGCGCCGTTATCTGACTTTACAGAGAAAACTTGCTGTATTTCAACATTATATTCGTGCAAAACATCCTCCACAACGGATGAAATGTATGCGGCTGTGTGTCGTTCAGTTAGCTCCCTTACGGCCAAAGTGCGCAACACAATTTTTTCTCTGTCAGTGTAATGTACATTTACGCCAAGAACAGATCGGTCGCTGCATGTGGCTGAATCTATTTTAAGCATTACTAGCCTTCCCTTTAACTCATTCTTGAGCTTTTCCCTTCTCACCTGAGCAACACTTGACACCATATCACGGATATTTGAGGAGTTGATAGTGAAATCATATCCTATAGTTGTAATGGGTCGATAATTTTTCTTAAGCCAGTGTCTTCCATCAATGTAAATGGTCTCCCGTTGACAGTTACTAGCTCTATGCACGAATCTTTTAGAACATCAGGATTCAGTTGAACATGTAGGCCTGTTGTCTTTGGCTTTTTAACTATGACCGAATCCAGAGTTGTTTGTCCATCTGCTGTAGATGCTGGTCTTTTATTGCTGGTTGAATCAGCATACTCTGCTGGATGTTTACGTTGAATGTGCCTCTGCAAGTTACCTACGTGATTCCCGGTTACTTCTGCCCCGCATCCTTCAATATTGCAGACAGACTTGTTAGACGACTTGTCATATGAGAAATAATGACGAAAAGGATTTTCTTGGTGGCGACCCATCTAAAAAAGTAATTGACAGTGGTATAAGCTAGGCTATTATATGGGCCTAGGACTTTTTTACGTTCTGAAAAATAGCTCACTCACATTAATTACAGAAGAGAAACAAAACAAAAAATAGTTAGCATAACTTTGTATAGCTATCTTCACGTTTCTAAGCATGTTTTAACTTTAACATACTTCTGAACATTGGATAGGTAGCCTACTGTGGGTTATTTAAGACCAATCTTATCATGCCGAAGAGATTGTCTGCCGATGACTGCTGCGCGGGCATTTCACTCACGCTTAATGCATCAACGTCACATGCTGAAAGCTTCATGATTGGTCAATGGCAAATTAAAATATTAAAGAGAACGATAAAATAACGTTATTAACCAGTTAATAGTCATTTTAAATAAACGTTTCTGTTCAGAACGATTAAAATAGATTTTGTTTTCGTTTTTATTCCTGTTAAAATTTCGTTTGTTTCCAGTTTTTGTTTTCGTTCCTTGAACCGGTTCAGAGCCCCCGTTAAATTACATGTTTGTTTCACTGGATAATGGTGAAAGTGTTATTTTAATTCTGCTTGACCTTAGTGCAGCGTTTGATATGGTGGACCATGAGATTTTAATTAATCGCTTAGAACATTGGGTTGGCCTAAAAGGTAATGTTCTCAAATGGTTTAAATCTTATCTCACATACAGATTTTTTTCTGTTAGTTTTGGGGGCTGTGATTCTTCTAGATTACATCTTCCTTGGGGAGTCCCACAAGGATCTATTCTTGCTCCAATTCTTTTTTCCCTTTATATTGCTACCATTGGGGGCTATTTTTCGGAAACATAAAGTGTCATTCCACTGTTACGCTGATGATACGCAGATTTACTTGCCCGTGAGAGAGTTTAATTCAAATTCACTTGACACTTTATTAGCATGCTTACACGATGTTAATATTCATGTTACGACAGTAAATATGATAAATAATTAGTTAAAAACATGGATTAAAGTAGGGCTGGGCGATAAAAACGATAACGATATGTCTCGCGATAGACATGTAATCAATATCAGATAAAACGTTCAATCTTTTTTCTTCGTCGGAAGAAACCAGAGGTTGCGAAGCAAGTTTGGTTGCATGAACAAAGACACTTACTCTCTGGTAACCTAGCAACGTAGGGAGTGACACGCTAACAGCCAATCATGTAACAGTTTGGTTGCGCCATATCGTTGTCTCGTGTTGGATTCTTCAGTAACAGAACCGGCTCTGAATCTGAAAAAAACTAATCTGAAAAAAAAAAGAAGGCTGAGGTGAACTACCTACCCCCTCATGCCCAATGTGAAACTACTGCAAGTTTGGAAAAAGAGAGAGTGGAGCTCCTAAGTGAAATGATGAAAAGGGACAACTCCAATGTGGTAGCTCAGAAAATGGCCAAGACGTTCAGCCTTCGTCGGGAGGAAATAGTGAAAGAGGTCCCTGCCATCAGTGACTGCATGAAGCGCTGGCCTGCACTCTTTACTGAAGCACAGGTGAGATTATAATATGTTTATTAAACCATTATTTTTGTACTATGGATTGATACAATGTGGATACATGTACACTAATTGAAAATAAATCAATGTAAAAATACAGATATAGCCTTTTTCATTTCCAAAATGTACTTGTTTTTTTCACATTTAAATATTTATTTCTGCATTTATTTATTTTTTTATTTATACTTATGTCATGTTTGGTCCTTCATACTGGTGTGCCCTGTAGATAAGTGAAGAATTCAAGAGGATAACAACAGTTAGCCTTGAATCAATCTTTCTGGCCAAGCTTGACCAATGCACCCCGAAATTGATGGCCTTGACCCAATCAAAAGGAGGAGCTGCAGGCCTGAAGATAAGGCACATTAAGGACATGCTTCTTGAGGTAACGACTAACTTTATTATGAATAGACCTTTATTTTATATATATGTTTCAGCCTCACTGTTTCATGTCAATTGTCAAAATGGCTGCTATGAACAAGGTCAATTGCATATTTGCAGAATTTGCACAATTGCAGGCAGATTCAGGATTGAATGGGAGAAGAATAGGTTGCACATATGGGTGCGCCGATCAAAACGTATAAAACAAAGCCCGACCAAATTACACACATCTATAGACGAGACTTGTGGCTACATTTTGACGTTTGAAGTATGCAGGAATAATGTATATATTTTGAAAAGCCTGAAAAATTGTATAATAATAAAAGGAAACGATAAGATTCGATACAATAACAATAGGGTCCTCGCCCTTTTGCCTTTTGGCTCGGTCCCTAACTAACACTCTTTTTTTTTTCTTTTTTTTTTAATTGTCATGGTTTGGGTTACACTTGCATCTGATTTTTGTTGAACACCTGATCTATTTTTTCCATGAATCAGGACAGAGAAATTGCCATTCGCTGCATAGTCTATCTTGGAGAGAAGGAGGAGGACCTTTTCAAACGGTACCGCTCAAAGTAATTGAGTATACTTTTAATTTTTACTTTTGTTTGAACTGCATGTCTCTGTAGCCTTCACACGTGGAGATATATTGTAAAATACACACTGATGTCTATGGAAGAGGTAATAATAATCCTTTCCATTATAATTCGACACGTTTTATCAGATACACATTGTGTAAGTAATTTTAAAGTTTACTCTATTCTTCTCCCAGTTCACCATCCACTTACTTTTAAGTATTTCGGGAGAAGTGGATGAATTCATGTGTTGTAAATCCAACAGATCCGATTCTCTGAACTGCGTCTGCGGCACAAACTAAGATGGCGGCGCCCATCGCGCATCTAACTAACGCGATCGTTATAAAGGTGTTTAAACAACAATATACTTCCACTTGCATGTATATGACAATCGGAATATCAGATATTTCATGCCATAGCTAACACATTTGTGAATATTCTGAATAAAAAAGGAAAAATTACATAAAAGCAGATCATCATTCATTCAGTGCTGTTGCTGCTGCGGTGTGTCACGTGACAAGCAATGACGCATCACCATGGAAACCATAAATCCCCCCCTCTCCCCTCTCACAATAGAAAGCCTAAGTCCCTTCCCTTCCGGTTGACCACCATGGGACCTTAAAGGGATAGTTCACTTTGAAATAAAATTTTGGTATGTTCAGAGCTCTGAGAACTCTGAGAGCGCGGGCGGGTATAGATATATACAATAGATGTCGCCTTGGCTACGGTTTCGCAGTAGCCAAGGCGACTTCTAGTGTATATATCTATACCCGCCCGCGTTCTCAGATCACTTGGACGTGGCTGAGTTCAAGAGGTAAAAACGATATAAAAACTGTTCGTTTTCTCACACAAACCGCTCGTTTCGTGTCTTAGGCCATCAATGTGTACTTACGATGGGGAATTGTTTAATTTGGACGACGGGGAATTGTTTTAATTTGGACTCTGTGCATGCTGTTTGAGACAAGTGACCATCGACCTGCATTATATGACTGACAGACAAGAACAGTTTGACCTAAAAATATCAAAATTGAAACTACTGCGGAAAAAAAGACACCTACATCTTGGATGCCCTTGAGGTAAGCTAAAACATACCAACATTTAATTTCAAAGTGAACTATCCCTTTAATTCGGAAAAATATTGTATGGTAGTCAATGGCGAGACAACAAATATTTTGATCTCGTTTGAATTGTGCCCTGAATTACACATATGATGTTTGTCAATTTAAAAGATACATTTTAAAGTCAAGAAAGTCGCAGTTTGATGTAAAACTGTTGAGGTATAAGACTGTGAAAATGCGTAATTACAAAGACTACAAACCCAAAAGGCGCACATGTGACATCATACCTTTTCTCTCAATGAATGAATATAACTTTGCTGAAGCTAACGTCTGTCATTTTTTCTATAGTCTTTCGTTATAATCGTAACGTTACGCCATCATGCCTGAGTGTTTTGTACCAGACTGCACATATACGAGCAACGGATGGTGACGTACATAGTGCGAGACGAGAGATGTAGTTCATTGAGCGATTTTCACATAAAACTAACTGTTACTCTTCTGTTTTATGACAAACTGCGACTTTCTTGACTTTCATAATTATCTTTTAAATTGACAAACATCATATGTGTAGTTCAGGGCACAGTTCAGACGGAATAAAAAGATAAGTTGTCTCTCGCCATTGACTACCATACATATTTTTTCCGAAATAAGGTTCCATGAGCCGGAAGCGGAGGGACTTAGGCTCTCTATATAGTTCCCACTTCCCTGATCTCAAGTATGGTATTTTCTAGAGCGGACTTGATTGACCTTGCTTGAGGGAGAAGCTCACATCACACACACACACACACACACACACACACACACACACACACACACACACACACACAAACGTTCTTTTGTTTCTGTGATAGTATGAATACCTACTGAGTGAAGTCTAAATCAGTGAAAGTTATCAGTATAGTAAAGGATGACCTTTACTATGTTCTCTGAAGGTGTTAGTGTATTTTGAACTTTATATGCAGTGCCTTCTTTTGCTGGATATTTTTCCTGGAGTTAGTCAGGAGTATGAGCAGTCTGATATTGATGAGAGGAGAGATGATGATGTGAGTACTGCCAAAGTTGATTCAAAAGAAGCTTTGCACATTTGATGTTGAAATTAGTGCCTTGAATGTACAGCCACCTGTCATTTGTTTTTGATCATTTTCATGTGTACAAGTCAAAGGATGGTGATTCATGCAAAGGGTTTTACTTAATTTTATAACACTGTTCCTCCTCATAAAGCTTCTGGGTACATGTTTTGTGTCTTAGGAAAATGTAGCCTACAAATGCTGCTGTTTGCACTTTTAAGGATTTAGTGCTACTGTTAATTAAAAAAAATGGTTCTAATTAATATGAATATTACTGTCTGAATTTCTGTTCTTTTTGAGCACCCTTAGCTGCTGTCCGGTTGCCAGGCTTTGACACCCCCCTCATGCCTCTAAATAAACCTAACAACCTTTCAGAATGTGTTTGTCATCTTCTTGCTGTTTTCCCTCAGGCACCCTCAAACAAACAAACACACACACCATCCTTATCTTCCTCAGATTGTGTTGTAATCATTTGATTTGAACTGCTTCTTGCTTCACAAAGACTGTAGATACAACTAATTTCGGGGGGATTCCTGCTGAGCTTGGCTAAAGAATTGTTCTCAAGGTCATGACAGTAGAGCAGACACAGCACATGGTAAGCCTGACACCGTGTCCTAACTACACGCGACGCGATACAATTCCAGCGACAGGCAGTGTGTGGCAACGCGACTGTGAGACGCCACAACGTCAATCAAAAATCACAGCCAATCAGAACAGCGTGTGGGTGGAGTCTCTCTGTGAAAGCGCACTGCTGGCCCGCACTCGCATTGACATAATCAAATCAAGAAATAACATTATTAAAAATAATGCGTTTTGCTGGATTTTCTTCACATTGTAGCACAATAAACTTAAATTCCTCCGTCATTTATGGTCATACAGAAAAAAGAAATATAAAAAAAGAATCTGTGATATTTCTACTTTTGTAGGCTATGTGTCCACTTACAATCAAATCAAAACATTGTGCTTTTGTAAAATAAAGAAAATAAACAGGGTGTGCGTTCTGCCTCTCTGTCGCGGTGAACTTTTTTTTCTTGAGCACGTCTATAAACTGAAACAAAACTCAGCGAATACTTGTCACACATTTATGAGCCAAATACCTTTATAAACATTTAAAGGGGGGGTGAAATGCTATTTCATACATACTGAGTTTTTTAGGCAAGGCAAGGCAAGTTTATTTATATAGCACATTTCATACACAATGGCAATTCAAAGTGCTTTACATAGAAGAAATTAAAATAATGAAAGGAAATAAGAATAATTAAAACAGTTTAGAAAAATAAAATAAAATACAGTACTTTTAAAAAATAAAAAAGAATATTTATTATAGATCTTTCTTTCAAAGGATTCCCTTAAGACTTAAATCTTTCAACCTTCTTTTAACCTTCAATCTTCTTACGACTTCCATCTATCAACTTTCCTTTAACTTTCTTTTCTCCCTCATTTACTCACACGTTCTTTCCACTTTCTTTAGCACTTTAGCACTGCGTTCACATTCTTTCTCAGACGAAAACTTTAATATCGTCATTTAAATACTGTTCTACTTTCAAACCCACATTAATCACTTTCACATTATCACCTTCTGAGTGGGCATTTACAGTTTCGGGCTAAATGCCCTGCTGACATAGGAGAAATTAAAATAATTAAAAGAAATAAGAATAATTAAAACAGTTTAGAAAAATAGTGTAAAATACAGTACAGTACAAACAGTCGGACGAACAGCGGCACAGTGCTCATTCAGTAAATGCACAGCTAAACAGACGTGTTTTGAGTCTGGATTTGAATGTGACCACTGTAGGAGCACATCTGATCTCTTCTGGAAGCTGGTTCCAGCTGCGGCTGGCATAGTAGCTAAAAGCAGACTCGCCATGTTTAGAGTGAACCCTTGGTATTTCTAGCTGATATGATCCTAATGATCTGAGTGATCTGTTGGGTTTATATTCAGTGAGCATATCTGCAATGTATTGAGGTCCTAGGCCATTGAATGATTTATATACCAGTAATAATACTTTAAAATCAATCCTAAATCTAACTGGGAGCCAGTGTAAAGACCTGAGGACTGGTGTGATATGTTCATATTTTCTGGTTCTGCTCAGAATCCTAGCGGCAGCGTTCTGTATGAGCTGCAACTGTCTTATGGTCTTTTTGGGAAGGCCAGTGAGGAGTCCATTACAATAATCCACCCTGCTGGTGATGAAAGCATGCACAAGTTTCTCTAAGTCTTGTCTGGAAACAAAGCATCTAATTCTTGCAATATTTTTCAGATGATAGTATGCTGATTTAGTTATTGCTTTGACATGACTACTGAAACTAAGGTCTGACTCTAGTGTCACACCAAGATTCCTGACTTGATGTTTAGTTGTTTGACCCCTAGAGTGAAGGTATGCGTTCACTTTGAGAACTTCATCTTTGTTTCCAAACGCAATAACTTCAGTTTTGTCTTTGTTTAATTGAAGAAAGTTTTGACACATCCAACTGTTGACTTCGTCAATGCATCGGCACAGGGAGTCAATGGGGCTGTAATCGTTAGGCGATAGGGCTAAGTACAGCTGTGTGTCGTCTGCATAGCTGTGGTAAGCAATTTGGTTATTTCTCATTATTTGGCTCATTGGGAGCATATACAGGTTGAACAGGAGTGGCGCAAGAATTGAGCCTTGAGGGACTCCGCATGTCATGGATGTCCACTCAGACTTATGGTCTCCTATACTCACATAATAACCTCTCCCATCTAAGTATGACCTGAACCATTTTAGGACTATCCCAGAAAGCCCCACCCAGTTTTCCAGCCTGTCAAGAAGTATGTTATGATCGACAGTGTCAAATGCAGCACTGAGGTCGAGTAGTACCAGCACTGATAATTTGCCTGAATCAGTATTTAAGCGAATATCGTTTATTATCTTTATGAGCGCTGTCTCTGTGCTGTGGTGCGGTCGGAAACCAGATTGAAAGTTGTCAAAGTATCCATTCGAGCTTAAGAATTTGTTCAGCTGATTGAAGACAACTTTTTCAATGATCTTGCCTATGAAAGGAAGATTTGAGATCGGTCTATAGTTGCTTAATATGGTCTTATCCAGATTGCTCTTTTTCAGGAGGGGCTTGACAACTGCAGTTTTCAGGGAGTTTGGAAAACTCCCAGAGAGAAGTGAGGCATTTACCACTTCTAGAAGATCTGCTTCTAAACTGTTTAGCACAATTTTGAAGAAAGATGTGGGAAGTGTGTCAAGGGCGCATGTTGATGTTTTAAGGTGCTGTACGGTTTCTTCCAAAATTTTGCCATCAATTTCTTTGAAGTCAGACATAGTAGCTACTTTCTCAGGTGGTCTGATCTGTCTGACCCCAGTGCAACTCAAGGATGTGCTGATCACCTTTCTGATATTATTGATTTTCTCAGAGAAGAAAGAAGCAAACTCACTGCACTTGCTGTTTGAGAGCATTTCACTAGGAATCTGGCTTGGGGGGTTTGTCAGTCTCTCTACAGTAGCAAAAAGAGTGCGTGTGTTGTTTAAATTGCTGTTTATAATATTTGAGAAGAAAGTCTGTCTAGCTTTGCCTAGTTCCATATTGAAAGCATGCAGGCTGTCTTTGTAGATGTTATAATGGACTACAAGTTTTGTCTTCCGCCACATGCGCTCTGCTTTTCTGCATTGTCTTTTCATATGTTGCACTGCTGTTGAGTTTCTCCAAGGTGCTTTTTGTCTGCCACTCTTCTTCCTGACTTTAACAGGAGCAATATCATCAATTATATTTTTTACTTTTGAGTTAAAAGAATCAAGGAGAAAATCAACAGAGTCAGCAGATATGCTTGGTGTTAAGGATATAGCCTTCATAAATAGTACACTAGTGTTCTCATTTAAGCATCTCTTCTTGACAGACACAGATCTAGCTTCAGTGGCAGGAGAGATCAATATATCAAAGAAAATACAGAAATGATCAGACAGTGCTACATCCTTAATAAAAATCGATGAAATGTTTAGACCCTTACTGATAAGTAAATCTAGAGTGTGTCCATGATTGTGTGTGGGTCCATGTACATGCTGAGTCAGATCAAAAGTTTTTAAAACAGTTTTGATTTCTTTGGCCATATTGTTTTCTGCATTATCTATGTGAATGTTAAAATCTCCAGCAATGCCAAAACAGTCAAACTCTGAGGTAATTGTTGATAACAGTTCTGTAAAGTCCTCAGCAAAGGCTGGAGAATATTTTGGAGGCCTGTAAATAATGATAAGTAAAATGCGAGGAGCACCTTTTAACACAGTACCCAGATATTCGAAAGACGGGTAATTCCCAAATGATATTTGCTTACATTGATAGATATCTTTAAAAAGAGCAGCTAGACCCCCACCTCTCTTAACAGCTCTGCAGACACTCATAAAAGTAAAGTTAGGAGGGCATGTTTCATTGAGGATTGTTGCACTGCAGTTGTCTTCTAGCCAGGTTTCAGTTAGAAACATAAAGTCCAGGTTGTTTGTGGTTATTAAGTCGTTGACTAGAAGTGATTTATTTTTAAGTGAGCGAATGTTTAAAAGTGCTAACTTAACAGTCTTACTTTTTGTCCCCACAGCAATCTTAGTTTGACATGTAGTAGGCACCAGATTAGTTGGGTTTGCTGTACGGCTATTGAAGGCCTTAGACTTTCTATCTTGTAATAGAACAGCAATAGAGAAAGATACAGGCACACTGGGTTCCCGCTTGTTCTGTAAACATTTGAGAAAGTTACTGTTATCATAACAGGAACCCAAAACACATCACTGAGAGCTGGTATCAGTTGTTTTTGGTTCACCTCGAGCAGATGGAGGAGGGTGTGGGCCCTGGCGTTTTGGCCGAAGAGGCCGAAGAGCTCTCACAGGAGGAGGGGGCGGGCGAGCTCGGCGCGCAGGCTTCGGTGTTTGAGGTGCCTGACGATTTTTGGTTGGTATCTGGGGGCTTGCAGCAAAAGAGTGGGATAGTCTGGTTCCAGCATGCACTAGTTGTTCCATTTTCTGTGAGAAGCACAGGAGTGGAGTCGCTGGCGAGAGTGAGAAAGTATCTGGTGAAAGGGGCTGTTGCTCAGGTGTTATAGGAGGCTGTGATATGCTGTCCTGGCTTCCCTGGCTGTTTTCCAGGAAGTCGTCCTTGGGTGCTGAATCTTGGAGCAGTTCTAATATGTCTGTCTGTGGTGAGCTCTGTGGGCATGGCTCAGCTGAGATTGTGTCCGTGAGCAGAGGTTGTTGTGGCTCAGTGGTGTTATCATTGTCCTTGTGTGATATGTCAACCGCATGTCCATCTTGTTGCTGAAGTGAAGTCCCGTGTTCATTCATACTGTTTCCAGGTGTGTGTGTGTCGTTCAGATTGACACACACTGCAGAAGGATGATTGAGGGAGAAGTCGATATTGTCCTTTAACACTCTTGAACCAAGTTTGTTTGGGTGATGGCCATCCCGATGAAATAGTTGTCTCTGACTCCAGAAAAGATTGAAGTTGTCAATGAAGTTTACTCCTTTTATATTGCAGGTTTTTTGCAGCCATGTATTAATCCCAAGCAGCCGTGAAAACCTGTTTGTTCCTCTTGCTGGGAGTGGTCCACTGATGAATGTTTGAACTTTCAGTCTTTTAAGTGTTTCAAAAAGTTCATTGAAATCCTTCTTAAGGAGTTCTGACTGCTCTTTATGAATATCATTCTTCCCCACATGAATTATGAGTCGATTTGCAGTCTTATGTTTCATTAGAATGTTCTGAAGTTCCCTGTTTATATCAGAAATTGTTGCTTGTGGAAGGCAGCATGTAGTTGTATCCCTGCTGCTAATGTTTCTGATTATGGAGTCCCCCACTATCAGAGTCCTGGGCTCGGCTGTGCTCTGAGCTGAGTGCCGCTGTCTGCTCGACCTTGAGCGCCAGTTAGCATCAGTGTTAGCTACTGGCCTATTCAGTCTGTGTTCGATCACATTCATCACGTTTGGGGATTCCTCATTTACATTCATTAGTACTTCAAATCTGTTCTCAAGATGTATAGGTGTTGGTGGGAGACCAGTGTTTGCCATCCTTGTCAGAGCTGTATCTGGGGTAGAGGATGCTACTGCGGTAATATGTGGGGCTCGTGACAATCTGATGTCTCGAGTGCCTTTGGGTCTCGCTCCCTGTTTGTGCCATCGATTTGTAAGTCGATCGGCTTGTTTCTCTACCTGTCGAGGAGCACTAGTTTCATGGGACTCACCGGCTATATGCTGAGGGTGTCCATGACGAAGCTCTGTTGTGTGTTCCGTCTGGTTTGGTGGTCCCGTAAATAACTTTGTTTCAAGAACTGCAATCCTTTGTAAAAGTCTGTGGCAGTTAGTGCAGCAAGTAGATTCCAGAAGAGGCATTTTCTCTCTTATCCTTGTAGGCAGTTGTGTTTTCCTTTCCCCGGAATGTAAGCTGGTCGGGTAGAAGAATTCTGCGTTTTTGTGATAATCCAAACTTTGTCGTTTGAGCACTGTGCTGATTTGCTGAAGTTAAAATTAGGTGATAAAAGGAGCTAAAATATAAAAATATAGAAGATAAAATATAAAAGCGATAGAGCAAAGCGCGGAGCAGTAAGCAAGAGCGTCCGAACGGTAGCTGAGCTGAGCAGGAATTTTACACTGTTAAAGAGTTGGATTCCCATGCTAAACATGGACAAAGTTTCAAAAATTAAATTGTACGTTTGAAGGAGTATTTCTGTGCCAAAAATTGTCCTTCCGGTTTGTCACAAGTTTCGGAAAGTTTTTTTCGAGTATGGGTCTGTGTCACGTAAGATGGGGCGGAATTTCCTTATATGGGTCCTAAGGGCACTTCTGCCAGAAGAACCGCGGGCGCGCGCGCACTCGTAGACCAGAGCAAGAGAGCGAAAGCAGTTCGCCATCAAACCGCTCTGCTCGGCTTTTGGAAGTCAATGTCACCAAAGAAGTGTGTTTTTGGTTGCCAGGGCAAGACAACCCTGCACATATTCCCAAAGAACCCAGCGTATGGAGTTGGCAAGGGACCAGTGGATGGAGTTTGTTTTTTCAGAGCATCATCAACGGAGCTGTGTAAGACTTTGTTCCCTGCATTTCGACGATAATTGTTTTATAAACAAAGCCCAGATCGACGGATTTGCAGATCGTCTAAGGATCGAGCAGTTGCAATGATAAAGGTTCGCGGTCGTGATTGGAACCGGGCGGTGAGTAAAACTGGTAAAACTGCTTCAAATGTCTCTGTGTTGTTAGTGTGGCGCGTTAGCACACAGCTTTAGCTTCGCCCGCCCCCAGCCGCTCGTTTCTTTCCGGAAAGACTCGGTACAGCCTATCTTTCTTTTATAAATATAATAAAACTAAATACTTTTTGGAGATATGAAGAATGCAATACTACTCTATAGGTACTCAAGATTAACAGGAGATTGAGTGAAAATGAGCATTTCACCCCCCCTTTAAGTGTGTACTTTTAAATGATCGGATTCAAAACGAAAACAAATATTCTCTGTTTAAGTAATTTGTATAAATCCAACAAGATGTCCAGCTTCTCAAACGCTTGCTCATTATTTTTAATTTGGCCACATCCACTTGCGCAAAAGAGATTCACATGCAAATCTCCACATGGAACGCGATCGCGCTCATTACCTCAACAACAAAACACCAAAACACTTCACAAGTCTCTGCTTTTAGATGCGCCTGAGCTTACATTGGATTTACCTCAGAAGAAGAAGAACGCGATTTGAAGACAAGAAAGATGTAAGGTAAGAAATTCTTACATATTAGTTTGTTATTGTTGCATAAATTTCACATTGCAGTTGAACTGTTGCTAGATATATGGTGAATATTATAATATTTAGACCCGTGTTTACTGTTACTGTGTTTGTGGATATCTGCTCAAACGTAGATATGTATATGGTGACCATAATGTTTCATATTTGAGCGCGATCGCGTTTGAGTGTATCATATTTTAGATCGTGATCGCGTTTGAATGTATCATATTTTGGATCGCGATCGCGTTTGAAAAGCAAAACGGCTTCATGTTTTTACTATTATCTCATTTCATATCATCATAACGAATAGAAACATTTGAAGTAACATGATAATCAATATATTTTTCTCTAGCTTAGTTGTTACTGAAATCTTTTGGAAGATTTATACTGCTACAGGTTATTATTATTTTATCCAGCACTGCGCATAGCTTATGCCTACAAGGCACAACAAACCTGGTGTTCATTATATTATATATTGTTGGAAACATTTGTGTGTGTGTGTGTGTATTCTGTGAATTTTAAAAAGCAATTTTAACCAGACAAATCTAAAATGTATTCCCAAAATCGTGCAGGCCTTTCTCTTGATATCAGTATGTTCACTTTTTTTCTTTCAGGGCCCAGATGCCACTGAGGACTTCAGTGAACATGAACATGGTAAAGTGAAAATCAAACACCTTGGAAATGAAAGGTATGTACAATGTTTTTAGGAATGGCACAAAGGTCTCTGTCTTTGGATCATTGTTTTCAATAAGTGCTTTTTTGGCATTTGTTGCTTATCTTTGGATTATGTTGTGTTGTAAATAAATCCAAACAATCTAAAAGCCATTCTTTTTTAAATCTCCTCATTCATTGTGCAAGGTTGTTCAGAATGACAGGGCCTGATCGCTCCTAATAGGATTTTCAAAAGTCTTGTGAAGAAATAATCAGTATGGGTTTCATGGGCTTATTTCAGTGAGAATTTTTTTTTGTATTTTCACAAACCACGCATAAATGTCATTATCTCAAAACTACAAACTTTTACATACATGCTGCTGATATATTATTGTAGCAGAGTTTGTGCTGAATACAGTGTAATTAGACTTAGCCATGAAAATGTCACAAGTAACAGAAATAACCACAAATGTCAGAGCATGTCAGAACACCTCCAGGGCCCAGAAAACAGCTCAGACCTCAGAGGGTTAACAAAATATTCTCAGTGACTAATTTTGTTATGAAGTACAGTTGTATGTTTGCATAGAATTCAGTTTGAACACTATATTATTTGCTTTCAAAATCTTAGGTAAATTATCCGTTATCGCTTGTGGCACAGTGACCTATTTTTAACTAAAAATAAATCATTTGTACTCATAACTAGAGTCATTTTTTCATATGACAATCAGTTTATTCGATCTTGTTCATAGGGAAATTCAGATCCATCTCGTTGCTTTATTATGGATGGAAGGAAAATTATATTCAAACTCAAATTAAGCAATTTTAATACTACACAAAAAAACTAATGAACATCTGAGATTATTAATGACCAAAAAGATTACAAATTAGATTATTGAATACGAAATATAGCATTCATTATTTCCCCCATTTAGATCCGAGGTTCAGGCGAGAGCTCTGGAGGAGGAAGAGAGTGGTGGCATTTCTTTTATTACAGGGGAGGAAGACAAGGATGTGGGTGCATCCAATAAATCAAAGAAGAGCAGAGCAAGGGGCCTATCACAACCTAGTGCAGGAACTTTTCCTGGACAAGGCACGTTTTTTCAATTTTATCCGTATGTCCTCCACTGATATGGAGAATGTGCTGTCCTATGTTGGGAAGGACCTGAGGAAGCAGACCACTGTAACGACACTGGCAGTCTATCCGGCCAGATGTTCTGAATTAGCGAATCCTGATTGTTTCTCTCATGCTAAAACACATATGAGCATATACAAGCCCTAAATGACTAGCTTTCTGACACAATGACTACAAGTGTCTACAAGGAGGGCCTGGTTAATGTTTCACACGACTTAATGAAATCAACGAACAGGCCCCTGTTTGTTTCTCAAACTATCACGTGCTGCGACCACAATTCCCTTACTGTGTCTAACGTTTGTTCTTTGTGTACTGAAGGCAAATTACAGGTCTTACCCCATTCAGTTGTTTTGGACAACTAGGACTATCTTGCTTCTCTCAGCAAAATTATATGACGCCTCAGGCTGTCAAGTGAGTCTGCCCACAGAACTACCTTTGTTTTGGCCGAGTAACAGGTTCCAATCAAACCCCCAACCCCTCACATGGTACGCCACCACAAGATGCAACTGAGGAGACATTCTAACACACACACACACACACGCACATTGCCATATGGACTTCCACGTAGTAAAATTTCATTTTACCATTCCTTACAAATTTATAAAGAGTGTTCCGGGTGATTTGCATGTTCCCCAGTGTGATATTAGAGTAGTTGTGTTTTTGAATTACAGTAATGTAATCTTTAAGTGCCTTTGTTCAACAAAAGAATGTATCCCTATGTGTCTATCTGTGTCACTACTCGTTCTTGGTATGGTTTTGATCCCCTTTGCACGACGAAGAAGATTTTTGATAAGAGACTGTGATTAACGTTGTGGTTCCAAGCGTTTTTAATTCCCCGAGCATAATATCATATTTTGCCCTCTCTGATTCCACATGAGGGTCAGGCTGCATTAACACACAAAGAGAATCTTCCGCTCGGAATGCTCTAAGAGGATTCGTCCTCCACGAAAAAGGGGACGGTACACGGGACACTGATAAAAGCCTAAACCTTCAGTATCCTATCCCCCTCAACTCTCTTCTCTCTCCTCCAAAAACGTTGGAAACCCAAGTCCGGACCGGCTTCGGCCTGCTTCGCTTTTCTTCTCTTTTATTTCTTTTTATGTTTTTCTATAGTATAGTTTCGTTTTCCTATTCGCCTCTGTTCATTCACAAGCTGAATGAACTTAGCCTGAATCATTCCCGGCAACTTCACCTCAAAGAAAGAGACTCGTTGAACCTCCCGCGCTCGCGCTCGCCCGGAAGACACAGCACGCGCACGCCTCCCCTCAGACGACTCACGCTGCTCTTAAAGGGATACTTCACCTCTGGAAAGATGAATGTGTATTTAAAATAGGTCATTTATGTAGAAGAAATGTGAAGAAATTTTTGAATTTGGAGCTTTCTAGACTGAGAAAAGCCAGAAAATGTATTTTTGGCTTATGTGGATGAAAGACAACAACTCCCAGAATGCACTTGCTTCGCTGCCCTAGGAGGCCACGCCTACCGGTAAGAGAGCGCAGTTGAAAACAACAAGGTTAGGCTACCAGTGAGTCTCCGTGACGAGTTTGCCTGGGATTTCGGGATCGCCCAAAATGTCTGGGATTCGGCTTTTGCGTTCTACAGTCGCCATTCATTATGTTTACTGTGGCGAGCAAGACGAGGCTGAGGGCCGCGGGAGAACGGCGCGAGGCCGGTGGAGTCATTACTGAGACACACCGGTCTCGCATCTCTCACGGAGGTGCGGGAATTTTCTTAGCAAAGTTAAAACGCACATCAACCGATCACTTGTTTAGCGTTCATGTAAACACTACATTCAGATTCACCGATCGGAATGAATTCAGTTAGATTTAAACAAGAGGTGTGCATGTAAACAATGAATGGCGACTGCAGAAAGCAAAAGCTGAATCCCGGACATTTTGAACGATCTCGCCCGCCGGACAAGTCCGGGAAAAGGAGGATGGTAACCCCTACTACTCAGCTTTCTCCTACTATTCAGCTTTCTCCACAGAACAAGAGCCTGCTAGCTTAGCTTCCAAAGATGTGTGTACATTCTGTGAGTGAGATCACACCCTCTATGGGCGGCTTGAAAACATGCGGGACAGCCCCTACTACTGGCTGTAGTCTTTAGCCTCTGGCCAGAAAATCCTCCGATCGGAGGATTTTTTCCAGACAAAAAATACATAAATCTCTCGTCTCAGGGGGATATGAGGGTGGAAAGCACGGTAATTCGAAAATACTACAGGTTTTCTACTAATACAAAGCTTAATGCTAAATCCTGAAGTATCCCTTTAAAGACACACGCAGGACTCTGCCTTCCTTCCTCATACAAAGAGAACCATATGCAAGTATCGATTATTGAATTGAACTTTTAATGTGATTCCTTTGTTGTGATTCCTTTGTTGTCTCTCAAGGGTTACTGTCTGTGAGTTTTACCATAGCCTACTGCTATCTCTGATCGCAGATTTTTGCTTTCACTTCCGATCTCATCTCTCATCCTTCTCTCTCTCTCTCATCCTTTTCTGTCATTCTATCTTTCTCTAATTCTGATCATTTTATTCTCTCTCTCACTGTTATTCGTTGTTTTGTATTGTTTAACTGTATTTTATGTACATAGACATATAATCCGCGTGTATTGTGTAGTTTGATATATTCCTTAGTTCGATGTATTAGTCCAATTATTAAATTCCATATGTCCTTGATTGACTCTGTTTTAATTGCCCATGTTACTAAGTCACTGAAATGTTCGATCTTAGCTATATGCTTTATCTTGGTACGATTTAAGTAACCTAATTTTACAAACACAGAGAGTTGTTTTTTTTCAAGGCCTGGAAAAGATACTCTTTCTTGTGTTTGTAAGAAGGATAATTTTCCTTGAGAGTTAAGTTAATCTTACGTTTAATGTTTGCTGGACAAACAGATTGTTTGATAGCTAAATTAATTCGAATTTAGATCGACTTATCCCATAACTTCGAGCTGAAATAAGACTATTGATGTATTAATGACGAACCATAACCCGTTATGGTAATCATTCATATGTCAATCTAGTTCAGCTGCGATAAATTAATGTAACTGTAATATGCAAAATATTAATCATACTCATGATTAATTATTAAAATTCCCTATAGATAATTTGAGCTAATATTAATATTAATGTACAACCCATTGTTGCTACACCACATCATACCGTGTTCCAGTTGAGCCACAGCAACACCTTGCTGTAACACTAAGGTAAGTAAAATACACTGTACTGTTGTTTTATTTTTACCAAATTGTCAAAGAAGCTGTCTTAAGTCTGTGTAAAAGCACTTTTTTTTAATAGTTAAATGCAAATGTTTTTATTGTTTTTAATGTTATAAGGTGAATGCCTCAAACACAATTATATATATATATATATATATATATATGAAAATGACATTAGTAAGGTAAATATATTGCAATTCCATTTGGGGGCACAAATGATGATGACATTATACAAGACTAGTCAATTGATGACTGTGCATGGAAGAAACAACAATACAGAAAAAAAAAAATATGTAAAGTAGTTTATTTCATAGTAACTGGTTTAAAATTGCTCAATACAATTTTTTTCATCAACTTTATAAAAGACCACACAAATGTGCTTCAACATAGCCTTTACCAAAACAAAACAAACATAATTTATTTATTTTTAAATCAAACAACAGTAGTAGACAGTAGTCCAGTAGTTCATAGTTTGTGACAAACTTGGAAATTATATATGAACAGTATACTGCAAAATTAGTTTTGTTCACATATAAATCTGTAAACAGTATATTTGGTTGTGCACATGGGAGAAACTGGGTGCGAAAAATTTAAATAAGATTAAACTACTCAAACATGTAGTCTTCAGAACAAAGTGTTTGTGTCTGCTTGGGTGTCTGTCTGTGTGAGTGGTCTGCATGCTTCTACGTGTGTGCACCTCTGTGTGTGTGTCTGTACACACACACACACACACACACACACACACACACATATATATATATATATATATATATATATATATATACAAAAGCCTCTAAGTGCCATCTGAAATTTTCTTCTAGAATGATCATTTTTATAAAGCTTGTATATTTAAGTTCAGTAATTTCACTTAAATGACAACTAATAGGTAATTTGCATTGTCATTTAAGCGAAATTATTTAACTTAAATATACAAGCTTGATAAAAATGATCATTCTAGAAGAACATTTCAGATGGCACTTAGAGGCTTTTGCATATATATATATATATATATATATATATATATATATATATATATATATATATATATATATATATATATATATATATTTAAAATATGTGTGTGTGTGTGTGTGTGTGTCAGAACTTAACTGTGTAAATTTCCCCAGCTATGCTGTGATGGTGCAGCTGAAAAATTAGGATGATTTGGCAGGCTGTGTGTATGATAAAGCATGTAGTTGTGAGGTTCCACGTGGTATTGAGGTGCAAATTGATTAGTAGACATAGGCCTGGGCATTTGATGCTGCTCCTCCTCCCAGTTGACAATGAGTGACATTAATTTGACTTTTAATTGCCCTTTATTTACCGTTATTTTCCTCATCTCGGGTGCCAAACTCAATAAAAAAAGTTCATCAGGATCTTCATGAGGCATTGGCTGCTGAAGAAATTTGTACTCTCTCTCACTTCCTCTTTCTCCTTCATCTGTTGAATGTTCTCCGTCTTTATTTTCTCCATCATCATCTTGTTCTTCACATGCAAATTCATTGGTGTGACTGTAGTCATCCAAGTTGCTCCTTGTCCTGAGGAAAACAAGTAATAAAATACCCTAAATTAATAAAAATGCAATGTTTGAACTAACATATGACAGAAATGTTGTAGTTTGATAACAAAGATACAGTATAACAAAGATGCAAAATACAGTGATAGTATTTCCATTCCTTTTGTGTAGTTGCCCCTGAACCACTCGGTGGGCGTGGTCTGCTTGTGATTCTCACAAATGTGTCTCGTAGATTTTTCCACTTGGACTTTAGTGTTTCATAATCTGTAAAACAAACACAGATGCATTATTCACAAACTCTAACAATGTGTTTTTTATTCACAGGTATTTGGCAACAGGAGACTCGATGCACAGTCTGGCGTACTGCTACCGTCTCGGAGTCCAGACAGTGTCCGACTGTATCAAGGAGACATGTAGGGCCATTGAAGAACCAATGTTGCCAATCTATCTCCCAAAGCCCACAAAGGGAATGTGGGAGGATATAGCTTTGTCCTTTGAAGATCGGTGGGATTTTCCTAACTGCATTGGGGCACTAGATGGGAAACACATCTACATCACTGCTCCGCCAAAATCTGGAAGCTTTTTTTTACAATTATAAAGGCTCTTTCTCAATAGTTCTCCTTGCCCTTGTTGACGCCAACTATAAATTCATCGCAATCCAGGTTGGTGATTTTGGAAAGAGCAGTGATGGGGGGGTCTACAGCAACTCCACACCAGGCAGAGGAATGAAGGAGAAGACACTGAGTGTTCCTGAGGATAAGAGTTTGCCTGGTGCTGACGACCTGGGAAGACTTCCCTACGTGATGGTTGGAGATGCCGCATTCCCTACTTAATGAGACCCTACCCAGGGAAGAATCTGGAGAGAAGAAAGGCAAATTTCCTCAGCAGAGCCCGAATGACAGTGGAAAAGGCATTCGGCATCATATCCTCGCGCTGGCGAATTTTCCACAGAGACATTAACTTGATGCCCGAGAACACAGACACCATGATTGTTGTGCCATGCATTCTGCACAACATGCTGACACACCCAGGTGAAGCAGAACACTGGCTCAGAGAGGCATCTGAAGATGTGTCCTTTAGGGGGCTGACTGAATGCCCTAACAGTCTACCCCTGTTATTGTAACCAATAACCCCACTCTCACCATCGACGGCACCATCGTCTCCCCATCTCCCCAGGCATGCAACCTTGGCGTGATTTTTGATTCAACCCTCTCCCTTGAGCTCCACATCCGTCAGGTCATTAACCCTCTGGAGTCTGAGCGGTTTTTTGGGCCTTGGGGGTGTTCTGACATGCTCTGACATTTGTGCTTTTTTCAGTTGCTTATAAACATATTAATGGCAAAGGTGTAAATTCACTCTATATAGCACAAACAGGACTACAATAATATGTGAGCCACATGTATGTACATGTTTTCATTTTTGAGAGAATAATGTTTATGCGTGGTTATCGAAAAAACAAAAAATTAAAGTTTTTGAAATAAGGACGCGTTTCAGAATGGACTTCACTGGCAGAGAGAAGGCAGAACTCGCTTCGTGTTTATTTTTCTTTATTTGGCAAAAAGCACAACACTTTGTTTTTATTGTGAGTATACACAAAAATAATACACATTTAACAGAATCGATTGATGTATGAAACTCCTATGGAAAATCAAAGTCAACAGAGTATTTATGAGTTTCTTTTACACTGATAAAAAAAAAGCGAGCTGGTATCGCCGGCGATACCGTCGACCTCAGGGGGTTAAAACATCCTTCTTTCACCTCCGCAACGTGGCTAAAATCAGACCCTCACTCACACCCCCTGCTGCTGAAAGACTCATTCACGCCTTCATCTCCTCACGACTGGACTACTGCAACTCACTACTCCTTGGTATAAGCTCAACTTACATAAAAAGATTACAACTGGTCCAAAACGCAGCCGCCCGACTCATCCCCCTCTCCAAATCCTGGCACCACATCACTCCAGTTTTAAAACAACTGCACTGGCTTCCCATTTCCCACCGGATCAAATACAAAATTCTGGTTCTTACCTACAAAGCCATCCACCACCTGGCCCCATCATACCTTACTGACCTCCTCTCCCCCTACCAACCCTCACGGTCCCTCAGATCCACCTCAGCCGGTCTCCTATCCATCCCCATGTCCAAACTCTGCAGTTTTGGGGACAGAGCTTTCTCGAGGGCAGCTCCACGGCTCTGGAACTCCCTTCCCCTTGAGATCCGCACCTCTGAGTCCCTTACCATCTTTCAGTCCCGCCTCAAGACCCATCTCTTCACCTCTGCCTATCCATAGCCCCCCCCCCCCCCCCCCCCCCCCCCCCCCCCCCCCAATTTTTTTTTCCTTTCTTGTTGTTGTTTTATTTATCTGCCCTGTAAAGCGACTTTGAGTTAGAGAAAAGCGCTATAAAAATTCAATTTATTATTATTATTATTATTATTATTATTATTAACAGAGGAAGCCTGGAAGCATCAAATGTGCGAGAGAAGTTTGCGGATTACTTCAGCTCTCAGGCAGGAATGCTTGTTTCCGATCAATAAATTTGAAAACATCCAAATGTAGTTCTTGGAGCCGCTCTAAAAATGTGTTGTATCAAACACTTGGAATTGATGCAAATCTGATTGCTGTAAACTTCCATGATTTACTCTTGTGGTATCTTTATTTAATTTCTCCAGTTCAGAATAAAATGGTTTAATTTCTGCTGAACTGTTTTGTACTGTCTTTAATCCATGCACATTTTGGATATATTTCTGCCACTAGCTTATGATTTGAATCAGCATGGGAAAACATAATATGCTATGCATTACACAGTACATAATAAAAAAAATATTGACCTACACGCCATGGTAAACTTCAAATCATTAATAACTATTAACATTGCATTACATATATAAAATATAGGTCAGTACAGAGAGATGTTAAAAATGTGGGCTGTTGGTGTGTCTTCTCCACGAATAGAGTTGCTAACTAGAGAAGCTGCACTGAGGACAGTGTATGCTATGTGCCACAGGTGAGATTGTCTGGAGTGACACCCCAGGATACAGGGACACAAATCGTCATGCCTAATTCACTCTACTTTACATTAAAAATAAAGCGGAATTTGTTTTACACAGGATGATGCTTCATTGGTGTATAGCTAATATATAGCTAAATGCTACATTCATTCATTCATTAGCTGTAGATGAAAGTCTAAACTTAACTTACCATGTGTATTCAGTGCTTCAGCTATGCTTCTCCAGACGGAATCCTTTTTCCTGATGTCTTTGTGGGATTTATCGTAGAGAATTGAATGCCTTTGAACTTCGACAATCAGTTTCTCGTCGTCCATGTTTGATGATTAAATATTCATGACACGCAGAACTTCCATCCAATAACATCTCTGTGTGGGCGGATCTTTCAGCCGCGACGTCGCAGAAATAGGTCGCGTTTCGCCGTCGCACCTGGTTGGGACAAAAACAAAAACTGGTTGGGATTAACATGGAAAAGATACCTTTTATCGCATGTCGCGGCGTCGCGTCGCGTGTAGTTATGACACGGTGTGATCTGATAAAAAAAAAATCTGATCATTAATGGTGTCTGTTTATATTTTAAAAATTGCCTCCTGGGAAACCCAGGAAAATGTCTTTATTATAGGACAGGGCTCGACTTAACTCTTGCAGAGATCAACTTAATAATTAAGTTCATGTTACTTAGAAATGTGTTTTATTGTGGCCTAAAAGCTTCTTCACCTTACTTAAAACATTATGTTGGATCAACTTAAATACTTGCATTCATGTTGAAAATTAAGTTCATGTTACTTAGAAATGTGTTTCATTGCGGCCTAAAAGAATTTACCTTACTTAAAACATCGCTTTGAATTAATGTAATTCTGCCAGCAGTCTTAACTTAAAAATTCTAGTGGAAAACGATAACTTTTTTTTTTGTTGACCCAATGTTTTATTTTTAGAGTGTAAAATAGAACACATTTAAAATGTATAAAATCAAAGAGCATGGCGCAAGAGTTGAAAGGTTGTCATATGTAATAATATACTGTATTGATATACAGAGCTCTCTGCAAACTGGTGAAAGACCAAGACTAGGACAGGTTGAACAAAGTTCAAATGACAACCAAGTGCTTACTCTCCATTTTTGTAATGTTTGGGAGAGAGGCACGTTATCCCTCTCAAACTGCAGAGCACTACAGGATAACTGGAGATTTCTTCACTTTTGAAACAGATATGTTAAAGGAGAACTTTAACATATAACATAGGAGAACTCCAGTCAATTTTAACATTGAGCTCATTTTTTTGTACATTTGGAGTGCTGTCAGTACAGAGAACAACAACAAAAATCGGTGTTGCCTACACCGTGTTATCCTCTTTTTAAAATTTGCACCCTGTTGACTTCAATGGGGCAAGTTTTAAACCTGCTTTTAGCCTCTTAACATCCTTGATGTGGTTGCCCCATTGAAGTCAACAGGGTGCAAATTTTAAAAAGAGGATAACACGGTGTAGGCAACACCGATTTTTGTCGTTGTTCTCTGTATTGACAGCACTCCAAATTTACAAAAAAATTATCTCAATGTTAAAATTGACCGGAGTTCTCCTTTAACGATCACTGACATGTTTCAATATACTAACCAAGATAAGAACTTTCTTTTCAGATTGACAAGTCTGTGGAGGACACGGTGTTTACTGAGGAGGTTAGAGAACGCTCTAAATCTAAGTAAAATTTTAACAAATGTTCAGGGGAACATTCAAAAAGCCAGGAAACTGTAAAAAAAAGAAAAAGACTGAAGCAACCTCTCACAACTTTCAAAGTTGGGGACGAGGTGTGGAGGAGAAACATCAGAGCCGAACAACGGAAAGGGGGAAAACTTGAATCAAACTACCTTGGTCCATTTACTATTGCTTGGAAGGCAAGAGTGCTGATCTTGAGGATGTGAGGGGTGTGACTTTCCCCAAAATTAGCATTGATCACTTGAAGTCAAGTCAAGTCAAGTCAAGTTTATTTGTATAGCGCTTTTCACAATACAGATTGTATCAAAGCAGCTTCACAGTATTAAATTAAAATAATACAACAAACAACATAACAACAACATAATAGTGCATAGTGAAGCACTATGTTGATGATCTACCCAGAGTTCCTCCAGTCCATCTGCAGTTCCCGTCACCACAGACTCCCCTGTCAGCTCCACATTCGACATAGACCAGTGGTTCTCAAACTTTTTACACCAAGTACCACCATAATGACCAATATGAATACAGTAGCGTAGTAGGCCTAACTATTCAGCTATGGTTATGCGTACAGCTCAAAAATGAGGCAGCTTAATTTCTAATAAGAATATTTATTATTGTCAGCCACATTAAACATTGTAAAAACACAGTTTGAACATTAACACTGCATTGTGCTGCTTACATACAGGTAAATAAAAAACTTAAATAATGATTCAATTAAAATGTATTGCACCTAAAAGTGAAATACAAACTGAAGCCTACTGTAGCCTACTTAAAATATGAAGTAAAAAAAAATACTGTACTTAATTAAAAAAAACACAGGCTGTGTATTGATATTTAACCTTTTAAAACGTACATTTAAAATATTCTGGCTGACCCCTAAGTTTTTCAAGGCGATCATTATTTAGAACTGATCACTATAATTGTTTCCATGGTGACGCGTCATTGCTTGTCACGTGACACACAGCGCTGACTGATGTGACTGACTAATGAGCTGCTTTTATTTAATTTTTTTATTCAAAATATTCACAAATTTGTTAGCTATCGCATGAAATATTTGATATTCCGAGTGTCAAATATATGCCAGTGGAAGTGTTATGTTGTTTAAACACCGTGAATTCATCCACTTCTCCCGAAATACTTGAAAGTAAGTGGCCGGTGAACTGGGAGAAGAATAGAGTTAACTTTAAAGTTACTAACACAATGTGGAATAAAATCTGATAAAATGTGTCGTCTAATTATAATGGAAATTATTATTATTTCCGCTTCCATAGACATCAGTGTGTATTTTACAAATTCTAAATGTATTGTTTTTTTAGTACTTGGGTGAATTTAAATGTCTGAAACCTAAAATAAACATTATGTGGTTAAAAACACTGAATAATTGTGATATTTGACAGCGCCTGAGTGGCGCGCGTCCGTCTCTGGCTCAGCGCCAGCCAACTGCGAAAACACGATTTGAATTTAGCAGTTGTTGATCACGTGATGCACTGACCGTTCTACACCGGTGTCAAAGAGTATAGAAGCCTCTTTGCCGGTGTAATCGTATTGTACGCTCCAGGGACCAGCCAAGACTGAGCACACAATAATAGACAGTAAAAGATCACACCGGTTTGATCTTACGTGCGAAATTCAGTGATTCCTCTGCGTACCACTAGACGGAGCCTGCGTACCACTAGTGGTACGCGTACCACACTTTGAGAACCACTGACATAGACCAATGTATGCATATAGTGAAACAAGATCCAACTTACTTTTTTGTAGATTTTTTTTTGTCGTTATTCTCTTGCCTTCCATATTCAATATCATATAATGTAGAGAGGAAGACCATAGCCTGGTAATACCAGACTCTTCTACTTCACTTTGCTTCGTAGAGAGAGTCTGGAGTTCCGTAATAGAAAAACGTTTTCTTTACCGCCTGGGGGCGCTAGTCTGAAGTTTAAAATCATTGGTTACCCGTAACCAATCACATAACGTTTGGTTATGGCGTGTGTTATGAGCATGCTCAGCCGCATCTAACTTCCACTGTAAACACATGTATGATGCGAAAACAAAACCATCGAGCGAAATACTGGAGTGAAAATGATTGTGAACGACTTTTGCAGATTATGTGAAGTAAATCTACACATCCACGGTACAATCAGCATCTACGTCACGGCTCTCAGCCCGCCCTCTGTTCGTTGATTGGCCGGCTGTTTTCAGGCCGGAGGAAAACGGAAAGCTATGACGCTGTCTCAGACTGAGTACAGAAGCGAAATGAAATTGAGCGGAAGTACGAAGTCTGACGTAGTCAGGCTAGGAAGACCATGCTTCTCTATATTATTCATTTTACAGGTGTGAGAGAAGCCTGGGAAGGAGAGAATGTTTATGTCCTTCTCTCAAAATTGGGGCCATTTAACATTTTCTTTGAGGACATTCATAAAACTCTACAAATTGAAAGTGAGGTTAGTCTTAGCTTGTTTATAATGAATGGGTCTGGTATTAATTTTCTTTTTTTTTAATTACACTCAAATCTTCATTGTAACTTTTACACATTTCAGAACAACATGTAAGATTACAACTGTTAAAATTTTAGATGGATCCAATGCCGTTCAAATATATATTTGGGATCATCAATGGCTGTCATCACTGGACTTTGTTGGTAATATTTTATAGAGCTAAAATCCATTGTGGGTAGTAACTTGGTAACTTTATATATTACATATACAGTTTAAATCATAATTTTGCCTATAATACATCTAATCTAATGACCATCTAAAAACCATTTGTAATATTCCAATTATTCAGGTTATTATCCCAAAAGAACAGCAGGCTCTGTATTTGCATCCTCTGGGAGAGAGGCAACATGACCTTAAAAGATGCCAAGAAGTGACCAGGTATTTACACCTTTTAAACAAGTGATGGGGCAAATGATCAATGAATGTTGAATGGGGAAAAAAGTGCTGTTCTGAGCTTTTTCTATTGATTACAGGTCATTCATGAATTAAAAAGGCATCCATGTGTCCACGTGGGTATGTGACACACACACACACACACACACACACACACACACACACACACACACACACACACACACACACACACACACACACACACACACACACACACACACACACACACACACACACACACACACACACACACACACACACACACACACACCAAAAGGACAGCAGTTCCTGTGGGGCCTTTGTCCTGAAAGTAAGAATTATGGAATTGGCTTAGAGTACTGATTAAAAAGACAGTATTTATAGTCCCTAATGAATAGCATAAAAATAAGCTCAAACTCCAGCTTTAATATGCTGACCACATTCACCACTCACTGACAGTCACACAGTAAGATTTACAGTGTTCTTACTTTCTTTATCAATGTCAGTGTATTGGCTGCAATCTTTGATAGAACCAACAGCTGTTTGTCTTTATTAAAATGAAATTGTTCTCCATTAATTGTTTATTTTTAGTTTGCTGAATGTTTCCTGGACAATGAGCCAGTTCTGTTTTCAACAAGCACAGCTAGTGTGAATTCCATCAGATTGGACATAGCTACTTACATAGCCTCCTACAAAACACAGGTAAGTGTGGAATAGCAATCACCTCGCCAAAAAATCCAAATATTCAGACTGTCTACTTAAAGCAGGGCTCAGTAGTTTCGGGATTTCTTCGCTGTATTCTCGCTTTTTGCTCGCAGGTTTCTCTCTAGAGCTCCCCCCACAGCTTCGGAATAGATATTTGACAACACTGTTGTAAAAACATGTGGCGATTCTCAGACACCAGAGGCTAGTACACAGCAAAAAGTCCAGTGTTAAATTAACTCTCCTGGGAGTTTATATGGCTCCAGAGTCAGTGTTAAAATATGAGTGTTAAATTAACACTCAAGAGTGTTAAAGTTAATGAGCTCATTAAGTGATTAATTGAGTGATGATTGAGCATTATTGAAGACACCTGATGTTAGCAAGCAGAATCACCAAAGGAGAAAATCAAATTTTTTAAGACACTGTTATGGAGATCAGTGTTTGCTTTAGTTGGGCTCTTGACCCATAAACTGTAAACATTAGATTGTCTTTGGCTGTTGTATCTGAGTTATGACTGCCAGATGAACAAAGAGAAAGTTGTTCAGGTGGTCTTGGTTATGTTTTGACATAATCATAATTTCACCTGAATCACTGATCTCATTTAGAGTCTAATCTCTGACTTAAATGTATATTGTTGATTACAGCATCACTGTGATTCTACAGCATAAGATCTTTTTCTTCTAACTAGTCAAGTCAAGTCAAGTCAAGTTTATTTGTATAGCGCTTTTCACAATACAGATTGTATCAAAGCAGCTTCACAGTATTAAATTAAAATAATACAACAAAGTTTGTTTCAAGAGGAATTTATTGATTGATAAAATTAAATTAAATATCCCCAAAATATCCCCAACTGAGCAAGCCAAAGGCAACAGTGGCAAGGAACCGAAAAACTCCATCAAGTGACCTAATGGTGTCCTAAAACTCCATCAGGTGACCTAATGGAGAAAAAAAACCTTGGGAGAACCCAGGCTCAGTCGGGGGCCAGTTCTCCTCTGGCATTTATGAGCTAGAGGCCGGATTGTAGTTTGAACTGTAGGATTATATGAATGCCTGGCTGAAGAGATGCGACTTTAATCTAGTTTTAAACTGGGAGAGCGAGTCTGAGCAACGAACAGTATCAGGAAGACTATTCCAGAGTTTTGGAGCCAAATGTGAAAATGCTCTCCCTCCTTTGGTGGTTCTGGATATCCTAGGTATGACCAAAAGCCTTGAATTTAGTGATCTTAAAGAGCGCGATGGATTATAGGGCGATAGAAGATCCGTTAAATAGACTGGAGCTAAGCCGTTTAGGGCTTTATAAGTCAGTAGCAATACCTTGTAATTAATACAGAACTTTATAGGTAACCAATGCAGTGATGATAAAATCGGTGTTATATGATCATATTTTCTTGATCTCGTAAGAACTCTAGCGGCGGCATTTTGGACTAACTGTAGCTTGTTTATTGAGGATGCAGGACAACCAGCTAATAAAGCATTACAGTAATCCAGTCTCGAGGTCATGAATGCATGAACTAACTTTTCTGCATCAGAAACTGATAGCATATTACGTAGCTTAGCAATGTTTCTAAGGTGGAAAAAGGCTGTTTTTGTAACATATGAAATATGATTTTCAAAAGACAGGTTGCAATCGAGTATAACACCCAGGTCTTTTACTGTAGAGGATAAAGTAACAGGACATCCTATGATGTTAAAGTTGTATTGTGCGAGGTTTTGTGGGCGGTTTTTTGAACCGATAAGTATTACCTCTGTCTTGTCTGGATTTAATAAAAGAAAATTACGCGTCATCCAATCTTTTATATCTTTAACACACTCATCCGGCCGTGATGAAATATATATTTGAGTGTCATCAGCATAACAATGGAAACTAATTCCATGTTTCCTTATAATATTTCCAAGTGGCATCATATATATTGAAAATAACAGAGGGCCTAATACAGATCCCTGCGGCACTCCATAGTTTACTGGAGTTATGATCGATTTTTCTCCATTTAAATAGACAAAATGGTAGCGGTCAGATAGGTATGATTTGAACCAGCTTAGTGCTTGTCCTTGAACACCAGTATAATTTTGTAGTCGATCTAATAGTATTGTGTGATCTATAGTATCGAACGCAGCACTAAGATCAAGTAAAACTAGTATTGAGATACAGCCTTGGTCAGAAGCTAAAAGTAAATCATTTGTGATTTTAACGAGCGCAGTTTCAGTGCTATGATGCGGTCTGAATCCAGACTGAAACTTTTCATAGATCTCATTTTGTTGCAAGAAAGAGCCCAGTTGAGCGGACACCACTTTTTCTAATATTTTAGACATAAATGGAAGATTTGAAACTAGTCTAAAGGATTTCTTAAAAGTTGTTCTGATAAAACAAAATCTTTATTTTAGGCACACACAGACATCAAGAATCAGTGTATGAATCTCAACTATGGTGACAAACAGAATATTCAATTAGGAAAAGGAAATTAGTAAGACAATTCAGATCATAATTTATTCATACCGCAATGCATGATGGAAGCCAAGAATGAGTTTTGATTGGTGGCACCCAGAATGCACTGCAACATGCTTTATTATTAGGCTTGTTTGAGATGAGCAAAATCTGCGCAGAACCGATCACCGGTGATCAGCGCGAGATGCATGCCGGTTAGAAATGTGTCCGAGTGCGGTCCGCCTGGCTCTGATGTCATGCTGACGTATGTCAAAAATCTCTCGCGAGCGCAAGGCGCACGTGTCGGATTTTGCAGTCGAGCGCAGTTGCTCTCCACCGACTGCGCTGATCAAAAGCACGATGGGAAACGACTTGCTGATGACACAGCTTAATGCTCATTGGTTTAAACAACTGTGATGTATTGTTCTCTTTTAAAATGTTTGATTTTAAAACTCTAATATCAGGTTTTATGTGTATATGTTATGTGTGAATATTCCCAAACTATCTGACAGTGCGATCTCTTTGGGTTATGCAATTTAATTTTTATAAAAAAAGAAAATAAATAAAAACACATATGTCTGTATTAAAGAAAAAAAATATTGATAAACATGTATTTGGAATGGAATTAAATAACAAGTACTTTGGGTGTCTTGTTCATTTTATTTATTTTCATATAAAAGCAACAGAACTTGAATTACATCCAGTTTATTAGCAACACTGCACGAGCGTGAATCCCGCGATATCCATCTTTGATCTCGCAATGGTCAGATCCACTACGAGAAGAGAGATCTGTCCGGCTTGCCTGCGCTTTCTTCACTCCTCCTCTCACTGCAGCCGCCTACTCTCGCATACATTTCAGGCGAGGCAAGGCGCATCTCAAACAAGCCTATTGTCACCATTGTTGAGATTCACAGGCTGATTATTGATGTCAGTGTGTCTGAAATAAAGTAATTTTATAAGTATTTTTTATAAGAACAATTTTTAAGAAATATTTTGGATTATATTGATAATGATAAAAATCATTTGCTGTAGAATCACAGGCTGCTGTAATCAACAAGGTAAATCTGACTATCTAAATGAGAGTTGACATTCAGGTCAACGACATCAGAGCAGACGGGACAATCTTTAAAAACGTCTTCTTCATTCGGGTTCGAACAGCGTGAGGGAGCGCAATAATGACAGCATTTTAGCAGATTTCTTTTGGCCGTAAAGCAATTGTTTACATCGCAAGACCTGATATCACGCGATACTTCCTGACGCAGCGGCCGGCCGGCTCAAAGTTGCAAGTGCGTATTTTCCGCTCACGGGCACCAGGGGGGTGCGAAACGACCACCATTCAACCCGAAATAAGTAAAATAACCATTCCAATGACTCCGAAGCTGTTCAGTTAAGGTAAAAAAGTTACTTAGATCACCTTTAAAGTAGTCTATTCAGGAGCCTGTTTAAAGTAATTGTGAGGTTTGGCCTTGTGTCTCATTATATTGGCTCTTCTCCCCTGGCAGTAATGTCATAGATGATGATCTGAGAGATTTGTGCTTTCTCTGTGGGAGGAAAAAAGTCCCGACAATGGCACTGACTGGGGGGTGGGTACTCTAACTGTATTAATTTTAGCATTTTATTTTTTTATTTTTTTAAGTGTAGTCTTTAAGTGCACAATTTTTTTTATCATAATGGATGTTCAAAGATAATTGTGGTGCATACTAATATTCAGTTTGTCCCTGTGATGTGTGCCCTGACTAGTTGACCAACTACTTGTGTCCAGCTTGTATTAAATACATTTATTTATTTTCAAGTGTTGAGCAGTAGTTTCTCTATTTTTTTATTGTTTAGTTGTGTAATCCTATTAAAGTTATTCTTCTCCAACTTATGCGTTTTTGCCCAGCTCATGGGAGACCACAATTCGAAAGACACCAACTTTGCACATGCAATAAAAAATATTATTTTAGTGTGGTCGACACATGTACATAACAGGGTGACCAACGGTGAATGCAATGAAATGACATTTTCATTGAACTGTACCAAATAATAATAATAATAAAAATCCTGAATGATTTCACAATTATAGACATTGTACATGTATTTCTGGGGGGGTTTATCACCGAAATGCAGTTAATCAGCCTAAAAACAGAAAGTGTGCATCATCATAAGATAACAAAGTTGTAGGTAAATGCCAAGTGTAAAACAGACAAATTATTACTCTGACAAACAAAACAGCAAAACACACTAAACCTTTTTAGCATCCATAGTAAGAACCAGCATGAGTTTAACCCTCTGGGCTCTGAGGTGTTTTTGGGGTCCTTGAGATGTTCTGACATGCTCTGACATTTGTGCTTTTTTCAGTTGCTTATAAACATATTAATGGCAAAGGTGTAAATTCACTCTATATAGCACAAACAGGACTACAATAATATGTGTGCCACATGTATGTACATGTTTTCATTTTTGAGAGAATAATGTTTATGCGTGGTTATCGAAAAAACTAAAAATTTAAGTTTCTGAAATAAGGCCACAAAACACATAGGCCTACTAAATATGTGGCAATAAGACTTTTGACTAATGGATGTCGTCGCCTAGAGTTTTTTCTTCAAAATGATGTGAAAATCATCCTGCCTAATCATTCACATAAAACGATACATTGATTTAAGTTTTGTGAAACACTTTTAGTTTGGAAAGCCAATATGCGGATGGGGCGTAAACGATCATGCATATTTAGTAGTTCACACCTGGTGAGACAATGCCCCTGCATACTTAATGAGCCATTCATTCAGGTGTGTCACCTATAGCTAACTTAAATATACAAGCTTCTTAAAAATGATCATTCTAGAAGAAAATTTCAGATAGCATTTAGAGGCTTTTGCATCTGAACTCTTCATATTACACACACACAGAGACATATACACATACACACACACATACATATATGCATACACATACATACTTTATAATCTTTCAAAACTATACATTTCAAAGTATACATTTTATCATACGTATTTCAAAGTAAAGGATTCATTAGTTAGTTGATGACTTTATTTTTGACAAAACACATACAGTATATATTCCTCATCTCAGTATAGCAATAGAGTTTGCTAAAAGCTGTTCATTCAATACAGCAGTATTTGAAAATCGATAATATTTTGTAAAATTACATTTATATTTGCATTTATGTCAAAACCTAGACACTTTTAAACATCAAAAGGACATTTATTAATATGTATTCGTGTCAAAATGACATATAAACAGATTTTCCTATTCAATTTTGCATGGAAACGCTTCCAAGACGCTTGCGTGTCGCGTGAAAAATAGGCGTCGGTTCTATTTCTAGCATGCACGCGTTTTCCACGCGGCTCGTGCCGCGCCTGAGACGCGCGTCTCACATAGGCAGCAAACTCTAAACTGTTAACATGGGAGCCGAAATAAAAACGGACACGCAATGCAGCTGAGACGCTTACGCCACGCATCCAGTGTTTCACCGGCATTATCCAGCTAATGTGGGCGTTTCAAAGGTTTATATGCATCGCCTCACATTTGCGTTTGTATAGCGCGGTCTCCGTGGGCGGAGTCACATTACAACTTAATTAGCTGAGATGAGAACGACTGACATCTCTCTCTTTACATACATATTATATAAACTGTGAATATTTGTTTTTTATAAAAATTACTTCATTTAAAAGAAGAGAATTCAAGCTTCATGCCTGTGTGTCTGTATGCCTGATTGACTGAGTATTCGCTGAGTTACAGTTCATTTTCGGACGCGTTTCAGAATGGACTTCACTGACGGAGTAGGCAGAACTCGCGTCATGTTTATTTTTCTTTATTTGGCGAAAAGCACAACACTTTGTTTTTATTACGAGCATACACACAAAAAAAAACACACTAAACAGGATCGATTGATGTATAACACAAGCATATAAGATAAAAATTAATATTTTAAAAAATAAATAATTTGCACTCATAAGGAGAAAAACGACCTCAGGGGGTTAATGTGTCTTTGATTTTGCAAACCTGAAAAAGGAGGGAAGTATGATTTCTATGATTTGCTTGCACCTGTGCTTTGGACAGGAAAATAATTCTGGGGTTTGATTTAAATAAATGTTCTGGCAGAGTCCATCTAAGAATAAGAGTTAAGAATAATCTATGTACAGAACTTACACGACAGGGGGCGACTCGAGTAATTGTCCTCTTAAAGGGATAGTTCACTTTGAAATTAATTTTTGATATGTTTTAGCTTACCTCAAGGGCATCCAAGATGTAGGTGTCTTTGTTTCCGCAGTAGTTTCAATTTTGATATTTTTAGGTCAAACCGTTCTTGTCTGTCAGTCATATAATGCAGGTCGATGGTCACTGTCTCAAAACACAAGCACAGAGTCCAAATTAAAACAATTCCCCATCGTCCAAATGAAACAATTCTCCATCATAAGTACACATTGATGGCCTAAGACACGAAACGAGCGGTTTGTGTGAGAAAACGAACAGTATTTATATCGTTTTTACCTCTTGTAACCACAGCCACGTCCAAGTGATCTGAGGGCGCGGGCGCTTCGGTCTGCGCAAGCGCCGGAAGTGATCTCTCGCGCCTGTACGTCACTCATTGTTTACACAGAGATTTCGGAAGTGTTACCTTTCACTGTGAAGATCTAAACCTATTTAGATATACAGGAAATAGCAATGGAAGACGATTTCGATATATCAACAGACAACGTTGAATTTTTTTCACAACCATATTTATTTGAACCAGAATACACAGATCAAGAACTCAGAGCGATGGAGGAAGCATCCGCTGCAGCAGCACGTCTTCAAGCCTCAGAGAGACAGAGATCTCTTCAAAATTGGTGGTGTTCTTGTAGCAAGTGTTGTGAGATGCCAACAGAAGTGGAGAGCATATGTTGTCAGCTTTACAAATAGAAAGGACACATACAAAGACGTTGTTCACATACCTCCGTTGGATGCGAAAACATCATAGGCACAGCTGATGATGTCAGTACTAAGCGATCCACTCCTTGGTTTATAAAATCATCAGGGGAAAAATGATCGCTGCAGACCCTCCTCAACTTTAGTAAGTTTATGGGTGTGTTGATATCCAGCCGAAGAGCGATCAACCATAACTTCAAGAGAGAAGGCTCATAAATTGGGAATTCGTGAAAACACCACTCCCGGATGAGTTCGCGCGAGCATACGTAATTGTTTTCTTTTACGACGGTTGAAACATCCCGGATAAGCGCAAATTAGTACCATTTCTATTAGCCGTCTTACCTACAATATCTGTTCAGTGTAAACAATGAGTGACGTACAGGCGCGAGAGATCACTTCCGGCGCTTTCCGGCGCTTGCGCAGACCGAAGCGCCCGCGCCCTCAGATCACTTGGACATGGCTGTGGTTACAAGAGGTAAAAACGATATAAATACTGTTCGTTTTCTCACACAAACCGCTCGTTTCGTGTCTTAAGCCATCAATGTGTAGAACCCCTCAGACCTCAGAGGGTTAAATAACGCGGGCAGGGGTGAACACACACTCTAAACTGCTGCTGCTTACTCGCCATAGTTCTGAATATATATATATATATATATAGACAGACAACACCAAATAACAAGGACAGATTTCACACAGAGCGCAACTGAAGACTCAGAAAGCTTTCGTTTTCTGTTTCGGGCTGGCTTTTATAGCTTCCTGGTACGTGACGTCACCCGCCTCTGACGTTCCGCCACACCATTGGACTGATTTTACATGTGCTTCAAGACGTCATCACGCAAAGCGTTCCCCATAGCGTCAATTTCGACGCAACGCGAGTTCCCTTGAAAGGGAACCTTACTGCTGTGGCAGTAGAGAATTAGCCAGAGAAACAGAGCTCTTGCGAGAGCAGGAGACAGCCTTGTTACAGCAGCATAGAAAATTAGTTGGGGAAATAGAGTTCCTGCGGGAGCAGAGGAGACATCAATGCAGTGGCATTAAACAAGATTAGCTAAAGAAACAGGGCTCCTGCGGGAGCAGAGGAGACATCAGTGCGGTGGCAGTTGAGAAAATAGCCGAAGTAACGGAAAACCTGTGGGAGCAGAGGAGACATAACTGCTGTGGCAGTCGAGAAAATAGCCAGAGTAACAGAAAACCTGTGGGAGCAGAGGAAACATCACTGCAGTGGCATTAAACAAGATTAGCTAAAGAAACAGGGCTCCTGCAGGAGCAGAGGAAACATCACTGCTGCGACAGTGGAGAATTAGCTGGAGTTACAGAAAACCTGTGGGAGCAGAGGAAACATCACTGCTGTGGCAGTGGAGAAAATAGCCGGAGTTACAGAAAACCTGTGGGAGCAGAGGAAAACATCACTGCTGTGGCAGTGGAGAATTAGCCGGAGTATACAGAAAACCTGCGGGAGCAGAGGAGAATTAGCTGGAGAAACAGTTCCTGCAGGAGCAGAGGAGACATCACTGCTGTGGCAGGGGAGAAAATTAGCGAGAGAAACGGAAATCCTGTGGGAGCAGAGGAGACACTGCAGTGGCAGTAAACAAGATTAGCTAAGGGAACAGAGCTCCTGCGGGAGCAGAGGAGACACTGTTGCGGCAATGGAGAAAAAGCCGGAGTAAGATAAAACCTGTGGTAGCAGAAGAAAACATCACTGCTGCGGCAATGGAGCAAATAGCCAGAGTTACAGAGAACCGATGATTAACAACGTCAAGTACACTCTGATTTTTGATAACGATTGTTAGTTTATCTGTTGCTGGTTTCTAAGGAGACAGCTTACGTAAAAGACAACTCTTTGCCTGAATTTAGTTTAGGCACTTTGTGTTTGTTTCATTTTGTTTCATTTAAGGATCATTGAACTATTGGTGTAAAGCACATTGCTTGTAACCATTTATAAAAACATTTATGCTATAACTAAGTTTCTACGCGATTTATGCAGATATATTGCAGGACATGGTTAATGATACAAGTTAGGTTAAAGATTCTGAGCGCATGCGTTCAGCACGTAATGCACAAGGCCGCGAGCTACTGTAGGCCTACTTGTGAGTTTTAGTCACAAGAAAGCAGCGCGTTAATAACAGAATATAATTTGGACCGACACCATTTAAAACGTGTCCCCCTCGTTATAACTGAACAACTGAATGCGATGCGAAATTTAACCACGGAGCGGAGCGCTCGCGGTGTTCAGCCAACGGGGTTGAGAGCGTAGGCTGGTCGACCGGTACTGAATCTGCGGCGCTGGTCTTTGAGGGCCTGCGGCTTTGGCCTGGAGCTGTTGGAGAAGCCCGTTCTTTCGCGTGAAGAGGGCGGCATTGCCCGAAACACGAGCGTGGTGCTTGCAGGCCCTATGACCATTCTCCATGGCAGGGAAAAACGTTACTTGAATGATCTGGTTTAGAAAAAAAGAAATAAAAATAAATGCGGAAGAAGATCGCTGGTATTTCGCCCGTGGTGGCAAACACCCGTTTATTTGGCTTGACGCCCGCAATATAACACCCGAGGATTCTGGCAAATATTCCAAAAGGACGGAAAATTCCTTCATCGGATGGGAGAGCTTGATTCGGACATCTTGGCAAGATAGGGCGCAGCCAAATGCTGACAAACTTTCAATGAACAGAGATAGGTCTGCTGTGAATTTATACTCTGTCATTGAGTTGATTACTGATTAATCTCCAGCTGTGCATAATTTGGTTAATTATCTGAACCTGCTCCTCCCGAACTTTGTTAATAAAACATCATTTAGACACAAAACATGTCGTAAAATTTTTAAATCAATATATTGTCTTATCTGAATGAGCAGTCAGGGTGATTTTCACATAGTTTTAGAGCAAATATTCTGGGCTACGTGATACAATTTTCAAAAGTCTTGTGAAGAAATAATCAGTATGGGTTTCATAGCCTTATTTCAGTATGTATTTTCACAAACCACGCATAAATGTCATTATCTCAAAACTACAAACTTTTACATACATGCTGTTGATATATTATTGTAGCAGAGTTTGTGCTGAATACAGTGTAATTAGAATTTAGCCATGAAAAAGTCACAAGTAACAGAAATAACCAGAAATGTCAGAGCATGTCAGAACACCTCCAGGGCCCAGAAAACAGCTCAGACCTCAGAGGGTTAAGTTCATCCACTCTTACCTTTACTATACACAACACAGTTTATTTTATTTTTGTTTCTTTTATATTTTTGTTAAAAATGTGATCGTGGATCCTGGTGTATTCCAGTATTTCAGATTGTTTTAATGCCACGATCGTTTAATATATTAGCGTGTGACTTTGAAATAATTTACTTTGACATGACATAAATAGCCATACAGCAAACCTAACTAATCTGGTGCCTATTACACGTCAAACTAAGATTGATGTGGGGAAAAGTAAGTCTGTTAAGTTAGCACTCTTTAACATCCGCTCACTTAAAAATAAATCACTTCTAGTCAACGACTTAACCACAAACAATCTGGATTTTATGCTTCTGAATGAAACCTGGCTAGAAGACAGCTGCAGTGCAACAATCCTCAATGAAGCAGCCCCCCCGAACTTTACTTTTATGAGTGTCTGCAGAGCTGTTAAGAGAGGTGGGGGTCTAGCTGCTCTTTTTAAAGATATCTATCAATGTAAGCAAATATCATTTAGGAATTACTTGTCTTTCGAATATCTGGGTATTGTGTTAAAAGGTGCTCCACGCATTTTACTTATCATTATTTACAGGCCTCCAAAATACTCTCCAGCCTTTGCTGAGGACTTTACAGAACTGTTATCAACAATTACATCAGAGTTTGACTGTTTTGCCATTGCTGGAGATTTAAACATCCACATAGATAATGCAGAAACCAATATGGCAAAAGAAATCAATACTGTTTTAAAAACTTTTGATCTGACTCAGCATGTACATGGACCCACACACAATCGTGGACACACTCTAGATTTACTTATCAGTAAGGGTCTAAACATTTCATCGATTGTTATTAAGGATGTAGCACTGTCTGATCATTTCTGTATTTTCTTTGATATATTGATCTCTCCTGCCACTGAAGCTAGATCTGTGTCTGTCAAGAAGAGATGCTTAAATGAGAACACTAGTGTACTAAATAGTGAAGGCTATATCCTTAACACCACGTATATCTGCTGACTCTGTTGATTTTCTCCTTGATTCTTTTAACTCAAAAGTTAAAAGTGTAATTGATGATATTGCTCCTGTGAAAGTCAGGAAGAAGAGTGGCAGACAAAAAGCACCTTGGAGAAACTCAACAGCAGTGCAAAATATGAAAAGACAATGCAGAAAAGCAGAGCGCATGTGGCGGAAGACAAAGCTTGTAGTCCATTATAACATCTACAAAGACAGCATCCATGCTTTCAATATGGAACTAGGCAAAGCTAGACAGACTTTCTTCTCAAATATTATAAACAGCAATTTAAACAACACACACACTATTTTTGCTACTGTAGAGAGACTGACAAATCCCCCAAGCCAGATTCCCAGTGAAATGCTCTCAGACAACAAGTGCAGTGAGTTTGCTTCTTTCTTCTCTGAGAAAATCAATAATATCAGAAAGGTGATCAGCACATCCTTGAGTTGAGCTGGAGTTAGACAGATCAGACCACCTGAGAAAGTAGTTACTATGTCTGACTTCAAAGAAATTGATGGCAAAATTTTGGAAGAAACCGTACAGCACCTTAAAACATCAACCTGCGCTCTTGACACACTTCCCACATCTTTTTTCAAAAGTGTGTTAAACGGTTTAGAAGCAGATCTTCTAGAAGTGGTAAATGCCACACTTCTCTCTGGGAGTTTTCCAAACTCCCTGAAAACTGCAGTTGTCAAGCCCCTCCTGAAAAAGAGCAATCTGGATAAGACCACATTAAGCAACTATAGGCCGATCTCAAATCTTCCTTTCATAGGCAAGATCATTGAAAATGGGCAGATCCAGTAATGAGGGCTTTGTGCTGGGCAGCGTTGAGGGCTCTGTGCTGGGCAGCGTTGAGGGCCCTGTGCTGGGCAGCGTTGAGGGCCCTGTGCTGGGCAGCGTTGAGGGCTCTGTGCTGGGCAGCGATGAGGGCTCTGTGCTGGGCAGCGTTGAGGGCTCTGTGCTGGGCAGCGTTGAGGGCTCTGTGCTGGGCAGCGTTGAGGGCCCTGTGCTGGGCAGATCCAGCGATGAGGGCTCTGTGCTGGGCAGCGTTGAGGGCTCTGTGCTGGGCAGCGATGAGGGCTCTGTGCAGGGCAGCGATGAGGGCTCTGTGCCGGGCAGCGATGAGGGCCCTGTGCCGGGCAGCGATGAGGGCCCTGTGCTGGGCAGATCCAGCGATGAGGGCTTTGTGCTGGGCAGCGTTGAGGGCTCTGTGCTGGGCAGCGATGAGGGCTCTGTGCTGGGCAGCGATGAGGGCTCTGTGCTGGGCAGCGATGAGGGCTCTGTGCTGGGCAGCGATGAGGGCTCTGTGCTGGGCAGCGATGAGGGCTCTGTGCTGGGCAGCGATGAGGGCCCTGTGCTGGGCAGATCCAGCGATGAGGGCTCTGTGCTGGGCAGCGTTGAGGGCCCTGTGCTGGGCAGATCCAGCGATGAGGGCTCTGTGCTGGGCAGCGTTGAGGGCTCGGTGCTGGGCAGCGTTGAGGGCCCTGTGCTGGGCAGATCCAGCGATGAGGGCCCTGTGCTGGGCAGCGTTGAGGGCCCTGTGCTGGGCAGATCCAGCGATGAGGGCTCTGTGCTGGGCAGCGTTGAGGGCTCGGTGCTGGGCAGCGTTGAGGGCTCGGTGCTGGGCAGCGTTGAGGGCTCGGTGCTGGGCAGCGTTGAGGGCTCGGTGCTGGGCAGCGTTGAGGGCTCGGTGCTGGGCAGCGTTGAGGGCTCGGTGCTGGGCAGCGTTGAGGGCCCTGTGCTGGGCAGCGTTGAGGGCTCTGTGCTGAGCAGCGTTGAGGGCGGAGGGCTCTGTGCTGGGCAGCGTTGAGGGCTCTGTGCTGGGCAGCGTTGAGGGCCCTGTGCTGGGCAGCGTTGAGGGCCCTGTGCTGGGCAGCGATGCGGGCCCTGTGCTGGGCAGCGTTGAGGGCCCTGTGCTGGGCAGCGTTGAGGGCCCTGTGCTGGGCAGCGTTGAGGGCTCTGTGCTGGGCAGCGTTGAGGGCTCTGTGCTGGGCAGCGTTGAGGGCTCTGTGCTGGGCAGCTGGGAAGATCCAGCGATGAGGGCCCTGTGCTGGGCAGCGTTGAGGGCCCTGTGCTGGGCAGCGTTGAGGGCTCGGTGCTGGGCAGCGTTGAGGGCTCGGTGCTGGGCAGCGTTGAGGGCTCGGTGCTGGGCAGCGTTGAGGGCCCTGTGCTGGGCAGATCCAGCGATGAGGGCCCTGTGCTGGGCAGCGTTGAGGGCCCTGTGCTGGGCAGATCCAGCGATGAGGGCTCTGTGCTGGGCAGCGTTGAGGGCTCGGTGCTGGGCAGCGTTGAGGGCTCGGTGCTGGGCAGCGTTGAGGGCTCGGATTCTGGGCAGCGTTGAGGGCTCGGTGCTGGGCTGCGTTGAGGGCCCTGTGCTGGGCAGCGTTGAGGGCCCTGTGCTGGGCAGCGTTGAGGGCCCTGTGCTGGGCAGCGTTGAGGGCCCTGTGCTGGGCAGCGTTGAGGGCTCTATGCTGGGCAGCGTTGAGGGCCCTGTGCTGGGCAGATCCAGCGATGAGGGCTTTGTGCTGGGCAGCGTTGAGAGCTCTGTGCTGGGCAGCGTTGAGGGCTCTGTGCTGGGCAGCGTTGAGGGCTCTGTGCTGGGCAGCGTTGAGGGCTCTGAGCTGGGCAGCGTTGAGGGCTCTGAGCTGGGCAGCGTTGAGGGCTCTGAGCTGGGCAGCGTTGAGGGCTCTGTGGAGTGTAGTGCAATGTTGTTTTCGTCAACGATGACGATAACGAAATTATTTCGTTGACGCACCTTTTTTTTATGACGATAACGCAACGATGACTAGCTAAAAATGGCTCTAAGGTGACTAAAACATGACGAGACGTTTTCGAGTTTTCGTTGACGAGACGAGACGGAACGAAAATGATTATAAGTCTGACGTTCACAATGCATGTCATTTCTGCCTAATTTGCATGAAATCTGTCTGTTTTGAGCTAAAAAAAAAAAGTATCAGCAATGCTGCCGCTTCCTATCCTTGTTTTGGGTACGCCCACCACCCGGCTGCTGCCATGCCGCGCACCAGATTCCACACAACATCAACACACCTGCGGCTGCGGCTAGTCACTCGCCACACATCTTCGATATGAGGCGCCGGACTGGACAAAAGCGAAACGAACTGCGCGAGAGAGACCGAAAGTGCGCGAGAGAGACCGAGTGTGTCTGCGCGCGAGAGAGACCGAGTTGTACGCGAGAGAGACCGAGTGTGTCCGAGCATTAGTTTAGTGGGCTAATTGGTACAAAGTAATATATAATTATTATATAACTTAGATTATAACATAAATTATTATTTAACTAATTATATAATAAAGCCACAATTGCCAAAGTAAGAATGTTTTTATTCCTGGCTTTTTTTTTGTAAAACAGTGATTCCACTGTTACCACTTTATCTGTGTGTAATGTTGTAGTAGCTCAAAGTTTTTTGCTGTTTAAACTGTAAACCATTCCTTTATTACTGTGATTACTGGTGAAAATAGCCAATGTGCTGAAATTTTAGAAGAGCATCAATTCATGGAAAAAATATAACTTGAAATATGGGGATAAAAGGTTTCTGACAATGAAGTAGCCTACAGCTTGGCAGCACTGCATCTCCATCAATGAGAAAGTCTAGTTTATTATGCAAAGGTTTTAAGGTTAACTGTTGTTTTATGAATTGCAACACTTGCTACAACCTGTCAAACCTAAGCCCATTTCCAATACTTTTTAACCTAAATTAATTTGTTAAAGACTACTTTTTTTTTTTTACTAAAATTGACTAAAACGTGACTAAAACCTTTTTGCGTTTTCGTCGACTAAAACTTGACTAAAACCTTTTTGTGTTTTCGTCGACTAAAACTTGACTAAAACTATCAAGTTTATAAGTGACTAAAATGTGACTAAAACTAAAAAGCATTTTCGTCCAAAAGACTAAGACTAAGACTAAAACTAAAAGGGCTGCCAAAAACAACACTGGTGTAGTGCAGGCTCGGCTGGACTGGCCTGAAGTGCAGGCTCGGCAGGACTGGCGTGAAGTGCAGACGGTGACATGGCATGCCATGGAAGGAAGCTCTCCAGACAACAGGAGAGTGCCTCTCTCCAGTCCTGACCGGAGAGATCTGGAAGCTCCCTCGGGTCGACTTCCTTGGCTCCAAGTTGGTAACACGCCTTGATTATTTCGTCATCCAGCGAGCAGGAGGCAGCAAGAGGAACAAACCCCCAGGTGAATTGGAACAGATCGCGGCTATCCCGAGCCAAAGCCGCGATCTGTCCAGCGAGCTCCCAGCTCATCTTTTTGGTCGGTTCTCCTGTTACGGGTGTGTGCGGGTAGAAGGAGGCGAGGACAACAGAGCGCTTCAATCCAAGAGTTTAATTCAAAAGAAATCCAAAACACGGGAAAAACGGGCAGTACACACTCTTTACAACAACGTAGAACCGACACTGAAGACTGAAACACTCAGGGCTTAAATTCACAGGAGAACAGATCAGGGAAACAAGACACAGCTGACAAGATTAACGAGGAACCAGGTGATACAAATGAACTAATGACAGTAACCGTGGAAACAAAGGAGTGGCGGGAAAACAGAACAAAGGAAAACATATGATCAGTAACAAAAAACACAGAAGACAGGGGAAAACGGGGGCCTGTTTCAGAAAGGAGGTTAAGTGAAAACTCTGAGTATGTTAACCCTGAAATGAGGGAAACTCTGGGTTTTCTGTTTCAGAATGGGAGGTATGTCAAACCTGAGAAAGCAGAGTAAGTCAAGCCTGTTTCTGAAAGAGAGGTAACGTATACTCAGAGTCAGTTACCATGGTAACTTACTCTGTGAACCTAACCTGGTCGGGAGCAGGTTTTCTTTGGTAAACCCAGAGTTTCTTTCGGTCTCCTCCCCTTTTTTAAAGAGGAAGTGGTGTTTAAACACCTCATTCATTCTTTCAGTACATTTTTATTAATAAAATTAATCTTTTATTAATAAATCAAATATTGCTTTTTTTACTGCTGTCCCCCCCCTTTTTAATAAGATGAAGTCTATATAACTCCTTAACTGGCAACTGAAAACACAGTAGTAGATTAGAGTTACATAATGTAGTTCTAAACAAATTCTACAGAATTAAATGTGGCATTTACTGGAAATCACTGAACTGTGTTCATCTGTGCACCAGAAGTTGATGGACCGTCCTCCTGCTGTTCTTCCACACTCTGGGGGCGGGGGGAGATATAAGAATACCCGTTTATACTTAGATTTAAACTTAGATTCTATAGGCTACTCCACATAAAAATGTGAAAAAATCTGAATGTGTAGATTGTTTGATGTGTAGACACATAATATTAACATTAGGCATCTCTGTGGCAGCAGAAACTCTTTATCCCCATGTGATGAGCATTTGGTTGAGTACACTTTATAACACTATTTGTCATAATTTCTGGTGTATTGAGTAGGCTACTTACGACTGCCTGGGGTTCTGTTGGGACAGGAGGCTCCAAAAGACAGATATTACCATCAGAATCTATTGGGACCAACAAAAATCCTAACCCAAAGTAAAATAAATGGAAATATCAAAAATAGCCTATATAAAAAATAACACATATATGTAAACCTCTTACATTTTATGAAGGCCCTTGGATCTTCGGGAGTGACTGGCTCTGAAGTCCCTCCAGGAATTCCCTCGGCCAAAAATGCTGCTGCACTGCTAGACACTGGATGCTATTTAGTTATTTAATATGTCAAATGTAAAGTCGGGTAGCCTACACCCATGATATGCTCAAGCCTTACTTGACTGAAATAGCCTATGTTTTTATGTTTAATTTTCAGCTGCTGCCATGTTCTTTTAATACCTGCAGGATTGCACATGAAAATTAAAATTAGGTTGAATAACATACTGTTCTTCAGTTTCACCTCTGATATTATAACAGTTGGGTAAGTTACTTGTATTACTAACTACAAACGACATCTTCAACAGTGTAATTAGATTAATGTAATAATGACTATCTTTAGAAAGTATTGGTCTACTTATTAGGCCTACTAAATCCCATATCAACCTTAAACACTTGAACAATACAAGGAGAGACAAGAAACTGCACTTTTAATGCTTTCAAATAAACAATATACAATTGCATGAATTATTCTTGAATTGACCAAAGTGTGTAGAGGGAGAAGGTTATATAAAAAATATACCTTTTAAAAAATGTATGTTAAATATACAGAATTGTTCTATAGTCTAATGCAATTACATCAGATTTTACTTTAAATTACAGAAGAATTAAGAGTAATCCCTTTAATTAAATTACAGTATTTAGATTACTTGATAATTAATTACACCCATCACTGTATAATAGTAATTAAAATGTAAACGTAGCATTGACTCGAGCAACTATTTTCTCCCTAGCTAACTCTCTGTCCTTCGCTGCTGCAGCCGATATATAAAAAAAATAATAATAATACTATGTGTTCGTACTCTCCATATGCTTGCAGAAGCACATCCAGTTCTGCTGGTGAGAAATATGCAGACCTCTTTTTGTCTGGCGGTGCTGTTGTCATGGAGACTCATAATATCTGCGCTCCATTGATAATGGCTTTTTATAGTTGTGGTGCACACGCTTAACTCAGAGTCAGTCAACTCAGAGTTGATTGAACTAACTCATTTCAGCTGTTCTGAAACCGAAAACTCAGAGTTTCCCATCTCAGGGTAAGTCAACTCAGAGTTCAAGTTTTAACTCAGAGTTGGTTGAACCTCCTTATTGAAACGGGCCCCGGATCACAGAAAACTGAAAACACTGAAACAGAACACAAAACTATAACAGTCCGACTGTTTGTACTGTACTGTATTTTATTTGTTATTTTTCTAAACTGTTTTAATTATTCTTATTTCTTTTTCTTATTTTAATTTATTCTATGTTCTAATGTGCTATATAAATAAACTTGCTTTGCCTGGCCTTGCCTAAATAATCAATTTTAACCTTGTTTCTATTAGTGGCACAAAAGAAAACACTGTTGGTGTATCCGCATACACTTATTGCGCATGACCGGTGACCTATGCAAATTTGTAATTAGGAGAACGCTTACTCTACAACGTCACAATTTTTATGCTGTACTGAAACCGCTGGAAATAAGTGACTGCCTCCGCGGGACAGGCTGCCTCTGCTTTGCATGCTATGGCCTTTCTGCAAGTCCACCAGGCCAAAACACTAAAAGAGCAGCACGAGGGTAGTTCTGAGCCGGGGTTGATGCAGGATCTGCAGTACAGTCACAGCGCGGGTCCTCGGCCAGACAATGACCACCTTGGTGGAATGGGCTAGGGCGCTATATGCAACGGGCACGCAGTCTTGGGCTCCTGGACAGGACCTTGACTGCAGTGACATATCAACTGCCTCGTGCTGCCAGCAGTCCTGACTGAGGTTTGACCGTTGCAGCAGGACAAGCACATATTGGTTCGAACAGACAACAATGCAACGGGTGGTCTACATTCACGTCGCAAGTACCATAACAGTATCATAAAAGCCGCTATGGGCCAAATCTTCTATACTGTAATTTTAAAAATGACAACTGATACTGTTTCAGAACGAAGTGTTTTAGCTTGTGTTTCTGTTTTTAAAATGATATAAAGCATCATTACAGATATTACACATGCTAAATATTGAGTTTTATGTTGTTGTAAATTGAATTGTTGTTAATACTGTGATAGTTGCAGTAGTTTAAACAACACTTTCTGAGAGAACTGAATCAGGCTGCCACAATAGTTATTGGTAACAATGTCTGACTGAGAAGATCATCAGCTCTCTTTTATTTTAATTTTTTTTGGTGGGGGTAATATGTTTCTCTGTACTGTTGGCACCTGCACTGAGAGGATTTTTTTGTATATCTACTTGCCGAATAAAAGTTCTACTTCATTAACTTTTAAAATACATCAAAACAAAATATTATGTAACTGACCCCTGTATAATGAGCAGCAGCTATTGCATCAGTGCATTCCCTGTGTGTTTAGATGTGTTGCTTTCACACCTCTAATGAATAGATCATCTCTGCATTCAGCACAGGTGTTAACAGCACCCTGAGGTGCACATTTACTCAAAAGCAACCCACCATAATGGCTATAATTGGTCTTCACAGTTTATTGTAGCTGTAATGAATAACCTCAGATGACTTATTTACAGGAGTAAATTGAAACTTGCCATTGCATGTTTGACAAATCAACAGCTTCAAAGAAACTGACAAGTGACCAATCCTATGTTGCGACTTCACTTCATGCATTCTACCAGCACTGCTTCCTACTGTTTCCTTCCTTTTTCTGCTGTGTAACAACAAAAGGGATATGCGCCACCCAAAGGTCAAAGTTGACACAATGAACCTTAGATGGCACAAGTAGAAAAAATATATATTGTTACAACCCTGCAACTAAAAAGGGACACTTCATGCAACAATTATAAATTAAACATTTATTTTAATGACATATGCGCATGAGCTCAAACGTAAAAAAATTTTTTTTATTTATTCGTTGCAATAGGAGAGGAAGAATTGTCTAAACTTGTTAAATCATCTAAATCAACAACACGTATGTTAGACCCTATACCGAATAAGCTACTGAAAGAGAAGCTTCCTGAGGTCATAGATCCTCTCCTTAATATCATTAATTCTTCTTTGTCACTAGGATATGTACGAAAACATTTTAGCTGGCTATTATTAAAGGTGGGATCAGTCGGTCTGTCGTCCGGTGACCGCTGCCTATTGGAAGGGGGATCCTCGTCTCCCCTCTAAGGCCTGTAAGTTTTCGTCCGTTTAAATCAATTTGACTTCCGGTGGCGCTGCTCTGTAGCAACCCGGGCGAGTGCTGTTGTTGGTTTTAAGTGTTTGTAGTGTTTTGTTTTTAATTCGCGTCTTAAGTGTTTTGTGCTTGGGACTATATGTTGGAGCTGATAACTGCAAGCTTGCAGGATAGCAGGATTGTCAGTGGTCCAAAAAGAACTTAAACAACTCCTCACTAATGCGAGGGAAAAACACAGGCAAACAATGGAACAAAACTTCCAAACATTAAGTACTAAAAAAACTTTGGGACACAATGAAATCAGTGACTGTTATCTGGAAGTGGAACCATTTAGCATCCAACGACTTTTCAGCAAAGTACATACGGTGGCCTCCCAGCCTTTCTGCTTAAAAGTTGTGCCAAAGAACTAACAATGGCATGGTGCCCTATTGTCCAACAGTTGTTATATACTCACACTGTCCCAGCTCTGTGGAAGAAATCAGTTATAACTCCACTGCCTAAAAAAACAGGCGCCTCAGAGAATAATGACTTTTGTCCCATAGCTCTAACCTTGAATGTAATGAAATTTTTTGAAAAATTTGTTGTGTCTATACTCATGAAGGATGTAGAGTCAAAGCTAGATGTGTACCAGTTTGCCTATAAGCAAGAACGCAGCACTGATGACGCAATCCTTTGCATCTCGCAATTTATTTCTAAGCACCTTGAAAACATAAGAGCTTATGCTAGAATCTTGTTTGTCGATTTTAGTTCAGCCTTTAATACAGTGCAAACTCATGTGCTTTTAGAGAAGCTTAAAAACATGAATGTTAATAATTTCTTAAATTAAGTTTTATGTAACAAAGTTCGGGAGGAGCATGTTCAGGTAATCATCCAATCAGCACAAGAAGAAGCCAGTATAAATAAAGCCTTCACTTACCTCCTGTCTCATGACAATTTCTCAGCATCGGACTCCGCCTTCGTGCCGTCATGTCCGAGATAGAGCTCTTCCCCTCCGACAATGAGTCTTTCATCACGGAGGTGTCTCCATCGCAAACCGCCAATCCAGCGACCTTTTCCTCTCCAGCAGCCAACAACAACACTGAGCCTCCATCCTCAAACAGGGGACGCCGGCCCTCCAGATCCTCTCCACATTCTCCAAGACGCCGAAGACTCCCCTCACCACCGCCAGTGAGGAACTCATCATCTTCCTCATCGTCTTCCTCCGCGCCTTCCCACCTTTCAGCTCACCCAAACATCCCTCCCTTAGGGAAGTGGACAGTTAAGGGGCAATTAACAGTTTCCGATGCAAATTTTTCCCACAGGATGAAAAAAGCAGAATTGTTTAATTTATATGTCACTTTACAATCTACTCACCCTTCTGTTTCAGCTCCAATCCCATCGGCTCGAACGAGCAAGGCCCGCCGGGCCCCGATCGCTCGTCCTGCTGTGTCTACACCTTCCTCACAGGCAGAGCTGGGCCCGGCCCCCGTGCCACGTCGTCGCAGACCTTCCGCTAGCCTGGGCCGCGCCCCGGAACCAGCCGCGGAAGGGCGCCAACCTTTTCCAGGTCAACTCCTCTCCTCAGCCCCTCCCACCGTGGTACCTCACGCTCCATATCTCTGCAATTCCACTTTCACACACGATCCTCAAATGTTTTTCTTCCCTTCTACTTCTTTCAGTTTTCCTCCTTCCTCCACATGAGGATGCCTCCGTTAGCCGGTCAATCGGCGGCGCATTTCCTTCCCCTTCCCCTTCCACACTGTGCTCATCCTATTCCTCCTCCACCTATCCCGGGGGCCGATCTCTGCGCGAGGATGCCTCCGCAAATGGCCACAGCCCCGACTTTCCCTCCCTTTAACCCTCTCCAAGTGTGATCTCCTTTCTCGCTCTTCTCAGCCACTCCTCAACCAGCCCCTCCGAACGCAGTTGCCGCAGAACCTCCTCCAGTGACGAAAAACATCAGAGCCCAAATCCTCGCAGGTGCAGATGTAGATTTGGGTTCTCTCCTGTCCTTGTTTCCCCCAGCTGAGTCCAATTGCCAAGTGGACTGTGGTGATATATCAGTTACTCTAAAAAATAACTCACAGGTTTCATCACGTACATTGTCACTGTCACATTGCCTTCAGCCGCTATGCAGAAATCAAATGCTCGACTTTCCCCCATAGACGGCGCGAGCTGAACGATTATCTTGCTATCATAGCGGAGCTCGCGTTGTCTTATGGGGGTAGTCTTTTTTATATGTACCACAAGTTGTTTTCCGCAAAATGCGCCGTCCGCATTTCTCAATGGAATCAGTGTCCCTATTGGGGAGCGTTGGACACTTAATCACATCCAATTTTACAGACGGCACAGATTGTTCCAAACGCGAACTTCTCTCGCTGCTGGGCCACCTAAATTATGCTATGCGCATTATTCCACAGGGCCGCCCCTTTATCGCGCATCTTCTCGCCCTCACGTCATCCGTTCACGCGCTGGAAGATCGGATTATCCTTTCTGGCGAGTCCAAAAATGAGCTAAAATTATGGATTAATTTCCTTAACCAGTGGAACAGCTTAACTTTTTTTTACGACGACTTTATCTCTCTCCCCCTCGATATCAAACTGTTTACAGACGCAGCTCCCTCGATCAGCTTCGGCGGCTATTACCAAGGACGCTGGTTCGCGTCTCCCTGGCCCCCTCAGCTCCTAGGCACACCCCAGTTTTCAGCCTCCTCGGCCCTTTTCGAGCTCTACCCGATCGTTGTCACAGCTTCCCTATGGGGGAAAGAGTGGTCATCCAAATGCATCCAAATCCATTGCGACAACGAAGCAACCGTACACTGTATTAACAAAGGTCATTTTCGCTCACCTGCGCTAATGCCACTCCTCAGACGCCTCACCTGGATCTCCGCATGTGACCAGTTCTTAATAACTGCAAAACACGTCCCAGGGGCTCAAAATCAAATCTTGCACCTGCAATAAATAACTCCCAAACGTCCCTTCTAATTAAGGGAATCCAAAGAACCCGCCCCGCTCGCCCAGATACCAGACAACCGATCACAATCGATATACTCACCAGATGCATTTCATCACTCCGTCTTGGATACCACTCCACCAACACCGCCTATACATTAGAAGCAATGTTCATTCTAGCATTCTTCGGTTTCCTCCACTGCTCCAAACTGATCATCACTTCCTTATTCGACCCAAATATTCATCCTACAATTTCAGACTTACAGATCGTAGATAATGAAACCATATCATTCTTCATTAAACAAAGTAAAACTGGCAGAGCTAAAAAAGGTCACTTCGTATATATTTTCAATCTAAAAACTCCCATCCAAACGTACCATGCTCTTTTTAACTACCTGCAGTACAAATGTTCCACGTCCAAATCCCCACTCGACCGAGTTGAGGTACTCGAACTCGGACTCGACAATGGTGGACTCGGACCCATCACTATGACCCACTCTTCACTAACGACTCCAATCATCCAGCTACGAGATTCTGGTTCCAAAAGCACCTTAAAGCAGTCCATAACAAATCCAGCGTCTCAGCAGATAAATTCTCTAGCCACTCATTCCGTATCGGAGCAGCTACCACAGCCGCACAAAAAGGTCTCTCCCAACAACAAATCAAAACCCTCTGTCGCTGGTCATCGAATGCCTTCAAAACCTATATCAGATCCAGCCGTTTTCACATCAGAAATGCTCACCAAGCCCTAACTAATTAGTTTGTTTATCTCTATCACCTGCTGCACTTCATTTTTAGTTACATCCGTTACACCAAACCACTTCAGATTGCATCTGGGCTCGCCGCTTGAAATTCATAGGAATCGTTATTACAATCATATGCAGACTCCCCCATTTGCACGCTGCGATGGCTCACTCGTTCGAAGGCCAGGCTCCGTCCCCCTTCCGAAGCGCTGGTCGAGCCCTCCCGTTCGAATTGCAGTGAGAGCCTGCACGTCTTAGTCATTGCCGGACGGCCGCGCTCGTGTCCCTAGGTGGGCTCACCATTCGTCGGGCCGCGAGGGGTCTATTCCCTTGCCCCTGCCCCGTCGAAGCGCCGGTCAAGCCCTCCCGACTGAGTTCAGCGGGCGCCCTCCGTTCAACCTGGCGAGGCTTACCCGTCCAATGCCGTGAGCATATAAGTTCCCGTCGGACACTGCAAGAGCCCTCCTGGGTGAACGGTTAAACTCGTTCACAAATTCACGCTTGCATAATTCTTGCGTCATCGAGCTGTCAGTTCAACTGCAGAATGGGCTCATCTGTCCGATGCTGTGAGCATCCAAGTTCCCGTTGGACGTTGCGAGAGCCTTCCCAGTCGAATAGGCAAGCTCGTTCCTTGGTAAATACATACCCTTCACTTTTGGGGGAGATAAATTCTACGCTCGCTGTCCTGCGTTCATCTGGCCTTTTTGGGGGGAGTACTCTAGGGTCGGGCCGAATTCCGAGCTCGGAGCCCTCCCCCCGGACAGCAAAGCCAAATATGCATTATAATATTACATCAGATTTCATTAACATGTGAACTCGTGAATTAAATGGTTTTATTATTTTTTAACTAACAGGGCACAGCAAGTGAAGGTCAATAGGACGCTATCGGAGATCAAATACTGTAACACAGGAGTTCTTCAGGGTTGTGTTGTATCACCAATACTCTTCACATTGTACACCAATGACTGTAGTAATGTACACTCTAACAACTATTTCACGAGTTCACACGTACATGAAATCTAATGTAGTATTTATGCGTATTTGGCTTGCTGTCCAGGGGAGGGCTCCGAGCTCAGAATTTTGCCCGAACTCAGAGTACTCCCCCTATACTGGGGTAGACCCAGTCGAGTGTGAGGTGATGGGGTGGTGGAGGGATGCTGAGAAACTTGTCGTGAGACAGAAGGTGAGGAAAAGCTTTATTTATACCGGCTTCCTCTTGAGCTGATTGGTTGATTACCTGAACGTGCTCCTCCCGAACTTTGTTACATAAAACTTCATATAATGAAATTTGCTGATGATACCGCGATCCTGAGCCTTTTGTACAAGGATGCAGACTCCTCTGTGTACCAAGACGAAATAGACACATTCGTTAAATGGTGCGACACCAACCATCTAATATTAAACATTCAAAAAACAAAGGAGATGGTCTTCGACCCGAGGCAAGTTACAGACCACGAGCCAGTGGTCATTAGAAACCAAGAAGTAACTCAGGTGTCCTCATACATATATTAAGGTGTCCACATCGACAGTCTTCTTTGCTGGAATACACGTTGACAACCTGTGCAACAAACTGCAGCAGAGGCTTTATTTTTTACGGCATCTAAGCTACACCAATCTATGGTGTGAGCAGTCAGATCATGAAGATCTTCAACCATGCAATATTGGAGAATGTCATTCAGATATGGAATAAATGCATGGTTCAGCTACTTAACAGTTAAGCTGAAAAACAAGCTTGCCAACATGCACAAAACAGCCATGAAAATTATAGGGAGGAGAGACTATGAGCCTATACAGAGCCTGTATGATCAGACAATTATGAAACAGGCTATGAAAATTAAATCAGACCCTCAACGCCCCTCTTCCCTGAATACAAAACCCTGCCATCAGGAAGAAGACTCCGTGTACCAAAATTTAAAACTTATCACCTAAAATGATAATTTGTGCCAGCCTCCATTAAGCTGCTGAACGATGTGAAATAGAGCTGTGAACAATAAATATGTGAGCACTACAGCACTTTACTTATGATCCCGGTGCAATAGGGCAACGTGCAATAAACATACTAGCACCTTAGCTTATGCACTTTACACAAACTTCAGTGCAATGGAGCAATGTGCAACAACCACACTAGCACTTTAGCACTTGCACTTTAATCCATGGAACTGTGTTGTCAACAATACCTTTTTTTTGTGTTTTTTTTTTGTGTTTTTTTTTTCTTGTGAAGTACAATATGTCGATGCTTCTCAGGTTCTTGTCGATGTGTTTTGTGATTTGTGATGTCTTTTGTGATGTTTTTTATGAAGCAACTCTGCACTGTGCCCAAGCAGAATTTCCCCTTGGGGACAATAAAGTTAACCTACCTACCTACCTCACGGGCCAGACTTACAAAGCCTGTGGGCAAGCCACTTCCTCCCTGCATGCCATGGCGTTGCTGCAGGCCCACCAGGCCAAGGCACTCATGGACATGCACGAGGGTAGTCCAGACCGTGAGCTCAGCAACCGACCTCACCCTTCGGGGCACGAAGGTTGCGGCTCACGCTATCGGTCTGGCGATGTCTACCTTAGTGGTTCAGGAGCACCATCTCTGGCTTAACCTGGCCGATATGAGGGATACCGACAAGACTCGGTTCCTGGACTCCCCCATTTCCCAGGTTGGGCTGTTTGGTGACGCGGTGGAGAACTTCGTCCAGCAGTTCTCTGCTGCTCAGACACAGATGGAGGCCATCTGGCACATCCTGCCCCGGCGGCCCGCGGCTGCTTCCACCCGTCTGGCAGTGGCAGATCCTCCAGCTGCTCGCCGACAAGGGCATCCACCTATCGCCGCCACCGTAGCAGCCTTCACCTAGGCCTCAATATGGAGCCGCCCAGCCCGTTTCAGGCGCTGCCAAGTCAGGTGGCGAGTGCAAGCACAAGCGTTGGGAGATGGCCACTGCACCACTCCCTCCCCCAGAGAATGGGCTGGGCCGGGCAGAGAATCTTTGTTTCTGTTTGTGTTTCGCCATTGGTATTTGTTATTTCTTTGACCCAAATTGTCAAAGAAAGAGAAAATTCCTCTGTTCCTGGGTCCCAGGAGGGCCAGACCGGCAGTGTGCAAGCCGCCACCCTCAGCCCCCTCTTGTATCGCCAGCCGGCAGTTTAGCTTCTTCCTGGGCGCTGGCACCAGGTGCCTCGCTGAGAGATGTTTGTAGAGCTGCAGGGCGGCACCAAACACTTTCGCTAGATTCTATAGCCTACGTGTCAAGCTGGTAGCTTCCCGTGTGTTCTCTTTGCATAGAAGCCAGTCAACACTGTAAGCCCTGCTTGATGTGTCGGCTTGATTCCCCTCCTATGGTCTGGATACGTGCACCATTCCTGCTCCAGTAGAGCTCCTCTTTAGCCGAACCCTGTTGAGTTCCTCCACACCCTTTGGCAACGGATGTGGCGGAACATCCAATGCCAGGCCTAACACTCGTATGCACTGGTGGAACCTGTGCTAGGCCGAGTCCCATATGTTGTGACTCCTACGGTGATCCCATATGTGTATTCCTCCACGGTACGGCTCCCTGCGGCGAGCCTGTGCCTTTCCCTTGGCAGAGCCCACTCCACCTTCGCTGACCAGTTTCCCCCCTGTTATAGGTTGGAGCCACCTCAGTGACATTTCATATGTTGTACTGCTCTGTAACCCCCAGTCCATATGTGTACGTCCACATGTTACCTCCCCACGGGCAGGGTGTGGCCTCCGCAAGCGTCTCCCTTTCCACCGAAATGCCACGCTTTCCCAGTGTTATCCAAGTCTGACTGAGTGGGTCTTGCGGAACAGCACTGACTTCCCTGGCCTGAGCCCTGTCCCATGTCCGCCTCAATAATGCTGGGGAATCAGGATGCTTTTCCTGCTCCAGTAGAGCTCCTCTTTAGCCGAACCCTGTTGAGTTCCTCCACACCCTTTGGCAACGGATGTGGCGGAGCATCCAATGCCACTGAAGCTAGATCTGTGTCTGTCAAGAAGAGATGCTTAAATGAGAACACTAGTGTACTATTTATGAAGGCTATATCCTTAACACCAAGCATATCTGCTGACTCTGTTGATTTTCTCCTTGATTCTTTTAACTCAAAAGTTAAAAGTGCAATTGATGATATTGCTCCTGTGAAAGTCAGGAAGAAGAGTGGCAGACAAAAAGCACCTTGGAGAAACTCAACAGCAGTGCAAAATATGAAAAGACAATGCAGAAAAGCAGAGCGCATGTGGCGGAAGACAAAGCTTGTAGTCCATTATAACATCTACAAAGACAGCCTTCATGCTTTCAATATGGAACTAGGCAAAGCTAGACAGACTTTCTTCTCAAATATTATAAACTGCAATTTAAACAACACACGCACTCTTTTTGCTACTGTAGAGAGACTGACAAACCCCCCAAGCCAGATTCCCAGTGAAATGCTCTCAAACAGCAAGTGCAGTGAGTTTGCTTCCTTCTTCTCTGACAAAATCAATAATATCAGAAAGGTGATCAGCACATCATTGAGTTGCGCTGGGGTCAGACAGATCAGACCACCTGAAAAAGTAGTAACTTTGTCTGATTTCAATCAAATTGATGGCAAAATTTTGGTAGAAACCGTACAGCACCTTAAAACATCAACATGCGCTCTTGACACACTTCCCACATCTTTTTTTAAAAGTGTGCTAAACAGTTTAGAAGCAGATCTTCTAGAAGTGGTAAATGCCTCACTTCTCTCTGGGAGTTTTCCAAACTCCCTGAAAACTGCAGTTGTCAAGCCCCTCCTGAAAAAGAACAATCTGGATAAGACCATATTAAGCAACTATAGACCGATCTCAAATCTTCCTTTCATAGGCAAGATCATAGAAAAAGTTGTCTTCAATCAGCTGAACAAATTCTTAAGCTCGAATGGATACTTTGACAATTTTCAATCTGGTTTCCGACCGCATCACAGCACAGAGACAGCGCTCATAAAGATAATAAACGATATTCGCTTAAATACTGATTCAGGCAAATTATCAGTGCTGGTACTACTCGACCTCAGTGCTGCATTTGACACTGTCGATCATAACATACTTCTTGACAGGCTGGAAAACTGGGTGGGGCTTTCTGGGATAGTCCTAAAATGGTTCAGGTCATACTTAGATGAGAGAGGTTATTATGTGAGTATAGGAGACCATAAGTCTGAGTGGACATCCATGACATGCGGAGTCCCTCAAGGCTCAATTCTTGCGCCACTCCTGTTCAACCTGTATATGCTCCCAATGAGCCAAATAATGAGAAAGAACCAAATTGCTTACCACAGCTATGCAGACGACACACAGCTGTACTTAGCCCTATCGCCTAACGATTACAGCCCAATTGACTCCCTGTGCCAATGCATTGATGAAGTCAACAGTTGGATGTGCCAAAACTTTCTTCAGTTAAACAAAGATAAAACTGAAGTCATTGCATTTGGAAACAAAGATGAAGTTCTCAAGGTGAACGCATACCTTCACTCCAGGGGTCAAACAACTAAAAATCAAGTCAGGAATCTTGGTGTGACACTAGAGTCAGACCTTAGTTTCAGTAGTCATGTCAAAGCAATAACTAAATCAGCATACTATCATCTAAAAAATATTGCAAGAATTAGATGCTTTGTTTCCAGACAAGACTTAGAGAAACTTGTGCATGCTTTCATCACCAGCAGGGTGGATTATTGTAATGGACTCCTCACTGGCCTTTCCAAAAAGACCATAAGACAGTTGCAGCTCATACAGAACGCTGCCGCTAGGATTCTGAGCAGAACCAGAAAATATGAACATATCACACCAGTCCTCAGGTCTCTACACTGGCTCCCAGTTAGATTTAGGATTGATTTTAAAGTATTATTACTGGTATATAAATCATTCAATGGCCTAGGACCTCAATACATTGCAGATATGCTCACTGAATATAAACCCAACAGATCACTCAGATCATTAGGATCATATCAGCTAGAAATACCAAGGGTTCACTCTAAGCATGGTGAGTCTGCTTTTAGCTATTATGCCAGCCGCAGCTTGAACCAGCTTCCAGAAGAGATCAGATGTGCTCCTACAGTAGTCACATTCAAATCCAGACTCAAAACACATCTGTTTAGCTATGCATTTACTGAATGAGCACTGTGCCACTGTTCGTCCGACTGTACTGTACTGTATTTCATTTTATTTTTCTAAACTGTTTTAATTATTCTTATTTCTTTTTATTATTTTAATTTCTTCTATGTAAAGCACTTTGAATTGCCATTGTGTATGAAATGTGCTATATAAATAAACTTGCCTCGCCTTGCCTTGCCTTTTGTCTAGGCACTGGAAGGTGGCAGCACTAGCTGGCATTTTAATTGGGATTCCAATCAGTACAGTACATCCGACTACATTGAACGTGACCGAACTGAAAGGGAATGTCTCGGTTACGTATGTAACCCTCGTTCCCTGAAGGAGGGAACAGAGACGTAGACCCATCGCCACATTAGCTGGACCACCGCTGACTCCGGGCTCAGCTCAGCTCCACAGCGAAAAACAAATGGTGCGTCCATCCACTTCATATTTATACCCGCGCCGCAGGTCGGAGTGTGAGATGCAAATCTTGTTTTATCAATACTCAAAGATGACAGGCTCCCTAAGCGTGATACCAATCAGTATGGTACATCCAACTACATCTCTGTTCCCTCCTTCAGGGAACGAGGGTTACATACCCAACAGAGAGGTTCTTACCAGAACCAGGAAATATGACCATATTAACACTGCATTGGCTCCCTATTAAACATCGTATAAATTTGAAAATATTGCTGATTACTTCTAGTACTTACTACGCCTTCAGTCTACGAGGCGGCTCTATGCGTCTAAATGGTCTGTGTTTAACAAATGGTGCGCGGGAAAAAATCTAAACCCTTTTGGGTTTTGTGCTTCCTTCAAGAGCTGCTGGACGCGGGCAGGTCCCCCTCCACGCTCAAGGTCTATGTTGCGGCTATTGCGTTGAGTTTGGACCTAATGACTCCTTAGTCATTCTCAAACCGAAGCACGGTTACGGTCAAGGTACGTCCCGGTCAAGGTATTGGGCACTCCTTTCAGAGCACAGGTCATTTCCCTGAAGACTCAAAATTCATCATTTAATGTTGTTTTTAGTATTATTATTACTTTTTATTAATATGCATAATCAGTATGTATCTTTTTTATTACTTTTTATATACATTCATAATCATTTGTACACAATGTATTTTGTGAAGATGTGGGGAGAAAGACTTCGAGAGACTTTGAGTGTGTGCTGACTTTGTGTGCTGGACTGTTTATACAAGGGTATACATTCCAACATTAATGGAAACCATATGTTCCTCTGCTGAATGTATGGGTTGCTATGATGTAGTTTTTTTCTGGTCACCGTATAAAAACCAAGCCTTTGTCTGAAAAGGCAGAGAAGATGATGAGAAACTAGATTGAGGACTTTTGTCTCTTCTCTCCTATGTCTTATATAATTAAATAAATAAGAGATCTCTTGGCAAAATCACTGGTGTCTGTTTCCATGAAATTAAACAACAGGGGAAAGCAAGATTTTTAAATCAACAGCTTGGCGTCACTAAGAACAGGATAGTATATCCAGAAATTTGTCTCAAGGTAAGACTTTTTCCTTTATATAAAAAGTTCTAAGTCTGCCTGATGATTAGAGACAATGACTGTAACTGCTAAAAAGAACTGTGTTGTTTAAGGAACCTGTGGTTTTGCCAATGAATATAAGACATAGTATAATAATAATAAAAATAAAAATAATTCAATTTTATTTGGCTTATTTAAGTTCTCTGAAAAGTAAACCTCTAAAGTTATTTGATATGCTGGGATTGAGATGGATCTTTTTTTAGAAAAAAGACCATCTAGTCAAAAATTTGGGAGAATTAGCTGTAAGACGATAAAACTATTATTTGCTTGGTTCGACCGTTTGGTGTTAGGGGATATGGCGGGATTGTAAAAACGAAGGCAGAGTAATCCCTAAAGTATACCCAGCACGGAAGATTCGTACTCGAGGCGAGGAGGTGAAACACAAGCAAAGCTCGATTGACATGAGTGGTTAAAGTGTCGCGAGTCTGTTTAAAACGATGGCAGGTAAAACTCTAAAGCACGGTAATACACTGGAGTAATTCGAGTTAAATTAGTTAGGATCGCGTGTATTCTGATTTTGCTCGTAAAGCTGTTCAAATATTTGAGGATACTGATCCGAGTAAGCTTAAAGAAAGAAAAAAAAAGAGGAAATTAATCTGAGAGAAAATCCACAAATTTTTTTAAAAAAAGAATAAAAAACAGTTTTGAGTTAATTGGAAACTAAACAAAATACTGAAAAATATTGGAGTTAACTTTTCTCTAAAATTTTCTTTTGTTCTGTGAAGTGAAAGAGAGTGAGGCAGCCCCTCCCTTAAGAATTTGCTCCATACCTTCACACACACACATACTGTAGTTTGGAGAAGGGAGAGAGAGAGAGAGAAGAAGGGTAGCCTCTACACACACACATACATAGGCTTGCAGTTCTGAGCGCACACACATAACATACAGAGAGAGCGAGAGAGAAGCAGAGTACATGTACCATAGCCCCACCCTTACAGAAACACACTCACAGACACATAGTCCTGCTGTTTGAGCACAGGCAAAACTTTGCAAGATGGCAGAAGGCTGTAACAGCGGAATAATTTCAACTTGGTACCTTGAAAGAAAGAGCAAGAAACAAGCTAAGCTTTTGAAAAAAGGACTTGACATAAATGCAAATATCGATGCACAGTTTCGCTGGTTCGAGTCTGAAAAAGACAAGATAAAATTACAAGCATTTCCAATACTAGCAGCTCATTGGATTGTGAGACAAGGAGGAATTTGTTGCGATCCAAATGGAGATCCAGTTCCACTTGTTGAAGCAATGAAGCCTCAAATTGAAGCATTTAACAAGTTGAACAAAATCATGTCCATTAAATGTTCAGATGGAGAAAATACAACCAATGATGATTTGTTTGATCCAGATTGGACAAACATAATAACTGAAGCTGAAAGGAAATATTCACAACCACCAGTGAAATCCGCTGCCGCAGTAACGCCTCCTCCTTACAAACCAATCTATCCAGCTTTGACTGAACAATATACAAGTTCATCTAAACCTCTGACACAGCCTCAAGTTTCGAGATCAAATGGAGGTCCAATTGACAAGATGTACATTGCATCTGCACAAGCAGCTCCAATAATAACAAGATCTAAATCAGCCCATCCAGACAGAGACATGTTATGATGTACACCAGCTCGTAATTATGGATCTGACTGGGGTGATGAGACAAGAGATGATGACATCACAGTTGACAAGATCGGTCCTGATTTTTCTTCACCTGCTGTTAAAAGGGAAGACTTACAATCTGAAATGATGACAGAAGAGAGACCATTCACACCAGGAGAACGTCAAGCCATTCTCTCAGCTTTGCCTCCTCTGAAGAGACAAGATCCAAACACAGATTTTTGGAGAGAATTAGATTCTCTGGTTGAAGCTCATCAAATGACATTAAAAGACATACACACCATTGTGAAAGCTAAAATCCCAAGAGACAGATGGGATTGCTTGCCAGCTTCGATAACAACAGCCCAATGGATAAATTTGTGGGTTGAGGACCAAGGACGACCTCTGGGTCTTTGGCAAACATTAGATGTGTTTCGAAAAGAAATCCAAGAAATCTTGGGAAGTGGAAAAATTCCATTCACATCAGTGACATTGATTAAGCAAAAGGATGATGAATCTCCAGATGAATATGCTCTGCGTAAATGGAATGCTTACGAGAGATGGGCTCTCTGTGCTAAGAAACAACCGGACAGAGATGATGTGCAGTTTACTGACACACTTGTGGATGGATTTAGTACAAAATACCAACAAGCCTTATCACTTGGAGTCAATCCAGGTGAGACATATGATCAAATTTTACAATGGGCTTGCCGTCTAGAGATGGTTATGAGATCAAACAATGAAGAAGGAAACAAGCCAAATCGAAGAGGAGTGGCAACAGTCCAATACAACATAAACACAGAAAAGTGGTTGAAGATTTGCAGCAACTGTGGAAAGCGTGGTCACTTAAGAAAAGATTGTTGGGCTAAAGGAGGTGGAGCAGAAGGTCAAGGTCCATCATTTAAACAAGTCAGTGTGCAAAATCATGATGAAACCTCTCAAGGGAAGATATGGACAGAAGCACAAGTTCGTCAGCTTATAGAGGGATTTATTTGTAACTGATGACTGGAGGAGCAATGATTCTATCTCTTGATACACCGCCACCTGCGGGAACGGGAGGAGATTCTACTTTAATCCAAGAGAAGTTACGATGCTATCTCACAATGCTGGACAAAGCTACCAAAGACAATAATAAGAAAGTGCGAGAAGCTCAACAGCAATGGGATGAAAAACATACCACTACTTACATTTCACACATTCCTGAGTTAGGCAGTTTTGTTATGGTCAAACTTATTGTTAGGAAGGGTTAGAATCTAGATAGTAGGAATCATATGAGATACTCTTAACAATCGATACAGGTGTTTGCCTTGAAAGGAGATGGTATCATTAGTCACAAGTTAAACCTTGCTTACTGAATGAACAAATAATGACGGTTAATGGCCTGATATTGAGCACTGTTCATGCATTAGCTTTTAAGATTGGGAACAAAGAAGTGATGTTTAATTATTTCTCTGCTTCCATTTCAGGAATCAAGTTCATTGACATTGATTAGAGATGGTTGCAAGTGATTCTCGATACCCGACGACAATGGTATGCTTATTTTTAATCTTACTTGGCATTTACCAATAAAGCCAAGCTTTATGGACTCCTCGAGTTCAAGAAATCACACGGAATGCAACTCTGAAATCTGGCCAACATTTTACTCTTCCCTTTATTTCCAAATGGGGATTATGGGATTGGGTGCCACGAAATGATAAAGACCTTGCTAAATATCGTGAGGGCATCTATGGTGGATGTAACTTTCATCATCAATGTTACAAAAGCAGAATAATTTGGCCGGTGAAAGATGGGGGATATTCTGGTAGTGCTCAAAGACGAGAAATTTGGGTAACCCTTCCTTTTACAGTCCCCTAATTACTAGGTATTTACCTGGTAAATATATGGTAAGTTATAGTTGGTTATTGGTAATTACCACAGGTAACAAGTATGTAAATGCAGAGAAACTACAAACTAATTACTAAGTATTTACCTGGTAAGCATATGGTAAATTATAGTATTTTAGTGTGTAATTACTTAAGGTGATTAGTATGCAATTACAGAGAAACTACCAGGGAAAAAAACACCACTGTTAAATATCAACTCAACAAAGTACTGTGTACTTGTTACCTGTTTAGGTTGGTAATAACTCAGATTTAATTGTGTACTTCCTCAGAATGTAGGCAGCCAATTTTTAGAAACACCTCCAGTATTACCCATCAATTCAAGTTAGGTGTGTAGTTATCCTAGGGTTATGTTGGTAACAGTCCATGTTTATTTATTACTATCTTGAAATTAAGACGGTAGTTTCCAATAAATTACCTTGTCTTACATAGTTGTTGTTCATTGCTAAACCCATTTATAGAGGGTTTATCAAATAATTTACCTTACACTTACCTGGTAACTACCCCGCAGGAACAGTTTTCCCTAATGTCATGGCACATCTTAAATACTGGGTATGTTTTTACAATTTACTCAGTAAGTAAAAGTGCAACTGTACTGTAAAATGAAGCCTTGTTTATTTCCATGGTATTACCGGAATTGTACCATATAACCTGATCATTACCTTTTCCATATAGTCACACTTTTTTACCTCGTATGTCCTGCAACGTTACCAAGGAAAACATGACAATTTACTCGGTAAGTAAAGTGTAACTGTACTGTAAAATGAAGCCTTTTTATTTCCATGGAATTACTGGGATCTTACCATATAATCTGATCATTCCCTTTTCCATAGTCACACTTTTTTACCTCGTATGTCCTGCAACGTTACCAAGGAAAACATGACAATTTACTCAGTAAGTAAAGTGTAACTGTACTGTAAAAGGAAGCCTTTTGAACTTTGAATTTTGAATCGGACCCACATGCTTACAATATGGGATTCATTAGCCCAAGGCTGTATCTATCCCATAGTGTTACCATGTGAGGGGTTTCTAAGGGATACTACTTCAGGGACAACAAGATTCAAGGGAAATTACGTAAGAGTTTGGCATTCAGAAGATGCGAATGAATATTGTGAGACTGAACTAGAAACTGGGGAAATTGGACGGTGTTTTAATCTTTCTGCGGAAAAGACAAACAAAGCTAAAACTTGCCCAAGTACAACTACTGCACCAGCTCATGGTATCTTGTTAGCAAAAGAAACCAAAACTTTGATAAATGAAGCCCATATGGTGCGACAACGCATTAATTATAACTTGATATCTCTTCTTACCATTTTTGATCAGTCCTATTGTGGAAATTTCACGAATATACGGAGTTGGTTGGAAAAAGAAATTAAATATTATACCTCTAAAGATCCTCTGAGAAGTCGAAATCATAAAACTCGAAGTATATGGGGAGACATAGCGGGGGTATTTGGTTCTGTCAATTCAATTAGTAATACTGCTCAAATGAACCAACTAAGCGAATACACTCAGTGGGTGGGAACAATGACTGGGAAAGGACTCACTGAGGCTCTTCAAGGTTCTCTACATATTATAGCTGCGGGTGAGCATCTTAATAACGCAGCGAAGGAATTGGCAGATGCATTAACAAAATCGTCTAATTTTGAGACGCATCGTGCGGCGTGTTTATTTCTGGCTCAAAATTTAAAGGATCAAATGGTAGAGGATGTTCAAGTTATTAGAATGGGTCAAGTTCCTGATCGAATAGCTGAATCTTTGTTAGTGGTTTTCGGTAACCAACTTAATTTGACTTCTGCTAAACATGTCCCATTAGTTAAAATTGCCATTAATGAAAATTTGTTGTCAGGTTCTGGAACATTACCTTTGTTTATAGTATGGCCTCAATATGGGAAACGCAATATTATGACAGTTAGACGATTCCAATCAATGGGTGTCAGACAAGGAAATTCAGTAATTAGATTAGGAAAGAATGGATATTGAGCTGAAGGGGATACACCAATGATTTCTACCACAGACTGTTGTGTTGAGGAACATGAGTGGGTAATTTGCTCATGTTCTACAATGTTCAGTTTATCTCTTAATGGTTCTGCAGTTTGGGAAGTTGTTCCTTTAGATCAAGCCACTGGTGCATGGCAGGTGTCAGAAGCACAGTGGTGTATATTACATGATGGAATAAGTGAAAGTATGATATATGGAGGGAAGTTATGTCCAATTCCTCCTGATCCATTTTGCATTGAGATTCTCTATCCTCTTTATTTGGGTGGAATTCATGTTCCACATGTGCAATTGTTGCAGTTAGAACCACAGTGGTGGAATAATGATTTAGTAGAGGAAAGGAATTATGAACTCTTTGAAATGGTTAAGAGAGTTAAAGGAAGTGTTAAGGCAGCTCAAGAGGAGGGAATTCAAGCAAGGGGTCATGTTATTGTAGCGAATGGAATAGCTAAGTTGATGTCTGAGAGGAAATTAACGCAAATTCCAGGAAATCTGTCATGGTCGGAATGGATAGTTTTGACTATGGTAGGAGTCTTTGTGATTCTGTTATCTATGTGTAATCTGTTATCTATGTGTAACCTAATCATATGTGTTATTGGAAGGAAAAGTACCAAACCTGTTAAATTGGTTATTACTAACCAAATGGATAGAATCAAGAAAGAGACATTTGGTGTGAAATAGGAGATTTTACCCAAAAACACAACCTCACAAACAATGAACACTTGTTTACTGATTTTCAACCCCAAGGGATAGAATCCTTTATCATCAACGTTTATTTTAGTTTGTTGTTTTGGCCAGGAACTTGAGGAGTTAAGTAATTAACGAGTCAAGGCACTGGCGGAAGATTTATTAGTTTTTCTTTTCTTAGATGATTGGGGTTCATTTTTAAATGCTTACACATAGATGTTAACCCTCTGAGGTCTGAGCTGTTTTCTGGGCTCTGGAGGTGTTCTGACATGCTCTGACATTTGTGTTTTTTTCTGTTACTAGTGACATTTTCATGGCTAAAGTCTGATTACACTGTATTCAGCACAAACTCTGCTACAATAATATATCAGCAGCATGTATGTAAAAGTTTGTAGTTTTGAGATAATGACATTTATGCGTGGTTTGTGAAAATACAAAAAAAAATTCTCACTGAAATAAGGCCATGAAACCCATACTGATTATTTCTTCACAATACTTTTGAAAATTGTATGACATAGCCTAGAATATTTGCTCCAAAACTATGTGAAAATCACCCTGACTGCTCATTCAGATAAGACAATATATTGATTTAAAATTTCTAAGACGTGTTTTGTGTGACAAAGCCATATGCGAAGAGGCGTGATCATCTCATGAATATGTAAGCTTTTAACACCTGAGAAAGACAAAGACACTCCCCTAACTGCCCTATTAGGAGCGATCAGGCCCTGTCATTCAGAGCAACCTTGCACAAAGAATGAGGAGATTTAAAAAAGAATGGCTTTTAGATTGTTTGGATTTATTTACAACACAACACAATCCAAAAATACAAATGACAAAAGAGCACATTGAAAACAATGATCCAAAGACAGAGACCTTTGTGCCATTCCTAAAAACATTGTACATACCTTTTGTTGAAGTCAGCAGGACTCAGTTGCATCTGGTCCCTGAAAGAAAAAAAAAAAGAAAAAACTGTGAACATACTGATATCAAGAGAAACTATAGGGCTGCACGATTTTGGGAATAGATTTTAGATTTTTCTGGTTAAAATTTATTTTTAAAATTCACAGAATACACACACACGTTTCCAACAGTATATAATGAACACCAGGTCTGTTGTGCCTTGTAGGCATAGGCTACGCAGTGCTGCATAAAATAATAATAACAATAAATTAAATCTTCCAAAAGATTTCAAGAACAACTACGCTAGAGAAAAATATATTGATTATCATATGTTACTTCAAATGTTTCCATTCGTTATGATGATATGAAACGAGATAATAGTAAAAACATAAAGCCTAATGTTTGGTGCATTTTTCCTTTCAAACGCAATCGCGCTCCAAAATATGATGCATTCAAACCCACAGCGCGCTCCAAAATATGATACTCAAACCCACAGCGCGCTCCAAAATATGATACATTCAAACGCCATCGCGCTCCAAAATATTAAACATTATGGTTATACATATCTATGTTTGAGCAGATATCCACAAACAGTATTTAACAGGAAACACGGGTCTAAATAGTATAATATTCACCATATATCTAGCAACAGTTCAACTGCAATGTGAAGTTTATGCAACAATACCATAAACTAATAAGTAAGAATTTCTTACCTTACATCTTTCTTGTCTTCAAATCGCGTTCTTCTTCTTCTGAGGTAAATTAATCCAATGGAAGCTCAGACGTGTCTTCCAAACTCGACGAAAAGCAGAGACTTGTGAAGTGTTTTGGTGTTTTGTGTTTGAGGTAACGAGGGCGTTCGCGTCCCATGTGGAGATTTGCATGTGAATCTCTTTTGCGCGAGTGGGCGTGTCGAATTAAAAAATAATGAGCAAGCGTTTGAGATACTGGACATCCTGTTGGTTTTATACAAATTACTTAAACAGAGAATATTTGTTTTCAGTTTGAATCCGATAATTTAAAAGTACACACTTAAATGTGTATAAAGGTATATGGCTCATAAATGTGTGAGAAGGATTCGCTGAGTTTTGTTTCAGTTTATAGACGTGCTCAAGAAAAAAAAGTTCACCGCGACGGAGAGGCAGAACGCACACCCTGTTTATTTTCTTTATTTTACAAAAGCACAATGTTTTGATTTGATTGTAAGTGGACACATACAAAAGTAGAAATATCACAGATTATTTTTTTATATTTCTTTTTTCTGTATAACCATAAATGACGGAGTAATTTAAGTTTATGTTGCTGCTATGTGAAAAAAATCCAGCAAAACGCGTCGGCGCGTTTCTCGACCTCAGAGGGTTAAACTAAAATTAATTAGCATACTTCTGATTGCCGGTTACTGCTATTCTTATAATTAAAATTGTTTAACATAAACGTACCATTCAATAGAGCTACACTACAGTTTTTATAAAGCCTAGCACTCTATTAAATGTAGCCTAGTCATACTGCACATTTTTTGCTACTATGTTAAGAGCATACAAATATATCACTCACCTCAGGCAAAACAATTGACAGCCCTGATAAATAAAGTAAAAGGCTTAAACGGATGCATCTAGTTTTCACCTGCAGGAAAAACAAACACTTAAAACAAAAATGACAGTAAATGACCACTAACATCAGTAGGTGGCAGCAGAGGGACACTCATCTGCTCATTAGCCATGTCCACTCCTTCAGATACTTGTAGGAAGTTTCAGTCTTGGGTCATTTATTCCTGTACATTAAGGGCTCAATGCATTAATTTCTGAAAGGAGCAATGTTCGATATAGTATACATTTGCTTTTGTAAAATACTTTCAGTGCTTTAAATGTCTTACAGATTTGTATTGTATGGGGGTTCTGCATCTTTGGAAAAGTTATATTCCACTAACACAAGATACATAATGAGTGAAATGTGAATGATTGTTTTTTTTAGTTTTTTTTTATGTCAAAACGAAGAGTTTGTAATGTCATTTGTAGCATCTTTTAATAACAGAATAATAGACGTAAATGGTCAGAGTATGACTGCTTTATTCTATGGTATTGTCTGCATGCTGGTCTTATTCCTGTCTACCGTATACATGAGATAGCCATAGCTTTACTCTGCTCTTAAGCACACACAATAATCATAAATGCTACACTAAATCTTTAAATCCTGGGAAATAAAGTTTGTTACATAAATAAGAATTACAGTAAAAAGCATTCACTTAACAATTTCGCAGTTAATGAAGTACATGTTTTTCCATTCCATATTGCTCCATTTATTTGCACAATCTGTATTGTCATCACTGGAATTCTTGTAAGAGCAGATTGACATCAATTAAAAGTCAAATTAACAGTCAACACTGCAGTTATATTGTATAAAATTGACTAAATGCTATGGCATAACAGTCATGTTTATATTACTTATATATGATTAACCAATATTATCCAATATCCAAAAGCAGCCATATCACCCTGTAGCCCAAGACTGGATTCCTCCCTGGATGGGAGACTCCTGGGAAAACTAGGTCACTGCTGGAAGAGGTGTTAGTGAGGCCAGTAGGGGGCGCTTACCCTGTGGTCTGTGTGGGTCCTAACGCCCCAGTGTAGTGATGGGGACACTATACTGTCAAAGAGCACCGTCCTTCAGATGAGACGTTAAACCGAGGTCCTGACTCTCCTGACTCTCTGTGGTCATTAAAAATCAATGACCTGCACTGATTGGTTTTAGGTCTATCCAATGCCCAGAGGCATTTGAGTGACGTCCGTTGGTGACGCCCCTTTGGAAATGAGTTATTAATGGAGCTTTGCCAGACCATAACTCAGCTACCACTGAGAATGGTCTGGTTTTAACCAGGCTACATTATTGGTGTATTTTATTACATTTTATTACAATTAAAATATTTACTATTTTCATTGCAAGGTGTGCTTTAGAATCTTGCTTGTTTATTAAAGTCGACATGAAATCAAAAATGACCCAATTTAGTTTGTAAGTGCATATTACTAGTCTTGTGCAAGTTAATCCTTGCAAGTTAATACACAGAAAAAATGTGTTTGCCGTTTGCCTGGTTAAAACCAGACCATTCTCAGTAGTAACTGAGTTATGGTCTGGCAAAGCTTCATTAATAACTCGTCACCAACGGACGCTCAAATGCCTCTGGGCGCTATTGGATAGACCTAAAACCAATCAGAGCGATCGTCATCGTGTAAAGCCATATGCTGCGTCCCTAAGTTACACTACGCCATAAAAGTATGTACTCTTTTTGTGAAGAAAAGGTATTTACTTTTGAATGTGTAGCAAAAGAGTAGGCAAGCTTTGGGACATACTACTTCGTCATCTTTATCGGACGGATCTGTCGCGTGCGTCCTGTCACGTAAACTGCCCTGTCAATCATCTTGTCACAGTTAAAATCCTCTATTAAATCTAATTTAATTTCCTACCGTTTCGGAGAGAAATGTAGCAGCACGTTCATCTGCCAGTGGGTCTTTCATGGAGACTGGCCTCATGAGTTTGCAATTTGAATATAATAATGCATTTAAAAGTTGGTGCGCTTCACCAACGGACGTCGCTCAAATGCCTCTGGGCGCAATTGGATAGACCTAAAACCAATCAGAGCGATCGTCATTGTGTAAGACCTCAAGGTCTTTGAGGTCACTCGCGTGGTCACTAGATGGAAAGGCGTCCATGACTTCTTTGTTGTTCGCTGCAATCTTGTGAAGTCTCAGATTTGACTTGGAGAGCACATCCTGTGTCCTTTTTAACAGGCTGATAGCAGCTTGAACTGTGGGCACGGACTTCAACCCGTCATCAACGTAGAAGTCATGCAACACGAAGTGCTGCACATCTGGGTCGACGTGGAACTCGTTGCCTTGAACAGACTTGTGTAGACCGTGAATAGCCACTGCAGGTGAAGGGCTGTTGCCGAAGACGTGGACGTTCATCCGGTAATCCACGATGGCTTTGGAGAGGTCATTGTCCTGGAACCAGAGAAAGCGTAAAAAGTCACGGTCTTTCTCTCTTACCCGGAAGCAATAGAACATCTGTTCTATGTCGGCTGTGACGGCGATGGCCTCTCTTCTGAACCGAATCAGCACTCCCAGTAGTGTGTTATTCAGGTCAGGACCCGTTAACAGCACGTTGTTGAGTGATACGCCGTCGTATTGGGCACTGGAATCGAATACCACACGGATTTTCTTAGGTTTCTTCGGATGATACACCCCGAACGTTGGTAAGTACCACCTTTCTTCATCCGAACTGAGAGGGGGGGCTAACTCTGCATGACCGTTCCGAAACATGTTGCCCATGAAGGCGAGAAAGTGGTCTCTCATCTCAGGCTTTTTCTCAAAGTTACGCTTGAGAGACATGAGACGCCTCAGCGCCTGTGGCCTGTTGTCTGGGAGCCGTGGGCGTGGGCTCTTGAAGGGTAATGGCGCCACCCAACTGTTGTTTGGGTCTTTTTGTAGTCCTTCATCCATTATCTCCATGAACATTGTATCTTGAATGGAGGGAGCCACCTGGTTGTCATCCCTGGTCCGCCTGAACACCGTGCATCCAAGGTGGTCGGTTTCACAGATAGGCTGGTCCTCAGGATCCGCTGGAGGCTCACTGGTGGCCTGGGTGTCGCTGAACCTCTCCTTCACATGGAACACGTTGGGGCACGCGTCAAAGAGAGTGGGCCGTTGCAGCTCTGTGGTGTTCGTGTGGAACGTGCTAATTGTCAGTGGCCTGTGAACATTACCTAGGCACACATTTCCAACAATGACCCACCCCAGGTCATTCTATGAGGCTTGGCAACGGGATGCGAACAGCTCCATCCAGAGACTCCACTTCATAGCCACTGGCCCTTCTGCCTGCCGATGGCTTCACTCCGGCACATGTTCTCAGTGTGTAAGGAGCGCTTGGACTTTGGTCGTTGAACATGTCGAAGAACTGTGAGCGCACCAGTGACCTGTTGCTCTGCTCGTCCATGATCGCATACAGTTTCACGGCTTTTTCTCTGTGGCCGACTGGGAACACTTTGACGAGGCATATTTTCGAGCAGGAGCGGTCTGTGAGTTCCCCTCCGCAGACTTTCGTGCATTTGTTGGTGACTTGAGACTGCGGTGAAGCTTCATCCTCCTCCCCGCCGTGCTCAGCAGTAGGGCCAGCCCTCTGGTGCCAGGGTGCAGGTCCAGGGTGAAGCGCTGTGTTGTGCCTGTCGCTCTTACATTCAAAACACTGGACATTGAGTTTGCAGTTCTTTGCTATGTGAGACGAGGAAGAAAGACATTTAAAGCACACATTGTTTTCTTTGAGGAGTGTTTTGCGCTCGTCAATGGGCTTCTCTCTGAATGCCCGGCACTTACGTAGAGGGTGTGGCTTTTTATGCAACAGACACAGTTTGTTGCCGTCGTCGGATTTTGTTGGAGGCTCACCCGTGTCAGATGTGGCTCTGGGTGACACCTCTGTCTTGTGGACGGAGACTTCCCGCTGTCTGTTGGGCTTCCACGCTGTCTTCTCTGTCCTGGGGGCCATGTCTGTGCTGCCGATGAGGCTGAAGCTTGGGTCATTTGCGATGCGAGCCTGCTCGCTGACAAAATCAACAAAGAAGCCAAAGGGAGGATAGCTCACATGGTTTTGACGCTTGTAGGCTGCACCAGCTATCACCCACTTGTCCTGGAGACGAGGCGGGAGTTTCTGTACAATTGGGTTGACGCCTCTCGACGTGTCCAGGAAAGCCAGGCCTGGTAAGTCTCCTTCAGCCTTAGCGGCCTGCAGTTCCATTAGCAGATCACCCAGCTTTGTCAGGTTAGATCCATCTCGGTTTACTATTTTCGGAAAGCTGTCAATGCGTTTGAACAGTGCATTTTCTATTGCTTCAGCTGAGCCATATGTTTGCTCGAGCCTTTCCCATGCCATGACCAGTCTTGCTTCTGGCCGATTTATGTGTATTGCTCTTATCTGCTCAATATGCTCTGCTGACTCCTTCCCGAGCCACTTTAGCAGAAGATCCATCTCCTCACTCGGTTCCAGGATAAGGCCTCTGATGGCAGTCAAAAAGGAACGCTTCCATGCTCTGTAGTTTTGGGGTTTGTCATTGAATTGAAGCAAGCCTGTAGCCACAAGCTCACGGCGGGCTAGATACCTGACAAAGTCATTTATGTGTGAACCACCCTCATTTATGTATGAGCTGCCACCATTGTAGTCTGGCGGTATGGCATGGTGTGCGGGTGGAGGCTGGGTGTGGTGATTTTGTGTTCCGAAGTGGTGTACAAGAGAAGCATGCTCACCGCTGGACTTGATGTGAGGTAGATGAACGTCTCCAGGCGTCCTGTTGAATCCCAGATAGCAAGCACAGTCGGGCCGATTCCGGCTGAAACGCGTCACTGTTGGCTCACTGTCGGCACCGGTGAACAGATAATGGGCCAGATCCGTGCCGACTGTGCATAACACATCTGGCTGACTGACGGCTTTTTCTGTATGGGCCGGCCTCGGCTGAAAGCAGTTGTACTCGTGCTGGCTGACTGACGGCTTTTTCTGTATGGGCCAGTATCGACTGAAAGCTAGTAGGCCAATAGTGCTGGCTGACAGACAACTTGTTAATATAAAATGTATAATTATAATTAGTCTACATATGCAGCATCAGCGCATTTCCAAACAGCCGATTTGTAATGCTTTCCTTACCCAATACAGTCAGATCCTTGCACATAATGAATGAATGAATGAATGAATGAATGAATAGGCTACATGCATTAATGTAGTAAAAAAAAGTACAAACCTTACAAATAAACTGAGAGGCACATTTATGCGGTTGACAGACATAACACAGTATGTGGCCCGCCATTGGAACTGACGCAGCCAGTTGTCATGCAGTTTTGGCGGCAATTCTAAAATATTATGTGGCAGACGGACACTATACAGTACACGGCCCGATTCTGCTTAGCGACTATCGGCCCACTATCTGTGGAACGGCAACTATACGACTGTCATCATCGTTTTGAATCCTGCAGCCCGCGAAACTCGCACTTGGACATCATCACAGGTAAGTGAAACATTGATTGCATTTTAACTTTAACTTTTAACAGTTTAACTTGCACAATCAAAACGTTTGGAAAGTTTTTTTTGTTTTGTTTTTGCTATCTAGTTAAAAGATTGTATTCAGTAAGTTACTCGCAAGGTATTAGTAAGCATATTTTAATGGTTATGAACCAAGCAAGCTAGTCGACGTAACGTTACATGCAGGAACATTTAGCAATGATTTGACGTCAAAACAAACAATTCAGGCAAGGAAGACACTGCTTAGCAAGTATTACCGATTCCCATTATAATGCTTGATCGGTCGATAAAGGAATGTGAATTTGCATAGCTAAAATTAGTAGTTTATTGCTGTTTCTAAATTATGTCACACTCAATACGGTTGTCTGTGTTATACTAATTGGGCATCATGCGGATATCTGGAATTTATAACTGTTTAGAAATAAATGATCAATAAACTGTTGGACAGATTTAGACTAGGATTTGTTAGCTCAACATCTCTTGTTCCGTGACCGTGAACTTTTAAACGCGCAGTCGCGCACTTGCGCAGCGCTGCGCACAGTGACTCCATGTTGCTTTAAGCACATCATTCTGCACCCGGGCTGTGCATAAACTGTGTGCCGTTCTGTTTTGAAGCATTTCATATTATCATAGTTTTGCGCACTGAAAGATTATTCAAAGCCTATCTTGTTCTTGTTGTATCTATCATATACCGTTGCCCAAATAAAAAGCTGCACAATACTTTTAAAATAAACATCTTTTAATTTTATACTGTGTGTGTGTGTGCGTGTGTGAATCTTTACATTCATATACAATAATATAAATTGTTTTTCATTAATGTATTTGATAAGAATACAAATAGTAATTTTTATTAACATTTTAGATTTGATAAAATTACTGTGCACTTAAGACTTTTCAAGAATTACTTTTGCTGCTCTATACTCACCTAGTTTAATACATTAATTTGCCATAGCTTATGATGATATGTTTTTATTCATTTGTTGTTTTTCTCTATAATAAAGTAGTGTCTATTTAGTGGATTCTGGACCGTGTAACAAATAAAAGAGTGACAATTAGTCCCACAAACATAGATGTAGATATTCTATAGTGATTTTTTTTTTTTTTACACACACACACACACACACACACACACACACACACACACACACACACACACACACACACACACACACACACGTGAATGATACATTTATGGCCTTTTCTGTGATTGGGCAGTATTTTGTGATTGTTTCAGTTAGTATGAATTAATATGACAGACAGAAAGAGAGATTTGTATACTAGTGCAACATTTTTAATGTTAATTTCTCATTTATCTGTTTTCCTAGGTTGGAGAAAGAAAACGGTTTCCCTAGGTTGGAGAAAGAAAAACTCAGGTAAAAACATGGATAGACGCAGTCTTAGAAAACGAGCAGTGAAACGTGTTAGTTCTATGTTTGATTCATTTCAAGATGAGTTACAGGCCTGTGGAGCTGCGGAGAACGCTACAGTGAGTATCTGTAATTCAGCTGAATACCAAGATCAGGGTGACCAGGGAGAAATTTCTGACATTGAAGATGATTCTCAGAGTGATGATGACATAGAAAATGTCAGTGTATCACTATCTGACTCTTTGTGTGACTGGGCAGTTCATTTAAGGGTATCTTTAGTAGCTTTGACTGCACTTCTGGCCATCTTGAGAGTTCATCATCCTTTTCTACCAAAGGATGCTAGAACTCTTCTCAATACCACTACTTCTTACAACATCCAAACTGTAGCTGGTGGCACTTACCACTACTTTGGCATTTTGAAAGCTTTTTCAAAAAGCATGGAACGGGTCTGGTCTCACATTCCAAGCAGACATGAATTCAAATTGCAGCTGCATGTAGATGGTTTGCCTTTGTTTAAGAGTTCTTCGGTTCAGTTCTGGCCAATTCTTGGCTTGCTACAGGGTGTTGTGAAGAAGCCAGTTGTCATTGCTCTATTTTGTGGTACCTCGAAGCCAAGTTGTCTGGGTGAGTATTTAAAAGATCTTGTCAGTGAGTTACAAGTGCTAAGCAAAGGATTCCTTATAAAGGGGAAACAGTGCTTCTTAAAGGTCACCTCGGTCATCTGCGATGCTCCAGCAAGAGCTTTCACCAAAGGAACAAAGCTTCACAATGGTTACTCAGGTTGTGACAAGTGTGTCCAAACAGGCGTTTATCTTAAACATAGGATGACATTTCCAGAAGTCAACAGCCCACAGCGAACTGATCTGTCTTTTGAAATGATGTCTGATGAGGACCATCATGTCACAAAGTCACCATTAATTGATGTAGGTATAGGCATGGTGTCATGCTTTCCTCATGATTACATGCATCTTGTATGTCTTGGAGTGGTACGCCGACTGTTGGATTTGTGGATTGCATCAGGGCCCTTACTCTGCCGCTTGTCTTCTCATCAGATGAACCTTATCTCTAGTGAACTTGTAGGCCTGAGACGTTTCATTCCCATGGATTTTGCTCGTAAACCCAGGGGGCTTTCAGAAAGGCTCAGGTGGAAAGCCACAGAGTTGCGACAGTTCTTGTTGTACACAGGGCCAGTGGTTCTCAAAAATGTGTTGTTGGCTTCAGTCTACAACAACTTCATGTTGTTATCTGTTGCCATTTTCATCCTCGCAAGTCCTTCATTGTCTGCAGATCTTCACGACTTTGCACACACATTGCTTGTGTCATTTGTGACACATTTTGGTGAATTGTATGGTCCTGAATTTGTTACTTACAATGTTCATGGGCTTACCCATCTTTCTGGGGATGTTCGAATACACGGGAATCTGGACCTAATATCTGGATTTCCATTCGAGGATTATTTAGGTAAGTTGAAAAAGATGATAAGAACCCCGCACCATCCACTGGCCCAGGTTATTCGGCGAATCTCTGAAATGGATCCTTTTACAGGAAATGATGAATCATCACATGGAAAGAGAAAGTTGCAAAAGGAGCATAACCGTGGCCCAGTTCCACCCTCCATGATGGGCCTACCCGTACTTCAATTCCAGGAGCTTGTCATAGGTGGTACCAAAATTAATGTATCAAGCGAGGCAGACAGATGTGTAAAGATTGGTGGCTCCATTGCTTTGATTGACAATGTCCTTCAGTCTCAGGGCAAGATATATATTGTCTTCAGGGAATATGAATTAATGGAACCGTTTTTTGAGTATCCTCTGAATTCTTGTGAGCTGGGTATCTACCTGGTTGGCAAAATCTCATCAAGCCTGAAAATCATTCAGTTGTTTGATCATGTTGAGAAATATGTGAGGTTACCAAAACAAGATAAATTTGTTGCAGTGCCACTGCTGCACTTGTGTCAATGATTTAATTTAGCCCTTTTTTCTTGGTCAGCTTTGAAGTGAAAGGAGAAACTGAATAAAAGCTGCTAGTTCCAGTGTTCCTGTCATCATAATTATTATTAGGGCCCAAGCCCTGAAAGGGCGAAGGCCCTATTGTTTCCGGTAGGATTATTTATTATTAGGGCCCAAGCCCTGAAAGGGCGAAGGCCCTATTGTTTTCGGTAGGATTATTAGGGCCCAAGCCCTGAAAGGGCGAAGGCCCTATTGTTTCCGGTAGGATTATTTATTATTATTATTATTAGGGCCCAAGCCCTGAAAGGGCGAAGGCCCTATTGTTTTCGGTAGGATTATTTATTAGGGCCCAAGCCCTGAAAGGGCGAAGGCCCTATTGTTTTCGGTAGGATTATTTATTAGGGCTCAAGCCCTGAAAGGGCGAAGGCCCTATTGTTTTCGGTAGGATTATTTATTATTATTATTAGGGCCCAAGCCCTGAAAGGGCGAAGGCCCTATTGTTTCCGGTAGGATTATTTATTATTATTATTATTATTATTATTATTTTTCTGTCAACCTTTCGGGCATTTTTGGGGCCTTTAACGTGCTCGAAAACTCTTGAAATTTTGCACACAGGTCAGAACCTGCGGCCATCAGGGCCGGGCTGAAGCTGGTACCCGGGCGTGGCAGGGGGGCTCAACAGCGCCCCCTTGAACGGGGTCCGAAAGTTTGGTCCATAAATCAGACATGCTTGCATGTAATAATATGAAACTCAATACACATATAGATCTCATCGGGCCAAACAACTTTCGTACTTTTACTTTTTACGCCAGCCCAACAGGAAGTCGGCTATTATGGGTTGTTTGGAAACGCATGCTGTGGAATTTAATGTACTCCTCCTACAGAATTCATCCATTCGCCTCCAAACTCAGTCAGCATGAAGTCAAGACATTGAAGATGCTAAATTGCGGACAGATTTTTGATATCTCGAACGGTTTGGCCGTGGCGAGGACACGAATTGATGGCGAATAATGGAAACAGGAAGTGTGTTATAACTTCTGCATACATTAACTGATCTTGATTAAACTTCAGCAGTGTGTTCATTGTAAGAGGCCGATCACATGGATGTGACTATTGTGAGTCAAAGTTATAGCGCCACCAACTGGCAGCAGGAAGTGTGTCCCTTTCAAAATGCTTTGAAATCACCCTTATTTTTACCCGATTTGCTTCAAAGTTTATGTGTAAAATGTAAACACACGGCAGATGTAGACCTGTGAAAGGATTTTTTATATCTTTAATACTGTTGCCATGGCAACGCTTCAAACTTTAATATTCTTTTTTGATGCTTTTGAGACTCTTAACATACTTGAAATTGGATGAAACTCGACAGACACATCTCATTTATTAGCCCGTAGACATCTGCAAAGTTTCAGAAACGGGCGTGGTGAGGGGCTCAGTAGCGCCACCTTTAGTCATAAGTGGGGGGGTTAGTTTTATCAACAGCAACAAAATTTGGTATGTGTATTGTTCTCATCAAGACGGACAACTTTCTAATTTACATTAACGATCTCCGACCAACAGGAAGAGAGATATTTTGGTTTGAATGTGGATTTTCTGAAGAATTTTCTCTCCCTCTCTCTGTGTCTCTGTGTGTGTGAGGGGAGGGGGGATTTGACTATTGCTTTTATATTGTTAATCAAGGTTTCTGGGGCTTTTGGGGTCCTTAATGTGCTCAAAAACTCTTGAAACTTTACATACAAGTCGGAACCCCCTGCCATCAGGGACGGGTTGAAGCTGGTACCCGGGCGTGGCAGGGGGGCTCAACAGCGCCCCCTTGAACGGGGTCCCAAAACTTGGTCCATAGATCAAACACGCTTGCATGAATTAATTTGAAACTCGGTACACATATAGATATCATCGGGCCGAACAACTTTCCCCCGGTCAAGATTTATGCCAGCCCAACAGGAAGTCGGCTATTATGGGTTGTTTGGAAAACGCTTGCTGTGGAATGCGAAGTACTCCTTGTTGATTTAAAAATCTTGCTTTCCCCTGTTGTTTAATTTCATGGAAACAGACACCAGTGATTTTGCCAAGAGATCTCTTATTTATTTGGGTTATAAAACATAGGAGGAAGAGACAATGGACCAAGCGAAGGTCTAATTCAGCTTCTCAGTCATCTTCTCTACATTTCCATCTCTTCCTGATTTTCGGACAAACAGGGCTTGGTTTTTATATCCCTGACCAAGGAAAAAACTACATCACCATAGGAACACATACATTCAGCAGAAACCAACATATGGTTTCCATTAACGTTGGAATGTATTCCCCTTATGCTATGCATATACATTTCAGTCCAGCAGCACACTCAAGTCCAAAGTCTCCCAAAGTCTCTCCCACATATTCACAAAATACAATGAGTACAAATAATTATGAATGTATATAAAAAGTATAAAAGAGATACATAATACTACTAATTATGAATATTAATAAAAGATAAAAAAGTAATAATAATACTAAAAACAACAGTAAATTATGAAATTTGAGTCTTCAGTCCCTCCACTGGAACTACGGCCGTCAGTTCCACCATCATCCCCAGGTTGCGACCCTATAGAAGTGATAGTGAGGAGGAAAAGCAGACCAAGAAATAGAATAGAAGACAGAAGAATAGAAACAGAAAAGAAGAAAAACAAAACAAAACAAAGAACAAAATAACAAAGAACCCCAACCATGTTATGTCCCCGTACTATGTGTTAATTTAACATCTATGTGTAAGCATTTAAAAATGAACCCCAATCATCTAAGAAAAGAAAAACTAATAATTCTTCCGCCAGTGCCTTGACTCGTTAATTACTTAACTCCTCAAGTTCCTGGCCAAAACAACAAACTAAAATAAACGTTGATGTTAAAGGATCCTATCCCTTGGGGTAGAAAATCAGTAAGCGGGTGTTCATTGTTTGTGAGGTTGTGTTTTGTAAGTAGTGTAGAATGTGTAAAATCTCTTATTTCACACCGAATTTCCAATTCTTGGTTTTATCAATATGTCTCTTATTGAGAATAACTTACAACCATCTCTAATCAATGTCAATGGAAATGATCCCTGAAATGGAAGCAGAGAAATAATTAAACATCACTTCTTTATTCCCAATCTTTAAAGCTAATGGATGAACAGTGCTCAGTATCAGGCCATAAGCCGTCATTATCATTTTGTTCATTCACTAAGCAAGGTTTAACTTGTGACCAATGATACCATCTATCTGTTCCTACACCCTTCCCTTTAAGGCAAACACTTGTATCGGTTGTTAAGAGTATCTCATATGGTCCCTCCCATCTAGGCTCTAAACCTTTCCTAGCAATGCGTTTGACCATAACAAAACTGCCTAACTCAGGAATGTGTGGAATATCAGTAGTGGTATGTTTTTCATCCCATTGCTGTTGAGCTTCTCGCACTTTCTTATTATTGTCTTTGGTAGCTTTGTCCAGCATTGTTAGATAGCGTCGTAACTTCTCTTGGAACAAAGTAGAATCTCCTCCCGTTCCCGCAGGTGGCGGAGCATCAGGAGGTAGGACCATTGCTCTTCCAGTCATCAGTTCAAAAGGAGTTAGTCCTGTTACTCTGTTTGGAGTTGCTCTCAAGTTCCACAGAATAGCAGGTAATAACTTATGCCAACCTTGGCCAGTTTGCAGAATGGCTTTGGTAAGAGCGGTTTTCAACGATCTGTTCATTCGTTCTACCATGCCTGAGCTTTCCGGATGGTACGGAATGTGAAACTTCTGTTTGATCCCCATCAATTTCATTGCTTCCTTCATCAGTTTTCCAGTGAAGTGAGTTCCATTGTCAGAATCAATTTCATATGGAAGACCCCAGCGAGGAAAAACTTCTTCCACCATTACTCGTGCTGCCGCTTCAGCTGTGCAAGTTCTCGTAGGGAATGCTTCCACCCACCTAGTAAATCTGTCCATGATTACTAGAATGTATTGGTACCCTCCACTGGGTGATAAAGGTCCTGTGAAATCGATTTGGAGGTGTGTCCATGGACCTGTTGGTCTGGGTGCATGTGACATTCGCACCTTTACAGATTTTCCCACATTTGCTTTCATGCAAATTAAGCATCTTCTACAGTAATCATCAATGTCTCTCATCATTCGTGGCCACCACCACGTCTCACTGATTTGAGCTTTCATTGCTTTTGCTCCAGCATGCACTTTCCCATGATACAGCTGCATTAGTTCTCTTCTTGTTCCAATAGGCATCACCACTTGTCCGGTTGGAATTCTCCAAATGCCTTGATCATCCTCTTTCGCTCCTGCTTTTATCCATTGTTCTTTCTCTTCATCTGTCTCTGTTTGATATGACAGAAGATGATGCTCAGGATTATCTTTGCTGTTTTCCTGTACCATGGTAACAGGAGTAAGAGGTAGTAAAGCTGCTTCTCTAGCTGCTGCATCTGCTGCCGCGTTTCCTTGACTTTCTTTGGACTTGTCTGATTGATGTGATTTTACTTTGATCACGGCTGCTTCTCTTGGTAAGTGACATGCTGCAATCAAGCGACGAATTATGGAAGCGTGTTGTATTTCGCTCCCGCTACTAGTGATAAGTCCACGTCTTTTCCACAGAGCAAGATAGTCATGGACCACGCCAAAAGCATAACGACTATCTGTGTAGATGTTGACTCGATCTCCTTCTGATAGTTCAAAAGCTTCCGTAAGTGCCGTGAGCTCAGCTACTTGTGCTGAAAATTGCCCAGGAAGAGCTCCTTTCTTCACAACAGTTCCATCAGCTTCCACTACAGCCCATCCAGTATGTCGTTTTCCATCAACGTAATAACTGGATCCATCAACCCATAACTCCTTATCTGGATTTTCAAGAGGGATTGGATTAACAGGACCATGGCTTTCCTCTTCTACTTGTTTTTCACACTCATGTGGTGTTCCCTCATGTGGTTCTAACATCATTGTTGCAGGGTTAAGAGAAGTGTCTCTAATTATTTCCACTCTCAAATCCTTGTTCAACAAAGTTGCTTCCCATTTTGCTCTTCTTGCGTCAGTTATGGTCTTGATGTTTGTGTTGTTCAACAACGTCACTATACTGTGTGGAGTGTGAAGTATGATAGTTTGTGCTCCTATCAAATTTTCCACAGCATCCACTGCCCATGTGGCACCATCGAGAGCTTGTATACATCGTGGTTGACCAATCATTGTGACAGGAATCTTTGTGGAAAAGTATCCAACTGGTCTGTATCGATCACCTGGTTTTTGACACAGTACTGCTGAGTAGGTCTCATTTCCCACCCTGGTCCACAAATGGAATGGCAATCGTCCATCGGGAAGTCCCAAGGCTGGGGCTGATGTCAGTTTCTCTTTCATAGACGTAAATGCTTCCTCAGCTTCTGGTGTCCAGGTTATCTGTTCCGCTCCAGGCTTTCCTCCCTTGTACAAGTCAATGAGAGGACTAGTGATGCTGGCAAAATCAGGTATATACTGGCGACAGTAGTTGAAAAGTCCCATCACCTTCCGTATTCCTGTAACTGTTAGAGGTTTTGGGAGTTTCCGTAATGCCTCTACACGCTCTGTTGTCATTCTCCTTCCCTCGACAGATATTTCTTGGCCCAAGTAGATAACCTTGGTTTTGGCCAACTGTGCTTTGTCGGGGTTGACTTTGAATCCTCCTTTCCTAAGGGCTTGTAGGACAACATTTAGAGCAAATATATGACTCTTTTCGTCTGGGCTTGCAATCAACAAGTCATCAACATATTGGATGCAAACACTCCCTGAACTCTCAATTTCAGCTTTTCACTCTGTTAAGAACTGATCCAAAGTTCTATGGAATACCACAGGAGATAGATTAAGTCCTTGTGGGAGTCTGTTCCAGACAAACTGTTTTGCCCCCACTGTGAAGGCCAATTTCTCTTGAGATCTTTCGTCAATAGGTATAGACCAGAAAGCCGACAGTACATCTAATACTGTGAAAATTCTTGCGTTTCCTGGAATATCATTCAGAATGGTGGCTGGATTGGCCACAATAGGATGCGGTTTTGGTGTTACACTGTTAAGTCTTGTGTAATCGATGGTTAATCTCCATGAGTTATCCGATTTCTTGACAGGCCATACAGGACTATTAGTGGTTGATGAAGATTGTCTGATGATTCCTTCAGCTTCCAAGTCTGCCACTATCTCTTCCACAGCTTGTCTTGCTTCAGGTCGGATAGGGTATTGTTTATGAGGGGCATGTATCGGTCCCTCAATAACAACAGGGTCAATGTTGGCTTTACCGCAATCCAATTTGTGTTTAGCCCAAACATCTGGATATAAACTGCACAGAAGTCCCCACACACCATCTTTTCCCCAATCTCTGATAATTGGTTTTGCTGTACCAACAGACGTTAGATTACATGTGCGATCTTCGTGTGGTATTATTCCAGCTGTTGTAGCGATTTGACGACTGTCGGTAAATATGATCATGTTCAACAGTGGAAGAATGTCCATGCCAATAAGGCTTCCTTGTGAATTCGGCCCTACCCAGAAAGATGTCCATAAGACTTCATCTTCATGTATTTGCAAAGGAACTTGTATACTTTTGCAAAATTTAGTGATACCTCCTCCAACTCCTTCAACTTCCATAGTTTCATCTGTTGTAGGTAGGTTCAGATCTGTTATTGAAATCGCCGCTCCTGTGTCGAGCAACACGTCACATGGGTGGCCCCCTATTAATGCATTAACGAAAAGGCGATTGTCTCTTTTCTTACTAATACAGGGGGCCGCTAATTCCTATTGCGGACGCATAATTCCCTCTATGAGCTGACGGACTTGCGCTTCAGTCCACATCTTCCCTTGAGAGGTTTCATCATTTTTTTTCGCACTGACTTGTTTAAATGATGGACCTTGACCTTCTGCTCCACCTCCTTTAGCCCAACAATCTTTTATTGAGTGGCCACGCTTTCCACAGTTGGTGCAGAAAATCATCCTCTTCTTTGTGTCCATGTTGTATTGAGCTGTTGCCACTCCTCTTCGATTTGGCTTGTTTCCTTCTTCCTTGTTTGATCTCATAGCCATCTCTAAGCGCCCAGCCCATTGTAAAATCTGATCATATGTCTCACCTGGATTGACTCCAAGTGATAAGGCTTGTTGGTATTTTGTACTAAGTCCATCCACAAGTGTGTCAGTGAACTGTACATCATCTCTGTCAGGTTGTTTCTTAGCACAGAGAGCCCATCTCTCGTAAGCATTCCACTTACGCAGAGCATATTCATCTGGAGATTCATCATCCTTTTGCTTAATCAATGTCACTAATGTGAAAGGAATTTTTCCACTGCCCAAGATTTCTTGGATTTCTTTTCGAAACACATCTAATGCTTGCCAAAGACCCAGGGGTCGCCCCTGGTCATCAACCCACAAATTTATCCATTGGGCTGTGGTTATCGAAGCTGGCAAGCGTTCCCATCTGTCTCTTGGGATTTTAGCTTTCACAATGGTGTGTATGTCTTTTAATGTCATTTGATGTGCTTCAACCAGAGAGTCTAATTCTCGCCAAAACTCCGTGTTTGGATCTTGTCTCTTCAGAGGAGGCAAGGCTGTGAGAATGGCTTGACGTTCTCCTGGTGTGAATGGTCTCTCTTCTGTCATCATTTCAGATTGTAAGTCTTCCCTTTTAACAACAGGTGAAGAAAATTCAGGACCGATCTTGTCAACTGTGATCATGTCGTCATCTCTTGTCTCATCATCCCAGTCAGATCCATAATTACGAGCTGGTGTACATCGCAACATGTCTCTGTTTGGCTGGGCTGATTTAGATCTTGTTATTACTGGAGCTGCTTGTGCAGATGCAATGTACATCTTGTCAACTGGACCTCCATTTGATCTCGAAGGTTGAGACTGTGTCACAGGTTTAGATGAACTTGTATATTGTTCAGGCAAAGCTGGATAGATTGGTTTATAAGGAGGAGGCGTTACTGTGGTTGCGGATTTCACTGGTAGTTGTGAATATTTTCTTTCCGCTTCAATTATTATATTTGTCCAATCTGGATCAAACGAATCATCATTGGTTGTATTTTCTCCATCTGAACATTTAATAGACATGATTTTGTTCAACTTATTAAATGCTTCAATTTGAGGCTTCATTGCTTCAGCAAGTGGAACTGGACCGCCATTTATATCACAACAAATTCCACCTTGCTTTACAATCCAATGAGCTGCCAGTATTGGAAATGCTTGTGATTTTATCTTGTCTTTTTGAGACTCGAACCAGTGTAACTGTGCATCCATATTTGCATTTATGTCAAGTCCTTTTTTCAAAAGCTTAGCTTGTTTCTTGTTCTTTCTTTCAAGGTACCAAGCCGAAATTGTTCTGCTGTTACAGTCACTTTCTGCCATCTTGCAAAGTTACTTTGTGCTGCTCAGAACAGCAGGGATGTGTGTGTCTGTGAGTGTGTTTCTCTAAGGGTGGGGCTATGGTACTCTGCTTCTCTCTCGCTCTCTCTGTATATTATGTGTGTGCGCTCAGAACTGCAAGCCTATGTATGTGTGTGTATGCATATGTGCATGTATGTATGTGTGTGTGTGTGTGTGTCAGAGGCTACCCTTCTTCCCTCTCTCTCTCCCCCTTCTCCAAACTACAGTATATGTGTGTGTGAAGGTATGGAGCAAATTCTGAAGGGAGGGGCTGCCTCACTCTTTCTCCCTTCACAGAACAAAAGAAAATTTTATAGAAAAGTTAACTTCAATGTTTTTCAGTATTTTTGTTTAGTTTCCAGTTAACTCAAAACAATTTTTTTATTATTATTTTTTTAAATATTTGTGGATTTTCTCTCAGATTAATTTCTTGTTTTCTTTTTCCTTTTTTTTCTTTCTTCAAGCTTACTCTGATCAGTATCCTCAAAATATTTGAACAGCTTTACGGTCAAAGTTGGAATGCACGCGATCCTAACTATTTTAACTCGTATTACTCCAGTGTATTAACGTGCTTTAGAGTTTTACCTGCCATCGTTTTAAACAGACTCGCCACACTTTAACCACTCATGTCAATCGAGCTTTGCTTGTGTTTCACCTCCTCGCCTCGAGTACGAATCTTCCGTGTGTTGGATATATTTTAGAGATTACTCTGCCATCGTTTTAAACAGTCTCGCCATATTATCCAACCACCAATCAGTGACAACCAGCAAATAATAGTTTTACCGTCTTACAGCTAATTCTCCCAAATTTTTGACTAGATGGTCTTTTTTCTAAAAAAGATCCTTCTCAATCCCAGCATATCAAATAACTTTAGAGGTTTACTTTTCAGAGAACTTAAATAAGCCAAATTAAATTGAATTATTTTTATTTTTTTATTATACTATGTTTTATATTCTTTGGCAAAACCACAGGCTCCTTAAACAACACAGTTCTTTTTAGCAGTTACAGTCATTGTCTCTAATCATCAGGCAGACTTAGAACTTTTTATATAAAGGAAAAAGTCTTACCTTGAGACATTATTTCTGGATATACTATCCTGTTTGTGAGTGACGCCAAATTGTTGATTTAAAAATCTTGCTTTCCCCTGTTGTTTAATTTCATGGAAACAGACACCAGTGATTTTGCCAAGAGATCTCTTATTTATTTGGGTTATAAAACATAGGAGGAAGAGACAATGGACCAAGCGAAGGTCTAATTCAGCTTCTCAGTCATCTTCTCTACATTTCCATCTCTTCCTGATTTTCGGACAAACAGGGCTTGGTTTTTATATCCCTGACCAAGGAAAAAACTACATCACCATAGGAACACATACATTCAGCAGAAACCAACATATGGTTTCCATTAACGTTGGAATGTATTCCCCTTATGCTATGCATATACATTTCAGTCCAGCAGCACACTCAAGTCCAAAGTCTCCCAAAGTCTCTCCCACATATTCACAAAATACAATGAGTACAAATAATTATGAATGTATATAAAAAGTATAAAAGAGATACATAATACTACTAATTATGAATATTAATAAAAGATAAAAAAGTAATAATAATACTAAAAACAACAGTAAATGATGAAATTTGAGTCTTCACTCCTCCTAGAGAATTCATCCAATCCCCACCAAACTCGGTGTGCATGAAGTCAAGACATTGAGGGTTCTAAATTGCGGACGGATTTTTGATATCTCGAACGGTTTGGCCGTGGCGAGGAAACGAATTTATGGCGAGAAAAGAGAAACACAAAGTGGAATAACTTCTGCATACATTAACTGATCTTGATGAAACTTCAGCAGTGTGTTCGTGGTAAGAGGCCGATCAGATGGATGTAACTATTGTGAGTCAAAGTTATAGCGCCACCAACTGGCAGCAGGAAGTGTGTCACTTTCAACATGCTTTTGACAAAAGTGGGCGGGTTAGTTTTAACTACAGTAAAAAAAAAATAGTTTGTATATTGTACTCATCAAGCCGGACAACTTTCTAATTTACATTCATTAGCTCCGGCCATCAGGAAGTCAGATATTTTGGTCTGAATGTGGATTTTTTTGCAAAATCAGCCTCTGAATTTTTAGCCACTCCTCTTAAACTATTTATTTTATTCCCACCAAACTTTTTCAACATGATGAAAACACATTAAATATGCTAAATTGTGAACGGATAATAAATATCTCAAACGGTTTTGCTATGGCGAGGGATTAAAGTAATGTCCAAAAAGGAAACACTAAAAGCTTAAAATCTTCTAAAAATGTAATTATATACCATTTATTTCTATATAAAAGTATACAAATATTACAACTGAACCCATTTTTTTCTGTTTTTAAAAAGAATTTTATTCTAATTTTAATCTAAAATTAAAAACAGTAAAGTAAAAAACAAAAAAAAAACAAAGTCATACATAGGGCTATTCTGCCCTCTTGTGTCCAAAAGGACATCAAAATAGTATATAAAACTTTTTACCAGGTAGGCCAATATTGTATTTAAATATACATTTATTAGGTATGTGTCTGAGGATATTTTCCCACCGGTTAATCGACGTGTGACACGAGCGGGTGCTTTTAAATTGCTAATATAAAAGTGAAAGAAAAATACGGACGTCCGCACGGACATTGATAATGTTGCACACACAAATCACACACACGTTGGAAAGAATGATACTTTTAAACATAACACTAAACCGCCATTAAGTGTCGCCAGGCGACCGTCTTAATGAGTGAGTCATTGATTCATTCGTTCAAACGATTCGTTTGAATGACTGAGTCATTCATGATTAAGACTAGGGGTGTCGCAATATACCGGTGTTGACGATAATCGTGATATTCAAAGCATGAAATATCGACATCGTGTTAATTTAGAGTGTGACAATATACCGGTATTGGCGATAAGATAACCACAATGTTTAAAATGAATAGGACTCTTATGATAACATGACACGTAAATACTCCAGCACCAGTACCTGGTTGACCTCTCAGGTGGCAGTATTGCACCCGCTGACACCTGTCAAATAAGAAGACGACGCAGCGCTCGTCCGCGCCCGCGCAGCTAGAGTGGAACGCTCTGTCCACACCCGAAAAAAGTAAGCTCGCCAGAATTAAGAACAGAGTTCTTCGGCTTCAAAGAAAACAGCACCTTAAAGGTGGTCGCACACCGGACGAGAAGCACAGCGCCACGTCTTTAAAATTCGAACACATTCTGTATGAGTGACTTACACACACCGGCGGCCGCGACGCCCAGCAACGGCTCAGGACCATGTTCAAAATCCTGCCGCGACACAGAGCCTCATTTACATCGTTTTATATTAAATTTACATTATATTTGTCTCAAATCATCGTAAATGATTTCACCCTGTGCTGCAATATACATTTAATTTTACATTAATTTACAGAAATCAGCTGCTTGAATGAAAATTGCTGATGTTATCGGATTTTCAGGTGATATTCTCAATTCATTCAGTTAACGGACGCTCTGAGGTAAAGTGTTCAGATCACAGACTCAGCAACTATTATTTAATTGTACCGTGTAATCATAACATAGTACAGACATTATCTCAATTCCATAATGTCCTTAAACAATGATATTGCTGGCCATAAACTGAGACGCGCGTGCGTGTGCGATACCTCGAGTTGTCATAGACGCGACGCGGCTATTATTTTACTAGTCATGGAATGGGAAACGTGACATTAACTGTTAACAGGGGGTGTTCATATATTAATAAAGGGTGATTATTAAAATTAAGAACCCCGTTTTCTTTACTCATCTTATTTTTGTATTTGTATTTGCACTTGATTTTTTTATTCAAATCTGCTATTTGCATGACTTTATTGGCGCCGGTGCAACAATAGGTTTAAGAGCTTTTCAGTTCTTCAGGAAACCTTCAGACAGTGTTTTGCTTCAGTTTGAAACCAGATAAACTTCACATGCTTGTCTTCCTTCACAAAAATTTGCCATAGATTGAGTATGCAAGAAGTAAAAAATGCATGTGCCTTGTCTATCAGTATCCTTATGTTTGTTGGGTAAAAAAGACAGTTTCAATCGTGATTGTATTCAGGAAACAGCCTTCTCGTCAAGTGAGGTTGCTTAACTGTTATAAAATATATCAAAACTCCATATTTATCATTTTTATAGTCAGTAAGTTGTTAACTGAGTTTGTTTTTTGTGTGCTGATCTCATTTGTTTACATTTCTCCTGGAGAAGCTGCACGAGCCTCAGCAGCGCAACCTTGTTACCATTGATCAACTGATTACTGGTAATCCATTTATTAACAACTGTTGATTGCAACTTAAAATGAATGTAATAAAATTAGAATAATCTCTCGTTTTAGTGATTCCCAAGTTATTTTTTTGTCATTGACGTTCTAATCAGGCTACTCTGGTCGGGCAAGTAAAATTCTCTTTCAGGTTGGCCTATTGTATTTATATATAAATATATTAGGGATGTGACTGTGGGAAAATTTTCCCACCGGTTAATCGATGTGTGACACCGCTGGGGGCTTTTGAATCGGTAACTTAAAAACGAAAGTAAAATATGTTCGTCTGCACGGACATTGATAATGGTGCAGAGCGAGCGCATTGCAATCTTGATATCGCAGTCTGTTCATTATAGCCTTTATAAAATATAATAATAAAATAGTCAACCTAACATATAAAAATTACACTGCTCTGAATAGTATGAATTGTTCTGACTATTTAAACACAGTAATCACCGCTAAACTGTGATGTTTCCAAGCACATATTTGCGCATGTGAAGAGGATAATTTTTCCCTTCAATAGTGGAACGTGAGTGAAGTACAAAGCCTATAATAAACAAATGTTTAGCATCCAAAATTTTTTTTAAATATAATATAAAAAAAATATATATATATATATAAACACTTAATATATATATATATATATATATATATATATTGTTTTTGTTTTTTTTGTTATATATATATATATAAATATAGCTGCGAGCAGCGATGGAGGGCCCAAGCCGGTGACACCGCCACCCCGGTGCCTTTAGTGTAACTAAAGGCACCAGGGTGGCGGTGCCACCGGCTTGGGCCCGCAATCGCTGCTCGCAGCTATATTTATTAGGGCCCGAGCACCGATGGTGTGAGGACCCTCTTGGAATTGCTCTGTTTATTATTATTAGGGCCCGAGCACCGATGGTGAGAGGACCCTATTGTTTTTGCTCTGTTTATTATTAGGGCCCGAGCACCGATGGTGAGAGGACCCTATTGTTTTTGCTCTGTTTATTATTAGGGCCCGAGCACCGATGGTGAGAGGACCCTATTGTTTTTGCTCTGTTTATTATTCTTCTTCTTCTTCTTCTTCTTCTCCAAAGTGAATCGCTTTTTAGAGGGCCTTAACATGCTCGAAAACTCATGAAACTTTGCACACGCTTCAGAAGTGGTGAAAATTTACGTGTGATATGGTTTTCAAAATTGGGTGGGGCAAATTCTGTAAATTATTGCCCCCACATTTTGCCCCGGCTCTACGTTTCACGCACAGGTATGAAATTTGGTACATACATGTAATGACCCAATACCTACAAAAAAGTCTCTTGGAGCATAGCCCTAAACACAACAGGAAGTGAGCTATTTTGAACTTCCTCCTAGATTTTGGGCATTTTTCGTAATTTCCTGATGTTGTACTTTAACGAACTCCTCCTACAGATTTCATCTGATCCTCTTCAAATTTGGTGAGTGTAATCTTAAGGCCTTTGCGACGTTAAATTGCGAAGATCTTGAGTTTTCGTCGAAGGGTGTGCCCTCGGCGGCCTGACAAATGTTCACCCAATTTCGGCCTTTTGGTGATATATGTATGATCAGATAAGTTCAATATTAATGTTGCTTGCAGTTCCGATGTTGCTAGGCAACTACAGACAGCCTGCAGTAACTTAGGCATACAATTTCCAATCTGCCCCAAACTTCACATGTTTGATAAGAGTCCTGTCCTGAACACATGACCATGCTCATATTTGGTTACAGCAATAGTGCCACCTGCTGGTAGCAGGAAGTGTGGCAAATACAAAACGTGCTCGAAAAATCATGAAACTTTGCACACGCTTCAGAAGTGGTGAAAATTTACGTGTGAAATGGTTTTCAAAATTGGGTGGGGCAAAATGGCTTAATTATTGCCCCTACATTTTGCCCCGGCTCTACGTTTCACGTACAGGTATGAAATTTGATACATACATGTAATGACCCAATACCTACAAAAAAGTATCTTGGAGCGTAGCCCTAAACACAACAGGAAGTCAGCTATTTTGAACTTCCTCTCAGATTTTGTGCAGTTTTTGCCATTTCCTGATTTTCTACTGATGTTGTACGAACTCCTCCTACAGTTTTGATCTGATCCTCTTCAAATTTGGTGAGTGTAATCTTAAGGCCTTTCCTAAAGCCACCGGGTGGCGGTGGCAGGGGTGCGAGGGCCCTTTTCATCGCTGCTTGCAGCTTTAATTATTCTTCTTCTTCTTCTTCTCCAAAGTGAATCGCTTTTTAGAGGGCCTTAACATGCTCGAAAACTCATGAAACTTTGCACACGCTTCAGAAGTGGTGAAAATTTACGTGTGATATGGTTTTCAAAATTGGGTGGGGCAAATTCTGTAAATTATTGCCCCCACATTTTGCCCCGGCTCTACGTTTCACGCACAGGTATGAAATTTGGTACATACATGTAATGACCCAATACCTACAAAAAAGTATCTTGGAGCATAGCCCTAAACACAACAGGAAGTGAGCTATTTTGAACTTCCTCCTAGATTTTGGGCATTTTTCGTAATTTCCTGATGTTGTACTTTAACGAACTCCTCCTACAGATTTCATCTGATCCTCTTCAAATTTGGTGAGTGTAATCTTAAGGCCTTTGCGACGTTAAATTGCGAAGATCTTGAGTTTTCGCCGAAGGGTGTGCCCTCGGCGGCCTGACAAATGTTCACCCAATTTCGGCCTTTTGGTGTTAATGCATGATCAGATAAGTTCAATATTAATGTTGCTTGCAGTTCCGATGTTGCTAGGCAACCACAGACAGCCTGCAGTAACTTAGGCATACAATTTCCAACCTGCCCCAAACTTCACATGTTTGATAAGAGTCCTGTCCTGAACACATGACCATGCTCATATTTGGTTATAGCAATAGTGCCACCTGCTGGTAGCATTAAGTGTGGCAAATACAAAACGTGCTCGAAAAATCATGAAACTTTGCACACGCTTCAGAAGTGGTGAAAATGTACGTGTGATATGGTTTTCAAAATTGGGTGGGGCAAAATGGCTTAATTACCGTATTTTCCGGACTATAAGTCGCTTCGGAGTATAAGTCGCATCAGTCAAAAAATGCGTCATGAAGAGGAAAAAAACATATATAAGTCGCACTGGACTATAAGTTGCATTTATTTAGAAATTTATTTCACAAAATCCAAGACCAAGAACTGACATTTAATCTGGAAAGGAAAGTTATTCAACTACACAGAACAACAGGCTGAATAGGTGTCCGGTATGTTAACGCAACACATTAACAGTTATTCAGCTACACAATAGCATAAAGAACATATACCTGGGAGGCTGAATAGGCTAAATTAACATAAGCCAGCGAGTCCAACAAGCAAGTTACCAGTAAACAAGTTCACCAAGCTCCCACGATCTCATTCCACATCATTTTCTTCATCCTTGGTGTCGCTTTTGAACAACTCCGCCAACTATAGCGCCCTCTCGCGGCTGTAGACGGTAATGTTTTCTCTTGGTTCATCTCAGTCTGAATTAATTTTGATGTATAAGTCGCACCTGAATATAAGTCGCAGGACCAGCCAAACTATGAAAAAAAGTGCGACTTATAGTCCGGAAAATACGGTATTGCCCCTACATTTTGCCCCGGCTCTACGTTTCACGTACAGGTATGAAATTTGATACATACATGTAATGATCCAATACCTACAAAAAAGTATCTTGGAGCGTAGCCCTAAACACAACAGGAAGTCAGCTATTTTGAAACTTCCTCTCAGATTTCGTGCAGTTTTTGCCATTTCCTGATGTTGTACTTTAACGAACTCCTCCTACAGTTTTGATCTGATCCTCTTCAAATTTGGTGAGTGTAATCTTAAGGCCTTTCCTAAAGCAACCGGGTGCCGGTGGCAGGGGTGCGAGGGCCCTTTTCATCGCTGCTTGCAGCTTTAATTCTTCTTCTTCTTCTTCTTCTTCTCCAAAGTGAATCGCTTTTTAGAGGGCCTTAACATGCTCGAAAACTCATGAAACTTTGCACACGCTTCAGAAGTGGTGAAAATTTACGTGTGATATGGTTTTCAAAATTGGGTGGGGCAAATTCTGTAAATTATTGCCCCCACATTTTGCCCCGGCTCTACGTTTCACGCACAGGTATGAAATTTGGTACATACATGTAATGACGCAATACCTACAAAAAAGTCTCTTGGAGCATAGCCCTAAACACAACAGGAAGTGAGCTATTTTGAACTTCCTCCTAGATTTTGGGCATTTTTCGTAATTTCCTGATGTTGTACTTTAACGAACTCCTCCTACAGATTTCATCTGATCCTCTTCAAATTTGGTGAGTGTAATCTTATGGCCTTTGCGACGTTAAATTGCGAAGATCTAGAGTTTTCGTCGAAGGGTGTGCCCTCGGCGGCCTGACAAATGTTCACCCAATTTCGGCCTTTTGGTGATATATGCATGATCAGATAAGTTCTCTGTCAATATTGCTTGCAGTTCCGATGTTGCTAGGCAACCACAGACAGCCTGCAGTAACTCAGGCATACAATTTCCAATCTGTCCCAAACTTCACATGTTTGATAAGAGTCCTGTCCTGAACACATGACCATGCTCATTATGGTTATAGCAATAGCGCCACCTGCTGGTAGCAGGAAGTGTGGCAAATACAAAACGTGCTTGAAAAATCATGAAACTTTGCACACACTTCAGAAGTGGTGAAAATGTACGTGTGATATGGTTTTCAAAATTAGATGGGGCAAAATGGCTTAATTATTGCCCCCACATTTTGCCCCGGCTCTAGGTTTCACGTACAGGTATGAAATTTGGTACCTACATGTAATGACCCAATACCTACAAAAAAGTATCTTGGAGCGTAGCCCTAAACACAACAGGAAATCAGCTATTTTGAACTTCCTCTCAGATTTCGTGCAGTTTTTGCCATTTCCTGATGTTGTACTTTAACGAACTCCTCCTACAGTTTTGATCTGATCCTCTTCAAATTTGGTGAGTGTAATCTTAAGGCCTTTCCTAAAGCCACCGGGTGGCGGTGGCAGGGGTGCGAGGGCCCTTTTCATCGCTGCTTGCAGCTTTAATTAGGGCCCGAGCACCGATGGTGAGAGGACCCTATTGTTTTTGCTCTGTTTATTATTAGGGCCCGAGCACCGATGGTGAGAGGACCCTATTGTTTTTGCTCTGTTTATTCTTCTTCTTCTTCTTCTTCTTCTTCTTCTCCAAAGTGAATCGCTTTTTAGAGGGCCTTAACATGCTCGAAAACTCATGAAACTTTGCACACGCTTCAGAAGTGGTGAAAATTTACGTGTGATATGGTTTTCAAAATTGGGTGGGGCAAATTCTGTAAATTATTGCCCCCACATTTTGCCCCGGCTCTACGTTTCACGCACAGGTATGAAATTTGGTACATACATGTAATGACGCAATACCTACAAAAAAGTCTCTTGGAGCATAGCCCTAAACACAACAGGAAGTGAGCTATTTTGAACTTCCTCCTAGATTTTGGGCATTTTTCGTAATTTCCTGATGTTGTACTTTAACGAACTCCTCCTACAGATTTCATCTGATCCTCTTCAAATTTGGTGAGTGTAATCTTATGGCCTTTGCGACGTTAAATTGCGAAGATCTAGAGTTTTCGTCGAAGGGTGTGCCCTCGGCGGCCTGACAAATGTTCACCCAATTTCGGCCTTTTGGTGATATATGCATGATCAGATAAGTTCTCTGTCAATATTGCTTGCAGTTCCGATGTTGTTGGGCAACCACAGACAGCCTGCAGTAACTCAGGCATACAATTTCCAATCTGTCCCAAACTTCACATGTTTGATAAGAGTCCTGTCCTGAACACATGACCATGCTCATTATGGTTATAGCAATAGCGCCACCTGCTGGTAGCAGGAAGTGTGGCAAATACAAAACGTGCTTGAAAAATCATGAAACTTTGCACACACTTCAGAAGTGGTGAAAATTTACGTGTGATATGGTTTTCAAAATTGGATGGGGCAAAATGGCTTAATTATTGCCCCCACATTTTGCCCCGGCTCTAGGTTTCACGTACAGGTATGAAATTTGGTACCTACATGTAATGACCCAATACCTACAAAAAAGTATCTTGGAGCGTAGCCCTAAACACAACAGGAAATCAGCTATTTTGAACTTCCTCTCAGATTTCGTGCAGTTTTTGCCATTTCCTGATGTTGTACTTTAACGAACTCCTCCTACAGTTTTGATCTGATCCTCTTCAAATTTGGTGAGTGTAATCTTAAGGCCTTTCCTAAAGCCACCGGGTGGCGGTGGCAGGGGTGCGAGGGCCCTTTTCATCGCTGCTTGCAGCTTTAATTCTTCTTCTTCTTCTTCTTCTCCAAAGTGAATCGCTTTTTAGAGGGCCTTAACATGCTCGAAAACTCATGAAACTTTGCACACGCTTCAGAAGTGGTGAAAATTTACGTGTGATATGGTTTTCAAAATTGGGTGGGGCAAATTCTGTAAATTATTGCCCCCACATTTTGCCCCGGCTCTACGTTTCACGCACAGGTATGAAATTTGGTACATACATGTAATGACCCAATACCTACAAAAAAGTATCTTGGAGCATAGCCCTAAACACAACAGGAAGTGAGCTATTTTGAACTTCCTCCTAGATTTTGGGCATTTTTCGTAATTTCCTGATGTTGTACTTTAACGAACTCCTCCTACAGATTTCATCTGATCCTCTTCAAATTTGGTGAGTGTAATCTTAAGGCCTTTGCGACGTTAAATTGCGAAGATCTTGAGTTTTCGCCGAAGGGTGTGCCCTCGGCGGCCTGACAAATGTTCACCCAATTTCGGCCTTTTGGTGTTAATGCATGATCAGATAAGTTCAATATTAATGTTGCTTGCAGTTCCGATGTTGCTAGGCAACCACAGACAGCCTGCAGTAACTTAGGCATACAATTTCCAATCTGCCCCAAACTTCACATGTTTGATAAGAGTCCTGTCCTGAACACATGACCATGCTCATATTTGGTTATAGCAATAGTGCCACCTGCTGGTAGCATTAAGTGTGGCAAATACAAAACGTGCTCGAAAAATCATGAAACTTTGCACACGCTTCAGAAGTGGTGAAAATGTACGTGTGATATGGTTTTCAAAATTGGGTGGGGCAAAATGGCTTAATTATTGCCCCTACATTTTGCCCCGGCTCTACGTTTCACGTACAGGTATGAAATTTGATACATACATGTAATGATCCAATACCTACAAAAAAGTATCTTGGAGCGTAGCCCTAAACACAACAGGAAGTCAGCTATTTTGAAACTTCCTCTCAGATTTCGTGCAGTTTTTGCCATTTCCTGATGTTGTACTTTAACGAACTCCTCCTACAGTTTTGATCTGATCCTCTTCAAATTTGGTGAGTGTAATCTTAAGGCCTTTCCTAAAGCAACCGGGTGGCGGTGGCAGGGGTGCGAGGGCCCTTTTCATCGCTGCTTGCAGCTTTAATTAGGGCCCGAGCACCGATGGTGAGAGGACCCTATTGTTTTTGCTCTGTTTATTAGGGCCCGAGCACCGATGGTGAGAGGACCCTATTGTTTTTGCTCTGTTTATTATTATTATTCTTCTCCAAAGTGAATCGCTTTTTAGAGGGCCTTAACATGCTCGAAAACTCATGAAACTTTGCACACGCTTCAGAAGTGGTGAAAATTTACGTGTGATATGGTTTTCAAAATTGGGTGGGGCAAATTCTGTAAATTATTGCCCCCACATTTTGCCCCGGCTCTACGTTTCACGCACAGGTATGAAATTTGGTACATACATGTAATGACCCAATACCTACAAAAAAGTATCTTGGAGCATAGCCCTAAACACAACAGGAAGTGAGCTATTTTGAACTTCCTCCTAGATTTTGGGCATTTTTCGTAATTTCCTGATGTTGTACTTTAACGAACTCCTCCTACAGATTTCATCTGATCCTCTTCAAATTTGGTGAGTGTAATCTTAAGGCCTTTGCGACGTTAAATTGCGAAGATCTTGAGTTTTCGCCGAAGGGTGTGCCCTCGGCGGCCTGACAAATGTTCACCCAATTTCGGCCTTTTGGTGTTAATGCATGATCAGATAAGTTCAATATTAATGTTGCTTGCAGTTCCGATGTTGCTAGGCAACCACAGACAGCCTGCAGTAACTTAGGCATACAATTTCCAACCTGCCCCAAACTTCACATGTTTGATAAGAGTCCTGTCCTGAACACATGACCATGCTCATATTTGGTTATAGCAATAGTGCCACCTGCTGGTAGCATTAAGTGTGGCAAATACAAAACGTGCTCGAAAAATCATGAAACTTTGCACACGCTTCAGAAGTGGTGAAAATGTACGTGTGATATGGTTTTCAAAATTGGGTGGGGCAAAATGGCTTAATTACCGTATTTTCCGGACTATAAGTCGCTTCGGAGTATAAGTCGCATCAGTCAAAAAATGCGTCATGAAGAGGAAAAAAACATATATAAGTCGCACTGGACTATAAGTTGCATTTATTTAGAAATTTATTTCACAAAATCCAAGACCAAGAACTGACATTTAATCTGGAAAGGAAAGTTATTCAACTACACAGAACAACAGGCTGAATAGGTGTCCGGTATGTTAACGCAACACATTAACAGTTATTCAGCTACACAATAGCATAAAGAACATATACCTGGGAGGCTGAATAGGCTAAATTAACATAAGCCAGCGAGTCCAACAAGCAAGTTACCAGTAAACAAGTTCACCAAGCTCCCACGATCTCATTCCACATCATTTTCTTCATCCTTGGTGTCGCTTTTGAACAACTCCGCCAACTATAGCGCCCTCTCGCGGCTGTAGACGGTAATGTTTTCTCTTGGTTCATCTCAGTCTGAATTAATTTTGATGTATAAGTCGCACCTGAATATAAGTCGCAGGACCAGCCAAACTATGAAAAAAAGTGCGACTTATAGTCCGGAAAATACGGTATTGCCCCTACATTTTGCCCCGGCTCTACGTTTCACGTACAGGTATGAAATTTGATACATACATGTAATGATCCAATACCTACAAAAAAGTATCTTGGAGCGTAGCCCTAAACACAACAGGAAGTCAGCTATTTTGAAACTTCCTCTCAGATTTCGTGCAGTTTTTGCCATTTCCTGATGTTGTACTTTAACGAACTCCTCCTACAGTTTTGATCTGATCCTCTTCAAATTTGGTGAGTGTAATCTTAAGGCCTTTCCTAAAGCAACCGGGTGGCGGTGGCAGGGGTGCGAGGGCCCTTTTCATCGCTGCTTGCAGCTTTAATTCTTCTTCTTCTTCTTCTCCAAAGTGAATCGCTTTTTAGAGGGCCTTAACATGCTCGAAAACTCATGAAACTTTGCACACGCTTCAGAAGTGGTGAAAATTTACGTGTGATATGGTTTTCAAAATTGGGTGGGGCAAATTCTGTAAATGATTGCCCCCACATTTTGCCCCGGCTCTACGTTTCACGCACAGGTATGAAATTTGGTACATACATGTAATGACGCAATACCTACAAAAAAGTCTCTTGGAGCATAGCCCTAAACACAACAGGAAGTGAGCTATTTTGAACTTCCTCCTAGATTTTGGGCATTTTTCGTAATTTCCTGATGTTGTACTTTAACGAACTCCTCCTACAGATTTCATCTGATCCTCTTCAAATTTGGTGAGTGTAATCTTATGGCCTTTGCGACGTTAAATTGCGAAGATCTAGAGTTTTCGTCGAAGGGTGTGCCCTCGGCGGCCTGACAAATGTTCACCCAATTTCGGCCTTTTGGTGATATATGCATGATCAGATAAGTTCTCTGTCAATATTGCTTGCAGTTCCGATGTTGCTAGGCAACCACAGACAGCCTGCAGTAACTCAGGCATACAATTTCCAATCTGTCCCAAACTTCACATGTTTGATAAGAGTCCTGTCCTGAACACATGACCATGCTCATTATGGTTATAGCAATAGCGCCACCTGCTGGTAGCAGGAAGTGTGGCAAATACAAAACGTGCTTGAAAAATCATGAAACTTTGCACACACTTCAGAAGTGGTGAAAATTTACGTGTGATATGGTTTTCAAAATTGGATGGGGCAAAATGGCTTAATTATTGCCCCCACATTTTGCCCCGGCTCTAGGTTTCACGTACAGGTATGAAATTTGGTACCTACATGTAATGACCCAATACCTACAAAAAAGTATCTTGGAGCGTAGCCCTAAACACAACAGGAAATCAGCTATTTTGAACTTCCTCTCAGATTTCGTGCAGTTTTTGCCATTTCCTGATGTTGTACTTTAACGAACTCCTCCTACAGTTTTGATCTGATCCTCTTCAAATTTGGTGAGTGTAATCTTAAGGCCTTTCCTAAAGCCACCGGGTGCCGGTGGCAGGGGTGCGAGGGCCCTTTTCATCGCTGCTTGCAGCTTTAATTCTTCTTCTTCTTCTTCTTCTCCAAAGTGAATCGCTTTTTAGAGGGCCTTAACATGCTCGAAAACTCATGAAACTTTGCACACGCTTCAGAAGTGGTGAAAATTTACGTGTGATATGGTTTTCAAAATTGGGTGGGGCAAATTCTGTAAATTATTGCCCCCACATTTTGCCCCGGCTCTACGTTTCACGCACAGGTATGAAATTTGGTACATACATGTAATGACCCAATACCTACAAAAAAGTATCTTGGAGCATAGCCCTAAACACAACAGGAAGTGAGCTATTTTGAACTTCCTCCTAGATTTTGGGCATTTTTCGTAATTTCCTGATGTTGTACTTTAACGAACTCCTCCTACAGATTTCATCTGATCCTCTTCAAATTTGGTGAGTGTAATCTTAAGGCCTTTGCGACGTTAAATTGCGAAGATCTTGAGTTTTCGCCGAAGGGTGTGCCCTCGGCGGCCTGACAAATGTTCACCCAATTTCGGCCTTTTGGTGTTAATGCATGATCAGATAAGTTCAATATTAATGTTGCTTGCAGTTCCGATGTTGCTAGGCAACCACAGACAGCCTGCAGTAACTTAGGCATACAATTTCCAATCTGCCCCAAACTTCACATGTTTGATAAGAGTCCTGTCCTGAACACATGACCATGCTCATATTTGGTTATAGCAATAGTGCCACCTGCTGGTAGCATTAAGTGTGGCAAATACAAAACGTGCTCGAAAAATCATGAAACTTTGCACACGCTTCAGAAGTGGTGAAAATGTACGTGTGATATGGTTTTCAAAATTGGGTGGGGCAAAATGGCTTAATTATTGCCCCTACATTTTGCCCCGGCTCTACGTTTCACGTACAGGTATGAAATTTGATACATACATGTAATGATCCAATACCTACAAAAAAGTATCTTGGAGCGTAGCCCTAAACACAACAGGAAGTCAGCTATTTTGAAACTTCCTCTCAGATTTCGTGCAGTTTTTGCCATTTCCTGATGTTGTACTTTAACGAACTCCTCCTACAGTTTTGATCTGATCCTCTTCAAATTTGGTGAGTGTAATCTTAAGGCCTTTCCTAAAGCAACCGGGTGGCGGTGGCAGGGGTGCGAGGGCCCTTTTCATCGCTGCTTGCAGCTTTAATTAGGGCCCGAGCACCGATGGTGAGAGGACCCTATTGTTTTTGCTCTGTTTATTAGGGCCCGAGCACCGATGGTGAGAGGACCCTATTGTTTTTGCTCTGTTTATTATTATTATTCTTCTCCAAAGTGAATCGCTTTTTAGAGGGCCTTAACATGCTCGAAAACTCATGAAACTTTGCACACGCTTCAGAAGTGGTGAAAATTTACGTGTGATATGGTTTTCAAAATTGGGTGGGGCAAATTCTGTAAATTATTGCCCCCACATTTTGCCCCGGCTCTACGTTTCACGCACAGGTATGAAATTTGGTACATACATGTAATGACCCAATACCTACAAAAAAGTCTCTTGGAGCATAGCCCTAAACACAACAGGAAGTGAGCTATTTTGAACTTCCTCCTAGATTTTGGGCATTTTTCGTAATTTCCTGATGTTGTACTTTAACGAACTCCTCCTACAGATTTCATCTGATCCTCTTCAAATTTGGTGAGTGTAATCTTAAGGCCTTTGCGACGTTAAATTGCGAAGATCTTGAGTTTTCGTCGAAGGGTGTGCCCTCGGCGGCCTGACAAATGTTCACCCAATTTCGGCCTTTTGGTGATATATGCATGATCAGATAAGTTCAATATTAATGTTGCTTGCAGTTCCGATGTTGCTAGGCAACCACAGACAGCCTGCAGTAACTTAGGCATACAATTTCCAATCTGCCCCAAACTTAACATGTTTGATAAGAGTCCTGTCCTGAACACATGACCATGCTCATATTTGGTTATAGCAATAGTGCCACCTGCTGGTAGCAGGAAGTGTGGCAAATACAAAACGTGCTCGAAAAATCATGAAACTTTGCACACGCTTCAGAAGTGGTGAAAATTTACGTGTGAAATGGTTTTCAAAATTGGGTGGGGCAAAATGGCTTAATTATTGCCCCTACATTTTGCCCCCGGCTCTACGTTTCACGTACAGGTATGAAATTTGATACATGTAATGACCCAATACCTACAAAAAAGTATCTTGGAGCGTAGCCCTAAACACAACAGGAAGTCAGCTATTCTGAACTTCCTCTCAGATTTCGTGCAGTTTTTGCCATTTCCTGATTTTGTACTGATGTTGTACGAACTCCTCCTACAGTTTTGATCTGATCATCTTCAAATTTGGTGAGTGTAATCTTAAGGCCTTTGCGACGTTGAATTGCGAAGATCTTGAGTTTTCGTCGAAGGGCGGGTCCTCGGCGGCCTGACAAATTTCGATGTTTCGCCATGAAACAGGAAGTTGCTGAAACTCAGGCATGGAATGTCCAATCTGCCCCAAACTTAACACGTTTGATAAGCGTTCTGTCCTGAACACATGACCATGCTCATATTCAGTTACAGTCATAGCGCCACCTGCAACATACTAGACACATGCTAAAACATGCTAGCAAACACTTAGCTAATTGCTAAAGCATGCTATTACTGCAATTAAATAGGAATTTGCTGTAACTCAGGCACGGAATGTCCAATCTGCCCCAAACGTCACATGTTTGATAAGAGCCATGGCCTGAACACATCTACATGAGAATATTCAGTTATAGTAATAGCGCCACCTACTGGTAACAGGAAGTGTCATGTTTAACACGTTGATGCCGTTCTAGCAACATGTTAAAAATGCCATTGACTTCTAAACATGTTAGAAACATGTTAAAACATGCTAGCAAAACTTAGCTAAGTGCTAAAGCATGTTAATTCAATGAAACAGGATGTTGTTGTTACTCAAGAAGGCAATGTCCAATCTGCGCCAAACTTCACACTTTTGATACGCGTTCCGTCCTGAACACATGACCATGCTCATATTCAGTTACAGTCATAGCGCCACCTGCTGGCAACAGGAAGTGACATGTTAAACACTGTTGTGGACTCCTAATAACATATAAAAAAGTTCCAGCATGTGCTAAACATGCTAACAACATACTAGAAACATGTTAAAACATGCTAGCAAACACTTAGCTTAGTGCTAAAGCATGCTAATACTGCAATTAAATAGGAATTTGCTGTAACACAGGCACGGAATGTCCAGTCTGCCCCAAACTTCACACGTTTGATAAGAGTCATGGCCTGAACACATCTACATGAGAATATTCAGTTATAGTAATAGCGCCACCTACTGGTAACAGGAAGTGTCATGTTTAACACGTTGATGCCATTCTAGCAACATGTTAAAAATACCATTGACTTCTAAACATGCTAGAAACATGTTAAAACATGCTAGCAATACTAAGATAAGTGCTAAAGCATGCTAATATAATGAAACAGGATGTTGTTGTTACTCAAGAAGGCAATGTCCAATCTGCGCCAAACTTCACACTTTTGATAAGCGTTCTGTCTTGAACACATGATAATGCTCATATTCAGTTACAGTCAAAGTGCCACCTGCTGGCAACAGGAAGTGACATGTTAAACACTGTTGTGGACTCCTAATAACATATAAAAAAATGCCAGTAGGTGCTTAACATCCTACCAACATACTAGAAACATGCTAAAACATACTAGTAAACACTATAAGTACTAAACCATAGTATTACTACAATTAAATATGAATTTGCTGTAACTCAGGCATGCAATGTCCAATCTACCCCAAAATGAATATGTAATATGCTAGAAACATCATAAAACATGCTAGAAATGCTAAAGGAAGTTGTTGTAACTCAAACATACAATATCCAATCTGCCCCAAACTTCACATACTTGATAAAAGTCCTGCACTGAACACATCTACAAAGCAATATTCAGATATATAACCCCACCTACTGCCAACAGAAACTGAACTGGTTAACACAGTAATGCAGTACTAACCACATTCCTATTGTGTACTAAGCATGCTAAAAACATACTAAACATGCTAGCAACTACTATATACTGTATACCTCCTTAAATGCACATTGCCCAACCATGCTCTGTCTTCCTAAAGCCAACGAGTGACGATGGCACGGGTGCGAGGGCCCTTTCATCGCTGCTTGCAGCTTTAATTAGGGCCCAAGCCCTGAAAGGGCGAAGGCCCTATTGTTTTCGGTAGAATTATTAGGGCCCAAGCCCTGAAAGGGCGAAGGCCCTATTGTTTTCGGTAGGATTATTATTATTATTATTATTTTTCTTACGACTATTCAGGCACTTTTGGGGCCCTTAACATGCTCGAAAACTCTTGAAACTTTGCACACGGGTCAGAACCCGCGGCCATCAGGGCCGGGCTGAAGCTGGTACCCGGGCGTGGCAGGGGGGCTCGACAGCGCCCCCTTGAACGGGGTCCGAAAACTTGGTCCATACATCAGACACGCTTGCATGTAATAATATGAAACTCGGTACACATATAGATCTCATCGGGCTGAACAACTTTCGTACTTTTACTTTTTACGCCAGCCCAACAGGAAGTCGGCTATTATGGGTTGTTTGGAAACGCATGCTGTGGAATTTAATGTACTCCTCCTAGGGAATTCATCCATTCGCCTCCAAACTCGGTCAGCATTAAGTCAAGACATTGAGGATGATAAATTGCGGACGGATTTTTGATATCTCAAACGGTTTGGCTGTGGCGAGGAAGCAAATTTATGGCGAATAATGGAAACAGGAAGTGTGTTATAACTTCTGCATACATTAACTGATCTTGATTAAACTTCAGCAGTGTGTTCGTTGTAAGAGGCCGATCACATGGATGTGACTATTGTGAGTCAAAGTTATAGCGCCACCAACTGGCAGTAGGAAGTGTGTCCCTTTCAAAATGCTTTGAAATCACCCTCTTATTTTTACCCGATTTGCTTCAAACTTTATGTGTATAATGTAAACACACGGCAGATGTAGACCTGTGAAAGGATTTTTGATATCTTTAATACTGTTGCCATGGCAACGCTTCAAACTTTAATATTCTTTTTTGATGCTTTTGAGACTCTTAACATACTTGAAATTGGATGAAACTCGACAGACACATCACATTTATTATCCCGTAGACATGTGCAAAGTTTCAGAAACGGGCGTGGTGAGGGGCTCAGTAGCGCCACCTTTAGTCATAAGTGGGGGCTTAGTTTTAAGTAGAGTCACAAAAATCGTTATGTATATTGTTCTCATCAAGCCGGACAACTTTCTAATTTATAGTCATAAGCTGTGACCAACAGGAAGTGAGATATTTTGGTTTGAATGTGATTTTTTGGAGAATTCTCTCCCTCTCTCTCTCTGCCTCTGCGTCTCTGTGTGTGTGAGGGGTGGGGGGATTTGTCTTTTGAGTGAGATTTGTTTAAAATTCCTGTTTTTCAAGGTTTCAGGGGCTTTTGGGGCCTTAAACGTGCTCGAAAACTCTTGAAACTTTGCACACAGGTCAGAACGTGCGGCCATCAGGGCCGGGCTGAAGCTGGTACCCGGGCGTGGCAGGGGGGCTCAACAGCGCCCCCTGGAACGGGATCCGAACACTTGTCCATAAATCAAACACACTTGCATGTAATTATATGAAACTCGGTACACATATAGATCTCATCGGGCCGAACAACTTTCGTGCTCTAAGTTTTACGCCAGCCCAACAGGAAGTCGGCTATTATGGGTTGTTTGGAAAACGCTTGCTGTGGAATGCGAAGTACTCCTCCTAGAGAATTCATCCAATCCCCACCAAACTCGGTGTGCATGAAGTCAAGACATTGAGGATTCTAAATTGCGGACAGATTTTTGATATCTCGAACGGTTTGGCCGTGGCGAGGAAACGAATTTATGGCGAGAAAAGAGAAACACGAAGTGGAATAACTTCTGCATACATTAACTGATCTTGATGAAACTTCAACAGTGTGTTCGTGGTAAGAGGCCGATCAGATGGATGTAACTATTGTGAGTCAAAGTTATAGCGCCACCAACTGGCAGCAGGAAGTGTGTCACTTTCAACATGCTTTTGACAAAAGTGGGCGGGTTAGTTTTAACTACAGTAAAAAAAAAATTGTTTGTATATTGTACTCATCAAGCCGGACAACTTTCTAATTTACATTCATTAGCTCCGGCCATCAGGAAGTCAGATATTTTGGTCTGAATGTGGATTTTTTTGCAAAATCATCCTCTGAATTTTTAGCCACTCCTCTTAAACTATTTATTTTATTCCCACCAAACTTTTTCAACATGATGAAAATACCTTAAAGATTCTAAATTATGAACGGATATTGAATATCTCAAACGGTTTTGATATGGCGAGGGATTAAAGTAATGTCAAAAAAGGAATCAGAAAACATCTCATATCTTCTACAAATGTAATTATACACCGTTTATTTTTATATCAAATTATACAAATATTAGAACTAAACCCATTTTATTCTGTTATTCTGTTTTTGCAATTCAAGAAGTATAAAAAAAGTTAAAAACAGGCTATTTAGTGCTATTTGGTTCAACAAAAAAGCAAACATAGGGCTATACTGCCCTCTTGTGTCCAAAAGGATATCAAAATAGTATATAAAACGTTTTACTAGGTAGGCCTATTGTATTTAAATATAAATGTATTAGGTATATGACTGTGAGGATATTTTCCCATCGGTTAATCGACGTGTGACACGAGCGGGTGCTTTTAAATCGCTAATATAAAAGTGAAAGTAAAAAACGGACGTCCGCACTGACATTGATAATGGTGCACGTTGGAAAGAATGATACTTTTAAACATAACACTAAACCGCCATTAGGTGTCGCCAGGCGACCATCTTAATGAGCGAGTCATTGATTCATTCGTTCAAACGATTCATTCGAATGACTGAGTCATTCATGATTGAGACAGATGTTTATGGATTGACCATTGAATCTTTGAGTCAACCGATTCGTTTCAAAATGCTGAATCATTCAGTAATGAGAAAACAAGTTGCTGTGAGATGCGCGATGGTTCGGCTGTGATCTTTGTTTAACTATTTATGCTGCTGAAACAGAACAAAAACAGTCAATATTGCATCTAAAATGTAAGTGACTTAATTGTAACTGTTTATTAACCTGTTGTATGAAATCAATGTCACAGTTTCAATCGTGATTGTATTCAGGAAATAGTAGCCTACTCGTCAAGTGAGGTTGCTTAACTCTGTTATAAAATATATAAAAACTCCATATTTGTAATTTTTATAGTCAGTATGTTGTTAACTGGGTTGCTTTTTTGTGTGCTGCGCACATTTGTTTACAATTCTCCTGGAGAAGCTGCATGAGCCTCAGCAGGGCAACCTTGTTACCATTGATCAGTAATACATTTATTATTAACTGCTGATTGGAACTTAAAATGAATGTAATGAAATTAGAATAATCTCTCGTTTTAGTGATTCCCAAGTTATTTTTTTTTGTTCTTGACGTTCTAATCAGGCTATACTCTGGTCGGGCAAGTAAAATTCTCTTTCAGGTAGGCCTATTGTATTTATATATAAATATATTAGGGATGTGACTGTGATAACATTTTCCCACCTATGGAAGTAGGAATAAACTAATACATTTTATTTATGTTTTTATGTGTCCACTGTTCAACTGCAACCGCGTCACACACACACACACACATTCCAGAATTGCAATCTTGACATCGCAGCCTGTTCATTATAGCCCTAATACAATATAATAATAAAAATAGTCAACATAAGATATACGAATTACACTGCTCTGTTTAAATAGTAAGTAGTACAATTTGTACCATTCACAGTAAGCAGAGCTCCACTGTGATGTTTCCAAGCACATTTTTGCGCGTGTGAAGAGGATGATTTTTTCCATCGATATTGGAACACGAGTGAAGTACAAAGCCTATAATAAAGAATAGTTTAGCATCCAAATACATCGCAAATATTGAAACATTTTGATTCTAATGAGAGGGTTACGTGAGACCAACACGGCTTACTTTCGTTTTTATTTTTACATTAAATTTAAAGGATTTGTTGTGGAATATTTTGAGTGTATCATAAAATCAGAATAAGGTAAGACAAGTAATATTTTCTGTCTTATATATATATATATATATATATATATATATATATATATGTGTGTGTGTGTGTGTGTATATATATATATAGAGAGATATAGATAGATAGATATTTTTATATATATATATATATATATATATATATATATGTGTGTGTGTGTGTGTGTGTGTGTGTGTATATATATATATATACATATATATATATACATATATATATATATATATATATATATATATATATATATATATAAATATAGCTGCGAGCAGCGATGGAGGGCCAAAGCCGGCGGCACCGCCACCCCGGTGCCTTTAGGTAACTAAAGGCACCGGGGTTGCGGTGCCACCGGCTTGGGCCCGCAATCGCTGCTCGCAGCTATATTTTATTATTATTCTTCTTATTTTTCTGTCAACCTTTCGGGCACTTTTGAGACCCTTAACGTGCTCGAAAACTCTTGAAACTTTGCACACGGGTCAGAACCCGCGGCCATCAGGGCCGGGCTGAAGCTGGTACCCGGGCGTGGCAGGGGGGCTCGACAGCGCCCCCTTGAACGGGGTCCCAAAACTTGGTCCATAAATCAGACACGCTTGCATGTAATAATATGAAACTCGGTACACATATAGATCTCATCGGGCCGAACAACTTTCGTACTTTTACTTTTTACGCCAGCCCAACAGGAAGTCGGCTATTATGGGTTGTTTGGAAACGCATGCTGTGGAATTTAATGTACTCCTCCTAGGGAATTCATCCATTCGCCTCCAAACTCAGTCAGCATGAAGTCAAGACATTGAGGATGCTAAATTGCGGACAGATTTTTGATATCTCGAACGGTTTGGCCGTGGCGAGGACACGAATTGATGGCGAATAATGGAAACAGGAAGTGTGTTATAACTTCTGCATACATTAACTGATCTTGATTAAACTTCAGCAGTGTGTTCGTTGTAAAAGGCCGATCACATGGATGTGACTATTGTGAGTCAAAGTTATAGCGCCACCAACTGGCAGCAGGAAGTGTGTCCCTTTCAAAATGCTTTGAAATCACCCTCTTATTTTTACCCGATTTGCTTCAAAGTTTATGTGTATAATGTAAACACACGGCAGATGTAGACCTGTGAAAGGATTTTTGATATCTTTAATACTGTTGCCATGGCAACGCTTCAAACTTTAATATTCTTTTTTGATGCTTTTGAGACTCTTAACATACTTGAAATTGGATGAAACTCGACAGACACATCACATTTATTAGCCCGTAGACATGTGCAAAGTTTCAGAAACGGGCGTGGTGAGGGGCTCAGTAGCGCCACCTTTAGTCATAAGTGGGGGGGTTAGTTTTATCAACAACAACAAAACTTGGTATGTGTATTGTTCTCATCAAGACGGACAACTTTCTAATTTACATTAACGATCTCCGACCAACAGGAAGAGAGATATTTTGGTTTGAATGTGGATTTTCTGAAGAATTTTCTCTCCCTCTCTCTGTGTCTCTGTGTGTGTGAGGGGAGGGGGGATTTGACTATTGCTTTTATATTGTTAATCAAGGTTTCAGGGGCTTTTGGGGTCCTTAACGTGCTCAAAAACTCTTGAAACTTTACATACAAGTCGGAACCCCCTGCCATCAGGGACGGGTTGAAGCTGGTACCCGGGCGTGGCAGGGGGGCTCAACAGCGCCCCCTTGAACGGGGTCCCAAAACTTGGTCCATAGATCAAACACGCTTGCATGAATTAATTTGAAACTCAGTACACATATAGATATCATCGGGCCGAACAACTTTCGTGCTCTAAGTTTTACGCCAGCCCAACAGGAAGTCGGCTATTATGGGTTGTTTGGAAAACGCTTGCTGTGGAATGCGAAGTACTCCTCCTAGAGAATTCATCCAATCCCCACCAAACTCGGTGTGCATGAAGTCAAGACATTGAGGATTCTAAATTGCGGACGGATTTTTGATATCTCGAACGGTTTGGCCGTGGCGAGGAAACGAATTTATGGCGAGAAAAGAGAAACACGAAGTGGAATAACTTCTGCATACATTAACTGATCTTGATGAAACTTCAGCAGTGTGTTCGTGGTAAGAGGCCGATCAGATGGATGTAACTATTGTGAGTCAAAGTTATAGCGCCACCAACTGGCAGCAGGAAGTGTGTCACTTTCAACATGCTTTTGACAAAAGTGGGCGGGTTAGTTTTAACTACAGTAAAAAAAAAATAGTTTGTATATTGTACTCATCAAGCCGGACAACTTTCTAATTTACATTCATTAGCTCCGGCCATCAGGAAGTCAGATATTTTGGTCTGAATGTGGATTTTTTTTGCAAAATCAGCCTCTGAATTTTTAGCCACTCCTCTTAAACTATTTATTTTATTCCCACCAAACTTTTTCAACATGATACAAATATATTAATGATGCTAAATTGTAAACGGATATTGAATATCTCAAACGGTTTTGCTATGGCGAGGGATTCAATTAATGTCAAAAAGGAAGCAGGAAACATCTCATAACTTCTAAAAACGTAATTATACACCATTTATTTTTATATAAAATTATACAAATATTAGAACTAAACCCATTTTATTCTGTTTTTGCTATTCAAGGAGTATGAAAAAGTTAAAAACAGGCTATTTAGTGCTATTTGGTTCAACAAAAAAGCAAACATAGGGCTATACTGCCCTCTTGTGTCCAAAAGGAAATCAAAATAGTATATAAAACGTTTTACTAGGTAGGCCTATTGTATTTAAATATAAATGTATTAGGTATGACTGTGAGGATATTTTCCCATCGGTTAATCGACGTGTGACACGAGCGGGTGCTTTTAAATCGCTAATATAAAAGTGAAAGTAAAAAACGGACGTCCGCACTGACATTGATAATGGTGCACGTTGGAAAGAATGATACTTTTAAACACTAAACCGCCATTAGGTGTCGCCAGGCGACCATCTTAATGAGCGAGTCATTGATTCATTCGTTCAAACGATTCGTTCGAATGACTGAGTCATTCATGATTGAGACAGATGTTTATGGATTGACCATTGAATCTTTGAGTCAACCGATTCGTTTCAAAATGCTGAATCATTCAGTAATGAGAAAACAAGTTGCTGTGAGATGCGCGATGGTTCTGCTGTGATCTTTGTTTAACTATTTTTGCTGCTGAAACAGAACAAAAACAGTCAATATTGCATCTAAAATGTAAGTGACTTAATTGTAACTGTTTATTAACCTGTTGTACGAAATCAATGTCACAGTTTCAATCGTGATTGTATTCAGGAAATAGTAGCCTACTCGTCAAGTGAGGTTGCTTATATGTTATAAAATATATAAAAACTCCATATTTGTCATTTTTATAGTCAGTATGTTGTTAACTGGGTTGCTTTTTTGTGTGCTGCGCTCATTTGTTTACAATTCTCCTGGAGAAGCTGCATGAGCCTCAGCAGGGCAACCTTGTTACCATTGATCAGTAAGACATTTATTATTAACTGCTGATTGCAACTTAAAATGAATGTAATGAAATTAGAATAATCTCTCATTTTAGTGATTCCCAAGTAATTTGTTTTGTTATTGACGTTCTAATCAGGCTATACTCTGGTCGGGCAAGTAAAATTCTCTTTCAGGTAGGCCTATTGTATTTATATATTAGGGATGTGACTGTGATAACATTTTCCCACCGGTTAATCGACGTGTGACACCGCTGAGGGCTTTTAAATCGCTAACTTAAAAGCGAAAATAAAATACAGATGTCCGCACAGACATTGATAATGGTGCGGAGTAGAGCAAGCATTTTCAATGTATTCCTATGGAAGTAGGAATAAACTAATACATTTTATTTATGTTTTTATGTGTCCACTGTTCAACCGCAACCGCGTCACACACACACACACACACACACACACACACACACACACACACACACACACACACACACACACACACACACACACACACACATTCCAGAATTGCAATCTTGACATCGCAGCCTGTTCATTATAGCCCTAATACAATATAATAATAAAAATAGTCAACATAACATATACGAATTACACTGCTCTGTTTAAATAGTCAGTAGTACAATTTGTACCATTCACAGTAAGCAGAGCTCCACTGTGATGTTTCCAAGCACATTTTTGCGCGTGTGAAGAGGATGATTTTTTCCATCGATATTGGAACACGAGTGAAGTACAAAGCCTATAATAAAGAACAGTTTAGCATCCAAATACATCGCAAATATTGAAACATTTTGATTCTAATGAGAGGGTTACGTGAGACCAACACGGCTTACTTTCGTTTTTATTTTTACATTAAATTTAAAGGATTTGTTGTGGAATATTTTGAGTGTATCATAAAATCAGAATAAGGTAAGACAAGTAAAATTTCCCGTCTTTATTATATATATATATATATATATATATATATGTGTATATACATATATACATATATACATATATATATGCATGTGTATATATATATATATATATATATATATATATATATAAATGTAGCCTATGTATGTATGTATGTATATATATATATATATATAAATATAGCTGCGAGCAGCGATGGAGGGCCCAAGCCGGTGACACCGCCACCCCCGGTGCCTTTAGTGTAACTAAAGGCACCAGGGTGGCGGTGCCACCGGCTTGGGCCCGCAATCGCTGCTCGCAGCTATATTTATTATTATTATTATTCTTCTCCGCATTTAATCACATTTTTGAGGGCCTAAACATGCTCGAAAACTCACGAAACTTTGCACACGCGTCAGAACTGGCGAAAATTTACATCTGATATAGGTTTCAGAATTGGGCGGGGCAAAATGGCTCGATAGCGCCACCTATAAAAGTTCAACGGAGTGCGCCTCCCGCTATGTTCCACGTACGTTTACGAAATTCGGTACATACATGTAAGGACCTAATACCTACAAAAAAGTCTCTTGGAGCGTAGCCCTAAACACAATAGGAAGTCAGCCATTTTCAACTTCCTCTCAGATTTTTGTGCAGTTTTTGCCATTTTCATGCCTCGTACTTTAACGAACTCCTCCTACAGTTTTAATCTGATCATCTTCAAATTTGGTGAGTGTAATCTTAAGGCCTTTGCGACGTTAAATTGCGAAGATCTTGAGTTTTCGTCGAAGGGCGGGTCCTCGGTGGCCTGACAAATTTCGATGTTTCGCCATGAAACAGGAAGTTGCTGAAACTCAGGCATGGAATGTCCAATCTGCCCCAAACTTCACACGTTTGATAAGCGTTCTGTCCTGAACACATGACCATGCTCATATTCAGTTACAGTCATAGCGCCACCTGCTGGCAACAGGAAGTGACATGTTTAACACTGTTGTGAACTCCTGATAACATATAAAAAAGTGCCAGCAAGTGCTAAGCATGCTAACAACATATTAGACACATGCTAAAACATGCTAGCAAACACTTAGCTAATTGCTAAAGCATGCTATTACTGCAATTAAATAGGAATTTGCTGTAACTCAGGCACGGAATGTCCAATCTGCCCCAAACGTCACACGTTTGATAAGAGTCATGGCCTGAACACATCTACATGAGAATATTCAGTTATAGTAATAGCGCCACCTACTGGTAACAGGAAGTGTCATGTTTAACACGTTGATGCCGTTCTAGCAACATGTTAAAAATGCCATTGACTTCTAAACATGCTAGAAACATGTTAAAACATGCTAGCAAAACTTAGCTAAGTGCTAAAGCATGTTAATTCAATGAAACAGGATGTTGTTGTTACTCAAGAAGGCAATGTCCAATCTGCGCCAAACTTCACACTTTTGATAAGTGTTCTGTCCTGAACACATGACCATGCTCATATTCAGTTACAGTCATAGCGCCACCTGCTGGCAACAGGAAGTGACATGTTAAACACTGTTGTGGACTCCTAATAACATATAAAAAAAGTTCCAGCATGTGCTAAACATGCTAACAACATACTAGAAACATGTTAAAACATGCTAGCAAACACTTAGCTTAGTGCTAAAGCATGCTAATACTGCAATTAAATAGGAATTTGCTGTAACACAGGCACGGAATGTCCAGTCTGCCCCAAACTTCACACGTTTGATAAGAGTCATGGCCTGAACACATCTACATGAGAATATTCAGTTATAGTAATAGCGCCACCTACTGGTAACAGGAAGTGTCATGTTTAACACGTTGATGCCGTTCTAGCAACGTTAAAAATGCCATTGACTTCTAAACATGCTAGAAACATGTTAAAACATGCTAGCAATACTTAGCTAAGTGCTTAAGCATGCTAATTCAATGAAACAGGATGTTGTTGTTACTCAAGAAGGCAATGTCCAATCTGCGCCAAACTTCACACTTTTGATAAGCGTTCTGTCTTGAACACATGACAATGCTCATATTCAGTTACAGTCAAAGCGCCACCTGCTGGCAACAGGAAGTGACATGTTAAACACTGTTGTGGACTCCTAATAACATATAAAAAAGTGCCAGCAAGTGCTAAACATGCTAACAACATTCTAGAAACATGCTAAAACATGCTAGCAAACACTTAGCTAAGTGCTAAAGCATGCTATTGCTGCAATTAAATAGGAATTTGCTGTAACACAGGCATGGAATGTCCAATCTGCCCCAAACTTAATATGTAACATGCAAGAAACATGCTAGCAACACATAGCTAAGTTCTAAAGCATGTTAGAAATGCTAAAGGAAGTTGTTGTAACTCAAACATACAATATCCAATCTGCCCCAAACTTCACATACTTCATAAAAGTCCTGCACTGAACACATCTACAAAGCAATATTCAGATATATAACCCCACCTACTGCCAACAGAAACTGAACTGGTTAACACAGTAATGCAGTACTAACCACATACCTATTGTGTACTAAGCATGCTAAAAACATACTAAACATGCTAGCAACTACAATATACTGTATACCTCCTTAAAAGCACATTGCCCAACCATGCTCTGTCTTCCTAAAGCCAACGAGTGACGATGGCACGGGTGCGAGGGCCCTTTCATCGCTGCTTGCAGCTTTAATTAGGGCCCAAGCCCTGAAAGGGCGAAGGCCCTATTGTTTCCGGTAGGATTATTAGGGCCCAAGCCCTGAAAGGGCGAAGGCCCTATTGTTTTCGGTAGGATTATTTATTATTATTAGGGCCCAAGCCCTGAAAGGGCGAAGGCCCTATTGTTTCCGGTAGGATTATTTATTATTATTATTATTATTATTATTATTATTATTATTTTTCTGTCAACCTTTCGGGCATTTTTGGGGCCTTTAACATGCTCGAAAACTCTTGAAATTTTGCACACAGGTCAGAACCTGCGGCCATCAGGGCCGGGCTGAAGCTGGTACCCGGGCGTGGCAGGGGGGCTCAACAGCGCCCCCTTGAAAGGGGTCCGAAAGTTTGGTCCATAAATCAGACACGCTTGCATGTAATAATATGAAACTCAATACACATATAGATCTCATCGGGCCAAACAACTTTCGTACTTTTACTTTTTACGCCAGTCCAACAGGAAGTCGGCTATTATGGGTTGTTTGGAAACGCATGCTGTGGAATTGAATGTACTCCTCCTAGGGAATTCATCCATTCGCCTCCAAACTCAGTCAGCATGAAGTCAAGACATTGAGGATGCTAAATTGCGAACAGATTTTTGATATCTCGAACGGTTTGGCCGTGGCGAGGACACGAATTGATGGCGAATAATGGAAACAGGAAGTGTGTTATAACTTCTGTATACATTAACTGATCTTGATTAAACTTCAGCAGTGTGTTCGTTGTAAGAGGCCGATCACATGGATGTGACTATTGTGAGTCAAAGTTATAGCGCCACCAACTGGCAGTAGGAAGTGTGTCCCTTTCAAAATGCTTTGAAATCACCCTCTTATTTTTACCCGATTTGCTTCAAACTTTATGTGTATAATGTAAACACACGGCAGATGTAGACCTGTGAAAGGATTTTTGATATATTTAATACTGTTGCCATGGCAACGCTTCAAACTTTAATATTCTTTTTTGATGCTTTTGAGACTCTTAACATACTTGAAATTGGATGAAACTCGACAGACACATCACATTTATTAGCCCGTAGACATGTGCAAAGTTTCAGAAACGGGCGTGGTGAGGGGCTCAGTAGCGCCACCTTTAGTCATAAGTGGGGGGGTTAGATTTATCAACAGCAACAAAACTTGGTATGTGTATTGTTCTCATCAAGACGGACAACTTTCTAATTTACATTAACGATCTCCGACCAACAGGAAGAGAGATATTTTGGTTTGAATGTGGATTTTCTGAAGAATTTTCTCTCCCTCTCTCTGTGTCTCTGTGTGTGTGAGGGGAGGGGGGATTTGACTATTGCTTTTATATTGTTAATCAAGGTTTCAGGGGCTTTTGGGGTCCTTAACGTGCTCAAAAACTCTTGAAACTTTACATACAAGTCGGAACCTGCGGCCATCAGGGCCTGGCTGAAGCTGGTACCCGGGCGTGGCAGGGGGGCTCAACAGCGCCCCCTGGAATGGGGTCCGAAAACTTGCTCCATAGATCAAACTAGCTTGCATGAATTAATATGAAACTCGGCACACACATAGATCTCATCGGGCCGAACAACTTTCGTGCTCTAAGTTTTGCGCCAGCCCAACAGGAAGTCGGCTATTATGGGTTGTTTGGAAAACGCTTGCTGTGGAATGCGAAGTACTCCTCCTAGAGAATTCATCCAATCCCCACCAAACTCGGTGTGCATGAAGTCAAGACTTTGAGGATTCTAAATTGCGGACGGATTTTTGATATCTCGAACGGTTTGGCCGTGGCGAGGAAACGAATTTATGGCGAGAAAAGAGAAACACGAAGTGGAATAACTTCTGCATACATTAACTGATCTTGATGAAACTTCAGCAGTGTGTTCGTGGTAAGAGGCCGATCAGATGGATGTAACTATTGTGAGTCAAAGTTATAGCGCCACCAACTGGCAGCAGGAAGTGTGTCACTTTCAACATGCTTTTGACAAAAGTGGGCAGGTTAGTTTTAACTACAGTAAAAAAAAAATTGTTTGTATATTGTACTCATCAAGCCGGACAACTTTCTAATTTACATTCATTAGCTCCGGCCATCAGGAAGTCAGATATTTTGGTCTGAATGTGGATTTTTTTTGCAAAATCAGCCTCTGAATTTTTAGCCACTCCTCTTAAACTATTTATTTTATTCACACCAAACTTTTTCAACATGATGAAAATACATTAAATATGCTAAATTGTGAACAGATAATAAATATCTCAAACGGTTTTGATATGGCGAGGGATTAAAGTAACGTCAAAAAAGGAATCAGAAAACATCTCATATCTTCTACTAATGTAATTATACACCGTTTATTTTTATATAAAATTATACAAATATTAGAACTAAACCCATTTTATTCTGTTTTTGCAATTCAAGAAGTATAAAAAAAGTTAAAAACAGGCTATTTAGTGCTATTTGGTTCAACAAAAAAGCAAACATAGGGCTATACTGCCCTCTTGTGTCCAAAAGGATATAAATATAGTATATTAAACTTTTTACTAGGTAGGCCTATATTGTATTTAAATATAAATGTATTAGGTATATGACTGTGAGGATATTTTCCCATCGGTTAATCGACGTGTGACACGAGCGGATGCTTTTAAATCGCTAATATAAAAGTGAAAGTAAAATTCGGACGTCCGCACGGACATTGATACTGGTGCACACACGTTGGAAAGAATGGTACTTTTAAACATAACACTAAACCGCCATTAGGTTAGTCTTACATTAGTCTTAATGAGCGAGTCATTGATTCATTCGTTCAAACGATTCGTTCAAATGACTGAGTCATTCATGATTGAGACAGATGTTTATGGATTGATCATTGAATCTTTGAGTCAACCGATTCGTTCAAAATGCTGAATCATTCAGTAATGAGAAAACAAGTTGCCGTGAGATGCGCGACGGTTCTGCTTTGATCTTTGTTTAACTATTTTTGCTACTGAAACAGAACAAAAACAGTCAATATTGCATCTAAAATGTAAGTGACTTAATTATAACTGTTTATTAACCTGTTGTATGAAATCAATGTCACAGTTTCAATCGTGATTGTATTCAGGAAACAGTAGCCTACTCGTCAAGTGAGGTTGCTTAACTCTATCATAGGTTATAAAATATATAAAAACTCCATATTTGTAATTTTTATAGTCAGTATGTTGTTAACTGGGTTTCTTTTTTGCGTGCTGCGCTCATTTGTTTACGTTTCTCCTGGAGAAGCTGCATGAGCCTCAGCAGGGCAACCTTGTTACCATTGATCAGTAATACATTAATTATCAACTGTTGATTGCAACTTAAAATGAATGTAATAAAATTAGAATAATCTCTCGTTTTAGTGATTCCCAAGTTATTTTTTGTCATTGACGTTCAAATCAGGCTACTCTGGTCGGGCAAGCCAAATTCTCTTTCAGGTTGGCCTTCTGTATATATATATAAATATATTAGGGATGTCGGTTAATCGACGTGTGACACCGCTGGGGGCTTTTAAATCGCTAACTTAAAGTAAAATACAGATGTCTGCACAGACTTTAATAATGGTGCTGAGTAGAGCGAACATTTTCAATGAATTCCTATGGAAGTAGGAATTAACTAAAAAACGTTCGCTCTGTTCTGCTCGTTCCTCGCCGTGGGCGCTCACAGTTATGAATGCCTGTTTAGCCAAGAGCTTTTAGTTTAATTTTAAAATGAACGCCATTTCGGGGGGTGGATTGCTTGAATTTATTTTACAAAAGCACAATGTTGTGTTTTATTGCGAGTGTATATAAATATAAGTAAACACTCTGCAGTTTGAATGATGTCCTGTATGAACAAAATTATGTGCCAATTATGTTTTTATGTGTCTACTGTTAAATCACACACACATTCCAGCATTGCAAACTTGACATCGCAGCCTGTTCATTATAGCCTTTATAAAATATAATAAAATAGTAAACCTAACATATACACACTGCTCTGTTTAAATAGTCAGTAGTACAATTCGTACATTCACAGTAAGCACTGCTCCACTGTGATTTTTCCAAGCACATTTTTGCGCGTGTGAAGAGGATGATTTTTTCCGTCGATATTGGAACACGAGTGAAGTACAAAGCCTATAATAAAGAATAGTTTAGCATCCAAATACATCGCAACTGTTGAAATGTTTTGATTCTAATGAAAGGGTTACGTGAGCCCAACACTTACTTTCGTTTTTATTTTTACATTAAATTTAAAGGATTTGTTGTGGAATATTTTGAGTGTATCATAAAATCAGAATAAGGTAAGACAAGTAAAATTTCCCGTCTTTAAAATATTTATATATATATATATATATATATAACAACTTTTTCAACATGATGAAAATACATTAAATATGCTAAATTGTGAACGGATAATAAATATCTCAAACGGTTTTGCTATGGCGAGGGATTAATGTCCAAAAAGGAAACACTAAAAAGCCTCAAATCTTCTAAAAATGTAATTATATACCATTTATTTCTATATAAAAGTATACAAATATTACAACTAAACCCATTTTTTTCTGTTTTTGCAATTCAAGAAGTATAAAAAAAGTTAAAAACAGGCTATTTAGTGCTATTTGGTTCAACAAAAAAAGCAAATATAGGGCTATTCTGCCCTCTTGTGTCCAAAAGGATATAAATATAGTATATAAAACTTTTTACTAGGTAGGCCTATATTGTATTTAAATATAAATGTATTAGGTATATGACTGTGAGGATATTTTCCCAACGGTTAATAGACGTGTGACACGAGCGGGTGCTTTTAAATCGCTAATATAAAAGTGAAAGTAAAATTCGGACGTCCGCACGGACATTGATAATGGTGCACGTTGGAAAGAATGATACTTTTAAACATAACACTAAACCGCCATTAGGTGTCGCCAGGCGACCGTCTTAATTTTTATAGTCAGTATGTTGTTAACTGGGTTTCTTTTTTGCGTGCTGCGCTCATTTGTTTACGTTTCTCCTGGAGAAGCTGCATGAGCCTCAGCAGGGCAACCTTGTTACCATTGATCAGTAATACATTAATTATCAACTGTTGATTGCAACTTAAAATGAATGTAATAAAATTAGAATAATCTCTCGTTTATTATCAACTGTTGATTGCAACTTAAAATGTAAATATATATATATATATATATATACACACACACATACAAACATAAATATATATATATACATATATACATATATATATATATATATATATACATATATACATATATACATATATATATGCATGTGTATATATATATATATATATATATATATATATATATAAATGTAGCCTATGTATGTATGTATGTATATATATATATATATATAAATATAGCTGCGAGCAGCGATTGCGGGCCAAAGCCGGCGGCACCGCCACCCCCGGTGCCTTTAGGTAACTAAAGGCACCGGGGTTGCGGTGCCACCGGCTTGGGCCCGCAATCGCTGCTCGCAGCTATATTTATTATTATTATTATTATTTTGTCAACCTTTCGGGCACTTTTGGGGCCCTTAACATGCTCGAAAACTCTTGAAACTTTGCACACGGGTCAGAACCTGCGGCCATCAGGGCCGGGCTGAAGCTGGTACCCGGGCGTGGCAGGGGGGCTCGACAGCGCCCCCTGGAACGGGATCCGAACACTTGTCCATAAATCAAACACACTTGCATGTAATAATATGAAACTCGGTACACATATAGATCTCATCGGGCCGAACAACTTTCGTGCTCTAAGTTTTACGCCAGCCCAACAGGAAGTCGGCTATTATGGGTTGTTTGGAAACGCATGCTGTGGAATTTGATCTACTCCTCCTAGTGAATTGATCCATTCGCCTCCAAACTCAGTGTGCATGAAGTCAAGACATTGAGGATGCTAAATTGCGGACGGATTTTTGATATCTCAAACGGTTTGGCCGTGGCGAGGAAACGAATTTATGGCGAATAAGGGACACAGGAAGTGTGTTATAACTTCTGCATACATTAAATGATCTTGATGAAACTTCAGCAGTGTGTTCGTTGTAAGAGGCCGATCACATGGATGTGACTATTGTGAGTCAAAGTTATAGCGCCACCAACTGGCAGCAGGAAGTGTGTCACTTTCAAAATGCTTTGAAATCACCCTCTTATTTTTACCAGATTTGCTTCAAACTTTATGTGTATAATGTAAACACACGGATGATGTAGACCTGTGAAAGGATTATTGATATCTTAGATACTGTTGCCGTGGCAACGCATCAAACTTTAATATTCTTTTTTGATGCTTTTGAGACTCTTAACATACTTGAAATTGCATGAAACTCGACAGACACATCACATTTATTAGCCAGTAGACATGTGCAAAGTTTCAGAAACGGGCGTGGTGAGGGGCTCAGTAGCGCCACCTTTAGTCATAAGTGGGGGGGTTAGTTGTATCAACAGCAACAAAACTTGGTATGTGTATTGTTCTCATCAAGACGGACAACTTTCTAATTTACATTAACGATCTCCGACCAACAGGAAGAGAGATATTTTGGTTTGAATGTGGATTTTCTGAAGAATTTTCTCTCCCTCTCTCTGTGTCTCTGTGTGTGTGAGGGGAGGGGGGATTTGACTATTGCTTTTATATTGTTAATCAAGGTTTCAGGGGCTTTTGGGGTCCTTAACGTGCTCAAAAACTCTTGAAACTTTACATACAAGTCGGAACCCCCTGCCATCAGGGACGGGTTGAAGCTGGTACCCGGGCGTGGCAGGGGGACTCAACAGCGCCCCCTGGAATGGGGTCCGAAAACTTGGTCCATAGATCAAACTAGCTTGCATGAATTAATATGAAACTCAGCACACATATAGATCTCATCGGGCCGAACAACTTTCGTGCTCTAAGTTTTGCGCCAGCCCAACAGGAAGTCGGCTATTATGGGTTGTTTGGAAAACGCTTGCTGTGGAATGTGAAATACTCCTCCTAGAGAATTCGTCCAATCCCCACAAAACTCGGTCAGCATGAAGTCAAGACATTGAGGATGCTAAATTGCGGACGGATTTTTGATATCTCAAACGGTTTGGCCGTGGCGAGGAAACGAATTTATGGCGAATAAGGGACACAGGAAGTGTGTTATAACTTCTGCATACATTAAATGATCTTGATGAAACTTCAGCAGTGTGTTCGTTGTAAGAGGCCGATCACATGGATGTGACTATTGTGAGTCAAAGTTATAGCGCCACCAACTGGCAGCAGGAAGTGTGTCACTTTCAAAATGCTTTGAAATCACCCTCTTATTTTTACCAGATTTGCTTCAAACTTTATGTGTATAATGTAAACACACGGATGATGTAGACCTGTGAAAGGATTATTGATATCTTAGATACTGTTGCCGTGGCAACGCATCAAACTTTAATATTCTTTTTTGATGCTTTTGAGACTCTTAACATACTTGAAATTGCATGAAACTCGACAGACACATCACATTTATTAGCCAGTAGACATGTGCAAAGTTTCAGAAACGGGCGTGGTGAGGGGCTCAGTAGCGCCACCTTTAGTCATAAGTGGGGGGGTTAGTTGTATCAACAGCAACAAAACTTGGTATGTGTATTGTTCTCATCAAGACGGACAACTTTCTAATTTACATTAACGATCTCCGACCAACAGGAAGAGAGATATTTTGGTTTGAATGTGGATTTTCTGAAGAATTTTCTCTCCCTCTCTCTGTGTCTCTGTGTGTGTGAGGGGAGGGGGGATTTGACTATTGCTTTTATATTGTTAATCAAGGTTTCAGGGGCTTTTGGGGTCCTTAACGTGCTCAAAAACTCTTGAAACTTTACATACAAGTCGGAACCCCCTGCCATCAGGGCCGGGCTGAAGCTGGTACCCGGGCGTGGCAGGGGGGCTCAACAGCGCCCCCTTGAACGGGGTCCCAAAACTTGGTCCATAGATCAAACACGCTTGCATGAATTAATTTGAAACTCGGTACACATATAGATCTCATCGGGCCGAACAACTTTCCCCCGGTCAAGTTTTACGCCAGCCCAACAGGAAGTCGGCTATTATGGGTTGTTTGGAAAACGCTTGCTGTGGATTGCGAAGTACTCCTCCTAGAGAATTCATCCAATCCCCACCAAACTCGGTGTGCATGAAGTCAAGACATTGAGGATTCTAAATTGCGGACGGATTTTTGATATCTCGAACGGTTTGGCCGTGGCGAGGAAACGAATTTATGGCGAGAAAAGAGAAACACGAAGTGGAATAACTTCTGCATACATTAACTGATCTTGATGAAACTTCAGCAGTGTGTTCGTGGTAAGAGGCCGATCAGATGGATGTAACTATTGTGAGTCAAAGTTATAGCGCCACCAACTGGCAGCAGGAAGTGTGTCACTTTCAACATGCTTTTGACAAAAGTGGGCGGGTTAGTTTTAACTACAGTAAAAAAAAAATAGTTTGTATATTGTACTCATCAAGCCGGACAACTTTCTAATTTACATTCATTAGCTCCGGCCATCAGGAAGTCAGATATTTTGGTTTGAATGTGGATTTCTTTGCAAAATCAGCCTCTGAATTTTTACCCAGTCCTGCTAAGTGGTTTATTTTATTCACACCAAACTTTTTCAACATGATGAAAATACATTAAAGATGCTAAATTGTGAACGGATATTGAATATCTCAAACGGTTTTGATATGGCGAGGGATTAAAGTAATGTCAAAAAAGGAATCAGAAAACATCTCATATCTTCTACAAATGTAATTATACACCGTTTATTTTTATATAAAATTATACAAATATTAGAACTAAACCCATTTTATTCTGTTTTTGCAATTCAAGAAGTATAAAAAAAGTTAAAAACAGGCTATTTAGTGCTATTTGGTTCAACAAAAAAGCAAACATAGGGCTATTCTGCCCTCTTGTGTCCAAAAGGATATACAAATAGTATATTAAACTTTTTACTAGGTAGGCCTATATTGTATTTAAATATAAATGTATTAGGTATATGACTGTGAGGATATTTTCCCATCGGTTAATCGACGTGTGACACGAGCGGGTGCTTTTAAATCGCTAAGATAAAAGTGAAAGTAAAATTCGGACGTCCGCACGGACATTGATAATGGTGCACACACGTTGGAAAGAATGATACTTTTAAACATAACACTAAACCGCCATTAGGTGTCGCCAGGCGACCGTCTTAATGAGCGAGTCATTGATTCATTCGTTCAAACGATTCGTTCGAATGACTGAGTCATTCATGATTGAGACAGATGTTTATGGATTGATCATTGAATCTTTGAGTCAACCGATTCGTTCAAAATGCTGAATCATTCAGTAATGAGAAAACAAGTTGCCGTGAGATGCGCGACGGTTCTGCTGTGATCTTTGTTTAACTACTTTTGCTACTGAAACAGAACAAAAACAGTCAATATTGCATCTAAAATGTAAGTGACTTAATTATAACTGTTTATTAACCTGTTGTATGAAATCAATGTCACAGTTTCAATCGTGATTGTATTCAGGAAACGGTAGCCTACTCGTCAAGTGAGGTTGCTTAACTCTATCATAGGTTATAAAATATATAAAAACTCCATATTTGTAATTTTTATAGTTAGTATGTTGTTAACTGGGTTTCTTTTTTGTGTGCTGCGCTCATTTGTTTACGTTTCTCCTGGAGAAGCTGCACGAGCCTCAGCAGCGCAACCTTGTTACCATTGATCAGTAATACATTTATTACAACATGTTTATTAGATCCTATACCAACTAAACTACTGAAAGAAGTGTTACCTGTAGTGGAAGATCCTCTCCTCAATATTATTAACTCGTCTTTATCTTTAGGTCATGTTCCAAGAACATTTAAACTGGCAGTTATAAAACCTCTCATTAAGAAACCACAATTAGATCATAATAATCTAGCAAATTATAGACCCATTTCAAATCTTCCATTTATGTCTAAAATATTAGAAAAAGTGGTGTCCGCTCAACTGGGCTCTTTCTTGCAACAAAATGAGATCTATGAAAAGTTTCAGTCTGGATTCAGACCGCATCATAGCACTGAAACTGCGCTCGTTAAAATCACAAATGATTTACTTTTAGCTTCTGACCAAGGCTGTATCTCAATACTAGTTTTACTTGATCTTAGTGCTGCGTTCGATACTATAGATCACACATTACTCTTAGATCGACTACAAAATTATACTGGTGTTCAAGGACAAGCACTAAGCTGGTTCAAATCATACCTATCTGACCGCTACCATTTTGTCTATTTAAATGGAGAAAAATCGATCATAACTCCAGTAAACTATGGAGTGCCGCAGGGATCTGTATTAGGCCCTCTGTTATTTTCAATATATATTATGCCACTTGGAAATATTATAAGGAAACATGGAATTAGTTTCCATTGTTATGCTGATGACACTCAAATATATATTTCATCACGGCCGGATGAAAACGCAAAATTTTCCAAATTGACAGAGTGTGTTAAAGATATAAAAGATTGGATGACCCGTAATTTTCTTTTATTAAATCCAGACAAGACAGAGGTAATACTTATCGGTTCAAAAAACCGCCCACAAAACCTCGCACAATACAACTTTAACATCATAGGATGTCCTGTTACTTTATCCTCTACAGTAAAAGACCTGGGTGTTATACTCGATTGTAACCTGTCTTTTGAAAATCATATTTCATATGTTACAAAAACAGCATTTTTCCACCTTAGAAACATTGCTAAGCTACGTAATATGCTATCAGTTTCTGATGCAGAAAAGTTAGTTCATGCATTCATGACCTCGAGACTGGATTACTGTAATGCTTTACTAGCTGGTTGTCCTGCATCCTCAATAAACAAGCTACAGTTAGTCCAAAATGCCGCCGCTAGAGTTCTTACTAGATCAAGAAAATATGATCATATAACACCGATTTTATCATCACTGCATTGGTTACCTATAAAGTTCCGTATTAATTACAAGGTATTGCTACTGACCTATAAAGCCCTAAACAGCTTAGCTCCAGTCTATTTAACGGATCTTTTATCACCCTATAATCCATCGCGCTCTTTAAGATCACTAAATTCAAGGCTTTTGGTCATACCTAGGATATCCAGAACCACCAAAGGAGGGAGAGCATTCTCACATTTGGCTCCAAAACTCTGGAATAGTCTTCCTGATACTGTTCGTTGCTCAGACTCGCTCTCCCAGTTTAAAACTAGATTAAAGTCGCATCTCTTCAGCCAGGCATTCATATAATCCTACAGTTCAAACTACAATCCGGCCTCTAGCTCATAAATGCCAGAGGAGAACTGGCCCCCGACTGAGCCTGGGTTCTCCCAAGGTTTTTTTTTCTCCATTAGGTCACCTGATGGAGTTTTAGCACACCATTAGGTCACTTGATGAAGTTTTTCGGTTCCTTGCCACTGTTGCCTTTGGCTTGCTCAGTTGGGGATATTTTGGGGATATTTAATTTAATTTTATCAATCAATAAATTCCTCTTGAAACAAACTTTGTTGTATTATTTTAATTTAATACTGTGAAGCTGCTTTGATACAATCTGTATTGTGAAAAGCGCTATACAAATAAACTTGACTTGACTTGACTTGACTTATGGATGGTTACTAGGGTGTTTTGGGTGGTTGCTAGGGTGTCGCTAGGCGGTTGCTAGGGTGTTCTGGGTGGTTGCTATGGTGTTGCTAGGCGGTTACTAAGGTATTCTAGGTGGTTGCTAGGGTGTTCTGGGTGGTTGCTATGGTGTTGCTAGGCGGTTGCTAAGGTATTCAGGGCGGTTGATATGGTGTTACTAGGTGGTTGGTAGTTGTCACAGATGGTTACTGGAGTTTTTATAGAGTTCTTAGCATGATTTAACACTTAACTAATCGCTATTAGCATGTAGCTATGCACTGCTAGCATGTGTAGAATGTTGGAAGTGCTGTTTGCTAGCATGAGTCAAAAGAGCCAAACCTCATCTCTATAAGATGTTCTGATACAGAGATATAGGTCTTGCAAAACGGTTGCTAGGGTACTCAAGTTTGGTTGCTATGGCGTTGCTTTGGAGCTGGGAGCTTTTATAGAGATAGATAGATAGATAGATAGATAAATAAGTTAGATTGATAGACAGACAGACACACACACACACACACGCACACTCAGAGTTTATGAGTTTAGAAGCTGAGTTTATAAGTGTATAAATTGATGAGTTTATAAGTGTACGAGTTTTTGAGTTTAGAGTTTATAAGTTTAAATGAAGTAAATTTAGTAGTTTGAAGTTTAAATTAGTTTAAAGTTTAAATTAGTTTTGAAGTTTAAAGTTTAATTTAGATTGAAGTTTAATTTAGATTGAAGTTTAATTTAGTTTGAAGTTTAATTTAGTTTGAAGTAGATAGATGAGTTTATTAGTTTAAATGAGTCTCAATGGCTCATATAGTATATAGAACGGTTTAGAGTTCAGAGTTTATTATTTTATGAGTTTAAGAGTTCATAAGTCTATGAATTCATGAGTTTATTAGTTAATTAGTTATTAAATTTAAGTTAATTAGTTTATAAGTGTATGAGATTAGAGTTTATTAGTTTAAATGAGTTTCATTGGCTAATATATATAGAATGGCAGTTTGAATTAGTTTTCAAGGGATTTAGATTTAAATTTTTGTCGGTTGGTGAGTTTGAATTTTTTTAGAATGCCCAATGTTAAGTCAATGGGAGTTTTTCCGAGTTTTGATCGTCATTTGTAGGAAAACCGTAAGTCCGATCAGTTAGAAAAGATATAGCATACCGAGTCAGAATAGTCTGAAGGTCTGAGCCGAGTTTGGAGTATGTAGAGTTAAAGCTCTAGGCTGCATTAAAGTTTTATTTTTAGTCTCAGTACAATATCAGTAAGTTGGCTCTCTCAAGCCAACTTAACTAGATGCGAAAGTTCGTCGAGACAAACTTTAAGTTGGCTTGAGAAAGTTTGGACCAGAACGTTTTTTGCTAGGCGGTTGCTAGGATGTTATGGGTGGTTGCTATGGTGTTGCTAGGATATTTTGGGAGGTTGCTAGGGTGTTCTGGGTGGTTGCTAGGGTGTTTTGGGTGGTTGCTAGGCGGTTGCTAGGATATTTTGGGTGGTTGCTAGGGTGTTTTGGGTGGTTGCTAGGGTGTTCTGGGTGGTTGCTAGGCGGTTGCTAGGGTGTTATGGGTGGTTACTAGGATGTTTTGTGTGGTTGCTATGGTGTTGCTAGGGTATTTTGGGTGGTTGCTAGGGTGTTTTGGGTGGTTGCTAGGGTTTTTTTGGTGGTTGCTAGGCGGTTGCTAGGGTGTTTTGGGTGGTTGCTAGGTGGTTGCTAGGGTGTTCTGGGTGGTTGCTATGGTATTCAGAGCGGTAGATAGATAGATACACACACACACACACGCACACTCAGTGTTTATGAGTTTAGAGTTTATAAGTGTATAAATTGATGAGTTTATAAGTGTACAAGTTTTTGAGTTTAGAGTTTATAAGTTTAAATGAGTTTAGAGTTCAGAGTTCATTAATTTATGAGTTTAAGAGTTCATAAGTCTATGAATTCATGAGTTTATTAGTTAATTAGTTATTAAATTTAAGTTAATTAGTTTATAAGTGTATGAGATTAGAGTTTATTAGTTTAAATGAGTTTCATTGGCTAATATATATAGAATGGCTGTTTGAATTAGTCTTCAAGGGATTTAGATTTGAATTTTTGTCGGTTGGTGAGTTTGAATTTTTTTAGAATGCCCAATGTTAAGTCAATGGGAGTTTTTCCGAGTTTTGATCGTCATTTGTAGGAAAACCGTAAGTCCGATCAGTTAGAAAAGATATAGCAACTAACTTCAGATCAGTTTGAGTGTCTGAGCCGAGTTTGGAGTATGTAGAGTTAAAGCTCTAGGACGAGTTAGAGTCAACAGTTTTAGTAAGAAGAATAATAATAAGTTTAAATAGGATTTCAATATGTTGGCTTTCTCAAGCCAACTTTCTTTTTTTTTTTTTTACCTTTATTTAACCAGGTTATCTCATTGAGATTTAAAACCTCTTAAAACTTAATAACTAGATGCGAAAGTTCGTCGAGACAAACTTTAAGTTGGCTTGAGAAAGTTTGGACCAGAACGTTTTTTGCTAGGCGGTTGCTAGGATGTTGCTATGGTGTTGCTAGGGTATTTTGGGAGGTTGCTAGGGTGTTCTGGGTGGTTGCTAGGTGGTTGCTAGGGTGTCCTGGGTGGTTGCTAGGGTCTTTTGGGTGGTTGCTAGGTGGTTGCTAGGGTGTTTTGGGTGGTTGCTAGGGTATTCTGGGTGGTTGCTAGGCAGTTGCTAGGATATTTTGGGTGGTTGCTAGGGTCTTTTGGGTGGTTGCTAGGGTATTCTGGGTGGTTGCTATGCGGTTGCTAGGATATTTTGGGTGGTTGCTAGGGTCTTTTGGGTGGTTGCTAGGCGGTTGCTAGGGTATTTTGGGTGGTTGCTATGGTATTCTGGGTGGTTGCTAGGCGGTTGCTAGGGTGTTCTGGGTGGTTGCTAGGGTGTTTTGGGTGGTTGCTATGCGGTTGCTAGGATATTTAGGGTGGTTGCTAGGGTCTTTTGGGTGGTTGCTAGGCGGTTGCTAGGATATTTAGGGTGGTTGCTAGGGTCTTTTGGGTGGTTGCTAGGGTATTTTGGGTGGTTGCTGGGGTATTTTGGGTGGTTGCTAGGCGGTTGCTAGGGTCTTTTGGGTGGTTGCTAGGCGGTTGCTAGGGTATTTTGGGTGGTTGCTGGGGTATTTTGGGTGGTTGCTAGGCGGTTGCTAGGGTATTTTGGGTGGTTGCTATGGTATTCTGGGTGGTTGCTAGGGTCTTTTGGGTGGTTGCTAGGTGGTTGCTAGGGTATTCTGGGTGGTTGCTAGGATATTTTGGGTGGTTACTAGGGTGTTTTGGGTGGTTGCTAGGGTGTTCTTAGGGTATTTTGGGTGGTTGCTAGGGTCTTTTGGGTGGTTGCTAGGCGGTTGCTAGGGTATTTTGGGTGGTTGCTATGGTATTCTGGGTGGTTGCTAGGGTCTTTTGGGTGGTTGCTAGGTGGTTGCTAGGGTGTTCTGGGTGGTTGCTAGGGTATTCTGGGTGGTTGCTAGGCGGTTGCTAGGATATTTTGGGTGGTTACTAGGGTGTTTTGGGTGGTTGCTAGGGTGTTCTGGGTGGTTGCTAGGTGGTTGCTAGGGTGTTATGGGTGGTTACTAGGATGTTTTGTGTGGTTGCTATGGTGTTGCTAGGGTATTCTGGGTGGTTGCTGGGGTATTTTGGGTGGTTGCTAGGGTCTTTTGGGTGGTTGCTAGGGTATTTTGGGTGGTTGCTATGGTATTCTGGGTGGTTGCTAGGGTCTTTTGGGTGGTTGCTAGGCGGTTGCTAGGGTGTTCTGGGTGGTTGCTAGGGTATTCTGGGTGGTTGCTAGGATATTTTGGGTGGTTACTAGGGTGTTTTGGGTGGTTGCTAGGGTGTTCTGGGTGGTTGCTAGGTGGTTGCTAGGGTGTTATGGGTGGTTACTAGGATGTTTTGTGTGGTTGCTATGGTGTTGCTAGGGTATTTTGGGTGGTTGCTAGGGTGTTTTGGGTGGTTGCTAGGGTGTTCTGGGTGGTTGCTAGGCGGTTGCTAGGGTGTTATGGGTGGTTACTAGGATGTTTTGTGTGGTTGCTATGGTGTTGCTAGGGTATTTTGGGTGGTTGCTAGGGTCTTTTGGGTGGTTGCTTGGTGGTTGCTAGGGTATTTTGGGTGGTTGCTATGGTATTCTGGGTGGTTGCTAGGGTCTTTTGGGTGGTTGCTAGGCGGTTGCTAGGGTGTTCTGGGTGGTTGCTAGGGTATTCTGGGTGGTTGCTAGGCGGTTGCTAGGATATTTTGGGTGGTTACTAGGGTGTTTTGGGTGGTTGCTAGGGTGTTCTGGGTGGTTGCTAGGTGGTTGCTAGGGTGTTATGGGTGGTTACTAGGATGTTTTGTGTGGTTGCTATGGTGTTGCTAGGGTATTTTGGGTGGTTGCTAGGGTGTTTTGGGTGGTTGCTAGGGTGTTCTGGGTGGTTGCTAGGCGGTTGCTAGGGTGTTATGGGTGGTTACTAGGATGTTTTGTGTGGTTGCTATGGTGTTGCTAGGGTATTTTGGGTGGTTGCTAGGCGGTTGCTAGGGTGTTTTGGGTGGTTGCTAGGGTGTTCTGGGTGGTTGCTAGGATATTTTGGGTGGTTGCTAGGGTGTTTTGGGTGGTTGCTAGGGTGTTCTGGGTGGTTGCTAGGGTGTTCTGGGTGGTTGCTAGGTGGTTGCTAGGGTGTTCTGGGTGGTTGCTATGGTATTCAGAGCGGTTGATATGGTGTTAATAGGTGGTTGGTAGTTGTCACAGATGGTTACTATGGAGTTTTTATAGAGTTCTTACTTAACTAATCGCTATTAGCATGTAGCTATTCACTGCTAGCATGTGTAGCATGTTGAAAGTGCTGTTTGATAGCATGAGTCAAAAGAGCCAAACCTCATCTCTATACGATGTTCTGATACAGAGATATAGGTCTTGCAAAACGGTTGCTAGGATACTCAAGTTTGGTTGCTATGGAGTTGCTTGGGAGCTGGGAGCTTTAAACTTAAGAAGTTTAAATTGGTTTAAAGTTTAAAGTAGTTTGAAGTTTATGACAGAGAGATAGATAGATAAATAAATTAGATAGATAGATACACACACACACACACACACACACACACACTCAAACAGACTACCTCGCTCACACACACACTCAGAGTTTATGAGTTTAGAGTTTATAAGTGTATAAATTGATGAGTTTATAAGTGTACAAGTTTTTGAGTTTAGAGTTTATAAGTTTAAATGAGTTTAGAGTTCAGAGTTTATTAATTTATGAGTTTAAGAGTTCATAAGTCTATGAATTCATGAGTTTATTAGTTAATTAGTTATTAAATTTAAGTTAATTAGTTTATAAGTGTATGAGATCAGAGTTTATTAGTTTAAATGAGTTTCATTGGCTAATATATATAGAATGGCAGTTTGAATTAGTCTTCAAGGGATTTAGATTTAAATTTTTGTCGGTTGGTGAGTTTGAATTTTTTTAGAATGCCCAATGTTAAGTCAATGGGAGTTTTTCCGAGTTTTGATCGTCATTTGTAGGAAAACCGTAAGTCCGATCAGTCTGAAAAGATATAGCATATAACTTCAGATCAGTTTGAGTGTCTGAGCCGAGTTTGGAGTATGTAGAGTTAAAGCTCTAGGGCGAGTTTGAGTCAACAGTTTTTAACAGAAGAATAATAATAAGTTTAAATAGGATTTCAGTAAGTTGGCTTTCTCAAGCCAACTTAATAACTAGATGCGAAAGTTCGTCGAGACAAACTTTAAGTTGGCTTGAGAAAGTCTGGACCAGAACGTTTTGTGCTAGGCGGTTGCTAGGATGTTATGGGTGGTCGCTATGGGGTTGCTAGGTGGTTGCTATGGTATTTTGGGTGGTTGCTAGGCAGTTGCTAGGGTATTCTGGGTGGTTGCTAGGCGGTTGCTAGGGTGTTCTGGGTTGTTGCTATGGTGTTGCTAGGTGGTTGCTAAGGTATTCTGGGTGGTTGCTAGGCGGTTGCTAGGGTGTTCTGGGTGGTTGCTAGGGTATTCTGGGTGGTTGCTAGGGTATTCTGGGTGGTTGCTAGGCGGTTGCTAGGATATTTTGGGTGGTTGCAAGGCGGTTGCTAGGGTGTTCTGGGTGGTTGCTAGGGTCTTTTGGGTGGTTGCTAGGGTATTTAGGGTGGTTGCTAGGATATTTTGGGTGGTTGCTAGGGTCTTTTGGGTGGTTGCTAGGCGGTTGCTAGGGTATTTTAGGTGGTTGCTAGGGTGTTGCTAGTATATTTTGTGTGGTTGCTAGGGTCTTTTGTGTGGTTCCTAGGCGGTTGCTAGGGTATTCTGGGTGGTTGCTAGGCAGTTGCTAGGATATTTTGGGTGGTTGCTAGGCGGTTGCTAGAGTATTTTGGGTGGTTGCTAAGGTGTTTTGGGTGGTTGCTAGGCGGTTGCAAGGGTGTTCTGGGTGGTTGCTATGGTATTCAGGGCAGTGGATTTGGTGTTACTAGGTGGTTGGTAGTTGTCACAGATGGTTACTATGGAGTTTTTATAGAGTTCTTAGCATGATCTTGGCATGATTTAACACTTAACTAATCGCTATTAACATGTAGCTATTCACTGCTAGCATGTGTAGCATGTTGGAAGTGCTGTTTGCTAGCATGAGTCAAAAGAGCCAAACCTCATCTCTATATGATGTTCTGATACAGAGATATAGGTCTTGCAAAACGGTTGCTAGGGTACTCAAGTTTGGTTGCTATGGAGTTGCTTGGGAGCTGGGAGCTTTAAACTTAAGAAGTTTAAAGTGGTTTGAAGTTTAAAGTAGTTTAAAGTAGTATGAAGTTTATGATAGATAGATAGATAGATAGATAGATAAGTTAGATAGATAGATAGATAGATAAGTTAGATTGATAGACAGACAGACACACACACACACTAACTCGCTCACACACACACTAACTCGCTCACACACTCACTCAGACACACGCACACTCAGAGTTTATGAGTTTAGAGTTTGTGTATAAATTGATGAGTTTATAAGTGTACGAGTTTTTGAGTTTAGAAGTTTAAATGAGTTTACAGTTTATAAGTTTAAATGAGTTTAAGAGTTCAGAGTTTATACATTTATGAGTTTAAGAGTTCATAAGTCTATGAATTCATGAGTTTATAAGTTAATTAGTTTATAAGTGTATGAGTTTAGAGTTTATAAGTTTAAATTAAGTAAATTTAGTAGTTTGAAGTTTAAATTAGTTTGAAGTTTAATTTAGTTTGAAGTTTAATTTAGTTTGAAGTAAATAGATAGATGAGTTTATTAGTTTAAATGAAGTAAATTTAGTAGTTTGAAGTTTAATTTAGTTTGAAGTTTAATTTAGTTTAAAGTTTAATTTAGTTT